>JAEUYN010001560.1:0-348325 GCA_018257835.1 Euura lappo | reverse complement strand
TGGTCACAAGTTGGCTGACTTTGGTTCGAAAAAAATTTAATCACGCCTCAAAAATACGCGAATTCGTGTCCAGAAACGGCCTGTCGTACTCGGACGGCCTTTTTCTACTTTCCTACACTCTTCTGGTCACAAGTTCGCTGACTTTGGTTCGAAAAAAATTCAATCACCTGTCAAAAATACGCGATTTCGTGTCCAGAAACGGCCTGTCGTACTGGGACGGCCTTTTTCTACTTTCCTACACTCTTCTGGTCACAAGTTGGCTGACTTTGGTTCGAAAAAAATTTAATCACGCGTCAAAAATACGCGAATTCGTGTCCAGAAACGGCCTGTCGTACTCGGACGGCCTTTTTCTACTCTCCTACACTCTTCTGGTCACAAGTTCGCCGACTTTGGTTCGAAAAAAATTTAATCACGCGTCAAAAATACGCGAATTCGTGTCCAGAAACGGCCTGGCGTACTGGGACGGCCTTTTTCTACTTTCCTACACTCTTCTGGTCACAAGTTCGCTGACTTTGATTCGCGAAAAATTAAATCACTCGTCCAAAATGCGCGATTTCGAAATTAGATTTTTCTTCTTTTTATTCTCATCTTACCCGTTAAAAATCTTTTATGCACCGGTTATCGTTTCCAACGTCGTCAATCTCACAATCAGCTCCGACGATGTCCTCCGGTGTCTTAATATTGTCTGTAACATAAAATTCAAACACGAGAACGAAATTAATCATCAAATTTTTATCCAATATGAATACGATGAAACTCAGTGTCTATATTTCGACTTTGTCTCACCTATTTATTCCACTTAATTTCATTTTATTTGATTTCCATATCGAAAGTCTGCGCAGTCATCCCAAATTAGGTTGACTAGGTTCATCGATGTTTAGAATTTTCCTGAAGATAGAGGAGAAAAAAACGTCGCACGAGTCGAGTTAGTCAATATGAAGAGAAATATTTCAACAACAGATAAGAACGTAAATTTCCGAGAATAATAGACAAGGGTATAAAGGTATAAACTAAATTGAAAGGAGAAAAACAAAAGAGTGTGTATAGACTGCTAATCCCTAATATAAGGTGAGACGCGTTAGACTCGTAAATAAGGTCATAGGCTTACAGGCTCGCAATCAGAGTAGAGTATAGGGGGGGGGAGGGGTGTTGACTCGAAACAGCTTTGGCTTCGAAGAAACCAGGAGACAAAGGGAGGAAAAAAAATTACAGTCCACAGCGAAGATATTGACGAAGAGAGAGACAAAAAAAAAGAATATGAAACAATAGAAACTCAACATGAAAAAACAAGAAACACGAATATTGTTATAAAACGGTTTAAAGCAGTACCTGTGAGAATGTAGAAAAAAAAAAGTACACAGAATACACGATAAAATACCCAAATCACGAGAAAAAGGTGCAGAGATCGTTGGAAATGAAGAATTATTCGAATTTTTCTACTAAACGCGAAAAACAGTTTGAAATACTGGCGACAGTCTTTTTATTCGAGTTCCGACGCGGAGAGAAGCACGAAAAAAACAAAAACAAAAGAGAATCGTGAATAGAACGTACGAACTGCGGGCAATGACAAGTGAAGATAGATCGCGACAGGCTTTTGTTCTCTCGAATTACGCAGTAGATGAGTAGATAATAAAAGAATAACGACGAACGAAGCCAAAATCACCGGAATTAATATTCTCACGGTCTCGAAGAGGCCGTTGAAACTAGAATGATGAACTTTGAAGAGAATAGATATGAGCGAAGAGAGGCTTCTAGAACTAATAAACGATATTCTAGGGTCTGGATCAATCGGAAGAAAGTCGATACGCGATACTCACCTTCGATGAAGAGGATATCTTGAATCTTGATCCGATATTCGTCCGTCGACGCGCCTTCTTCCTCAATCTCATCTTCTGTTCGTTAGAGTACCGAGAAATCAAGAATATTCGGAGACCGGCAGGCAGGCACCAAGATGTCGTTCCTCGTGGGGAGCAGAACGAAGCGACGAAGAGAAGCAGAGACAAGAAGGATCCGAGCGCCGGGCGATCGCTTATATGCAGTCTCGAGCGTGTCGAGCACCGCGAGCGATCGGCGGTAGGTAGGCGTGAGTGGGCCGTGGGGTCGCGTACGGCGATTCTGATTGGTTGGTGATCCACGGCGCACGCCCGGCAGTTCCACGCTCCGCGGAGCAGAGATTTACTCCCTGGCCATACGTACGCGGGATTTTGGCTGTCCCTACGCTCGCCCTCGACTCTAGGGATGGGCGATGTAACATCGATTATTATAGAATCGATGTTTTTTCCCAGAATAATCGATTTTTTTAATCGATGTTTGAGAATCCGATTAATCGGTACATCGATGTTTTTTTTGGCGAAATCGATGTTTTTGTTGGAATTGGTGAAACCATAACCTAAATTGTGGGGCAAGTCATTATTGCTCTTTTTTTATATCAGAATTTGATGATCGTTCCAATCGGCCTTGGAAATTAAAATAAGTCGAGTACAGAAAAAAAGGATAGTTACGAGTTTTGTCTGAAAAAATTACAGAATTTGGAAAAATATGTTAGATTTCTCTTGTTTTTTTGTTTTTTTTTCATCAACATCGATTTTGTTGGCATCGATGTTTTTTTCAACGATTAATCGATTATAAAGAATCGGTTCAAAAAACAATCGATTATTCTAACATCGATTATTTTTCCAAGAATCGCCCATCCCTACTCGACTCTCGAGCCGCAGAGAATCTCGGGACTCGAGGGTCCGAGTCCATCTAGCGGCGACCGGGCGAGACTCGCGACTCATCGGATAAACAATCTCGGCGGGTATTTCTTTTTACTCGGTGGAAGTACAGCGAATAAATGATTGAATTGGCGAATGAACGTCCGCTAGTAGGCGCCTTCACCGTTCTAGCGCTGATAGTCTTCAATTCCTTTTTGGGCGGGATAACTCAAACGGGAGCGTCCAGACATAGATGGAAGAAAAGAAACAGAATGAAATGGGCGTAGGATAATTTAATGCAAAAAAGATATGAAATGACACAGATACGTTTGATTGTTTTTTTTTTTTTTTTGGCGTCAGCTTGTTGTTTTCTACTTATAGCTGAGCGAAGCCATCGAGGAGAAAGAAGAAGATAATTTGATATAATTCGTGATAGAAGCAATACAATGAACCCAGGTGAGTACTCCTTGCCTTTGTCCTGTACAAATGGTACAGCGCGTTCAGAATAGGGACATTTTTGCCTAGAAAAGGTATAAATTTCTGCCCATATTTGACCATTGTTCCTTTCGGCAAGCATTCTTAGTTACATTCGTGTGATCAGGGTTGCCTATCCCCGATCCTCACGGCGTTAACTTATTGCTTAAATTGATTAGAAATAAAGAAAAAAGCAAGATTCATTTGAAATAAAAAGACTTGCGCTGAAATAAAAGAAAAATTGGTTGGAATAACTCGATTAACGTGAAATGAAAGAAATAATTAAATAATTTGAATTAGTCAACTTCTGGTATCATTATCACCATGCTTATTGAGATTGACGTGAATCACTGAAACAACATTTTCTACGTCTCGTTTCTATTAAGACTGATTCACCCTGACTAACAATTGTGGGTTATTGTAGGTCAGGTTCGGTTACCCAATTATGACATCATAACAATACGTGCGATAGAAACCGTTTCAAACACCACAAAATTTGAAATCGTTAGCTAATACATTGAGGTTTCATTTCTTTTACATGTTATTTGTCAACTGAATTATTTTTACTCATATAATAATTATTACTTGGAATGAAATAAAAATAATCGTGAATACGTATAATGAGAGGCTATCAGTTTTTCTCGATAAATCGTCTTATTTCGAATTTGTGTAATTTTGGGAAAAATTCAGGTACATAGATGGATGGTTGAAAATGAATCTGCAAGCAATTAAAAATCGCAAAGCAAACGCTAAAAACACGATTGGAACAAAATATTAGATTAAATCAAGCATTAAAAAAAACTATTAGAAGCTATAATTTCAAGCTTCAATATTCGTTCTTGTAAAGTGATCTGTCTACCTTCATTTTTAGCAAAGTTACACAAGTTAGAAATGAAACTATTTTACGATTTAAATTAAAAAAACGGTTGGCTCATTAATTTCTGCGATCGATGTAATCACAAATGAATTATAATTATTAGGTTCTATATCATAACGATATTGTTGCAATGATTTTATACAAACTTATTGGCGTCGATCAAGACAAAGTAAATTGCAGTGAGAACATATGTGCGATTACACAGCTGCAGAATAATCTATAGTCCGCAAAATTATGCAGGTTTTAGAAAATTATCGATATTCCCTTCCTTGCAGGTATACTCGGGTGGACATTGTCTCGCAGAGCCGTATTGTATTGCTTTTCTCAATTCTGAAATCACTTGTTCATATTTTTCGTACTCCACTTCGACGGACCTGGAAGAAGAAACAAAAAATAAAGATCATATAATATTCACTGACTTAGGTATATAAAATACGTAATAGCGGATCAGCATTATCTCGCATTCTTATTTGTCTAGTATTAATTATCTCTACCAATTCTTATCATATCAAACAACTCTTCACGATAAACTTGTGAAAGTACAATGAAAGCCACGTGCCACACTGACTCCGGGTGTACCAAAACTCATATCGATCTTTTATCACGTCAATTCAATACATGAATTGAAAAACTCATCATTTTATTGAATTTATCGGTCTCAGCGAGTCTATTGATTAATTTTGCCTCTAAACTGAGGAGAGTGTCTCAATTTGGAACAATCCTCTCAAAAAACTCACCTAGGCATCAGCTGTGCTGTTTGCAAAATCATTTCTGCGGCCCCCAAGTACTCCTTGGCTTTATGAGGAACTTCACATGCTGCTTTATAAAGACACTTATCCCCGACAAGGTAGCCCAACGCGAGAGCTACTTCACTCTCGGAAAAAACGGACTCTGTTGAGACAGATGGAAAATAATTATATATCGTGTACAGAGATATTCTGTTGATGAATACCGAAATAAATGGATTGTGGTGTGTACCCTCTTCCAAATCGCGAGCTTTATTTCCATGCTGACCCATGTATCCAGCTCCGAATACGACAGCTTTCAGAACCAAGAGTATCAGCAGATTCGATAGATTCAGGTTCAGTACCTGAAATGAAGAGAGTATGAAGACACAATTGCGATACCGTAAGGTATAGTTGAGAATTATGTCCTTCTTGCCTGGCTGTTGGTCGAAGATCTTTGGATCAATTCCTTCGCTATTTCAGACAGCATAGAACCGACCTGAACTCGAACCCCTCGCGAACTTTCGAACTCATTTTCTTGCGGCCAAGCCATGACCGTCGAAATTGAAGCAACTAGGATCAAGACACGAAGATGAAAACCCATTTTGTGAGAACAATTCAAATTCACAACTAAACCACTAAATTATTCAAATATTCAAAGACGAAGTTTCAAATATCACGAAAACACACAGCTGACACGATGCTTCAGGCTTGTGAGAAAAAGGTGGACTTCAATGTTTCAGGGAAAATGAGATTCCATCATAATTCACTTGTAACTTATAAGCCGAACATTCCCACCATTTCTTCGTCGTGCATCGAAACATCTGTAAGCATTGTTTTCTCTGTGACAAAAAGTGTTATAATTGTCCGCATTATCGTTGCCTCTATTGTCTTCGGCCCTTAACTCGAACGCTTTCGACTTAGGGTACTTTCGTTTAGCCGGAAATAAGTGGAGAAAACATAAAACTTTTCCTCCTCTCGTTAGGTACGGAGACCATGCGGTGTGTGAGCGTTTTTTTCCACTTGCATTCGTAACTCTCAGATCTGCTCATCTTGTCGCTGCGTCTACAATTTTTTCAGTCAGTTAATCATATAAAATTACAGCCGCTATCCGATCGTGTTGGCTATTAGAGACGTTTCTGTATTTCAACGATGTCGCGCGTTGCTCCGAATACAACTCGCTTAAGTAGCAATATATATGCGTTGACAAACGTGACAAACTAAGCAATAAGAGAAAAAAAAAATAATTTAAATTTCAATTTATGTTCCAGATCCGCAATTCTTGTTCCATAATTTGCCATCCCTATGATCTCTACGAGTCCGCTATCGCTGAAAGTAGACGCTGCAATAACGGCGAGGAGAATAACAAAACGGTTATAAATAAATGTGTGATTATTCTGGTGAATATAAGATTTTGGTCGTCGTACCGGATGAATAATTCATCACCATTCATTAATTTCACGAGCAAATTCGATATCGTCGCAGAATTGATATTACGATCTAAGAATATGGATGATTTATTTATACCTGCAGTCTAACGTTGCATTACATAACTATTAGCTTATACAGTAATAGAGAAAAGAAATAATCAGCTCACGTAAGAAACCCATTTTCGCAATAAAACATGTTTCATCTATTGCGTCAGATTAATTTCCTGAGAAGAAGAACCTATTCTAGAATGAAATAGACTCGATGATGATATGTTTTGTAGAAAATATTCTTTATTTATCCAAATGTTCGTATCAGTACATAAATTCGCGATATTAATAATAAAAAAAGAACTATTCTATTATTAATTTAATAACTACTATCTCATAAATTTTCATCGATGAATCTTTCGAGAACCACGATCACCGATAACATGTGCTGATGGCAAAGTCGAAGTACGCATTATACCGTTACTGTTAGTTATCTCTACTATTCCATCACCACCAAAAAAAAAATAATAATAATAATTAAAATTTGACTCTCATTAGAAATAACATTGATAGTAATTGAACATGGTATCGAGTATCGCGTCGTTCTCTACGGACTGTAATATTCTAAACGTCTATACGATTTGTGTTCATTTAAATTAAGGGTGTGTATTAAATAGATATATTTCGGTGATGGCTATTTACAATTTGGCGTCTTCAACCTGATTTACTTTACAATTAAAGTAACGTTTGTTTAATATTACTGCTATTATTACTCCTTCCTCATCTCGTCTTATAATATGAAATTAAATAAAGTATTTAGAAAAAAAAAACTGTAATACTTCGCCGCTACGGGCACCTTTTTTACTCCTTTTATAACGAGCCTTATCAGCTTCAACCAGCTATAGAAATGTGAAAAGTGTCAAAGCAGCATACGAGCAACCATCCTCGAACCAAGTGTCAACACGGACTGGTTCGATTCGGTGCCAATCTCAACTACGGGCAAAACTTTCTCTCGACTTCTAACGATAGGACGTTCTCTCTCGCGCGTTTCAATCTCATCTGGTCCCCGATGTTCTTATATGTCGATAGCGACGGTTTGACAGGATCTCTTTACCCTTTCGAAACATTTATCCCAGTTCCAGAAGCTAGAAAAATACGTTCCCAGGCCTCGCCTGGGGGCAAAGGAAGCTGGAGCAGTCGTGCCTCCGGATAGCATCGATAACTTCTTCGAAGTGGCTCGACACCTGGTTGGCAGCACCCGGCTGTATTCTGAAAATGAGTGAAGATGTTACGAGTCGAGTCGTGAACGAGAGAAATGTTACTTTAATCGGGGGACAATTCCAAGTCCGTAGAGACACGTTCTTTTTTTCTTTTCGCACGCCGGCTATCCAAACTGGGCAATGAAGTGAAACTGTGCTAGGAGGTAAGAGTTGAATCAGTCAGTAGGACGTTAGTTAGTTCGGCCAAGCGAAAGCTGAAAGAAAGTTATAACCGAGCCATGGAGAGTTGCTCGGACTGAGACAACGTCATTTTGCTATAGTGTGTGTCTGTATATTCCACGTACTATGACCGTGGGACTTGATGTTTCGTATCTAATTAACGCGGAGAGTATAAAGCCTTCGTTATTCAGTCAGGTGGACCTAAGCTCAATGTTAATCGAGTTATATTCGTTGTATACTCACAATGCCAATAGGGAGGCCATTTTTTTCTCCATGAACATTACGGCGTCTGATCCCCTGAGGATCATAGCGTCGCAGAATATCCTCTTGGCGCAGGGGGTGTTGGTCCAGTCGCCGTCGACGTGGCCGACCTCGGCCACTTCCGCGTTCTCCAAATTCTGGAAAGTGTCCTGGAGCTCTTGGTCCGTTCGCAAACTACGTTTCGTCCTCTTGCGGACTTCGGACTTCGTCTGTTCTTCGTCAGATCGCCTCAGCATGTCTCCGACGATTTTAGCAACGTCATCGATACTGTTTTGATCCTGTTCATTCTTTCCCTGCTCGACCACGAGGATCGTGTCCTGGTCCTGTGACTCTGGTTTCTTCAGGCCTCGCAGGAGAAAATCAGTGACATCGATGCTTCCGCGTCTGGGGACATCGATCTCCACTATTTCTGTTATTTTGTCCAAATTTTTCCTCTGCAGTTGTTTGTCCGAATCTATGCTTCCGGTTTGGGGATCGAAGGCCCGGAGATTGTCGATGCTTCGCCTGTGTCTTCTGGTCTCGACGTATTCCAGCTCCTCAACGACCGGTTTCGTCTCTCTATTTTCCATCTTATCGGAGTCATTGGCTTCCTCGAGCACCAGGAACACGCCGTCGTCGTCCTCTCGACCTTGAAGAGCAGAATCCCCGGCGGGCAGAATTTTGACCTGCTGTAAAAAATTCCCGGCTCTATTACCCTCGGATAACGAGGCCTGCCACGGCCTTGACTGACTTTCTCCTTCGTATCCGCCGTCAGAAATTCGTCCCGCGGAAGCTTCGAGAGCGCGCTTGTGCTCCAGGTCGATCTCGTCGTCGTTAGATCTCTTCAGGACGTCGACGTCGAGGTACCGTCCAACGGCGACGGCTCCTATGCCCAGGGCTGCGCCGGACGCGACGAGACCAAGGGCGGGAATCAGGATAGACGACCCTGTGGCGACGGTACCGATCTTGTTCTGAGCCACGTCCCTCGAGAGGCCCAAATTCTTGGATATCTTCTGAGTAGCTTCGACCAGAGGATCGAAGACGGGGCGCGTTAGTTGCGAGACTTTTTCCACTCCGGTGGAAAATTGGTTCTTCAGATTCTCGGAAATCTTCACCCAGAATGGGGGTTCGTTCTGTGGCTTCAGCCCGTAGAATCGCTGGTTGGGGTAGTAGTATTTCGACGAGTAAGAGTCCACCACGTTCTTGTCGTTCAGGACGTACTTCTTCTTCTGCCGGGTCTCCGCGAAGTGCTGCCCCTCGTAGTTTTCCGGCTGCCTCATCTCGTTTTTGACTATTTTAGCCGGTTGGACGCCCAGTTCCGGATGCGCGTACTGGAGGACCGGCGCTCTGACGCCCGGCTTCAAAGCCACAGGTGCGATCTTCTGACTCTCCGGCGTGTAGGTCTGGGAATTTGGATAACTGGCCACGTTGTCGGGGTGCAGCATCCTCTTCTGGATGTTCGAGTGGTAGTTGTCGCTCATGGCGTTGTACACCTCAGCCTCCAAGGCGTCGTTCTGATAATTCTTCGGGTCCCATTCGAAGTAGACGTTCCTCTCCTTGGGTTCGAAGCTCCTCCCGTAGCGGCGATTGACGTCGTCGAAAAAGTTCTCGAACCTCTGTCTCTCCGCGTTGTTTTCGACGGAATAAATGCTCTTGGGTCCCTCCAGGGTGACCACGGTCGCCGTGTCGGGTATCAGCTTGTTGTTGATGACCCTAGCGTTCCTCCACGTTTGTATCTTGTCCATGGGATCATCGGGCACTCGTTGTCCGTGGATGGTCGGCACGCCGTCCGAGTCCAGAGTCATCGGTGACCGCTTCAGAAGCGGTTTGACGTTGATCTCCGACCTGATTACCACTTCCTGAGGCACATTCTTAGCGTTCCTATTCTTGTGCGTATTCGCACCGATGTTGGTCCTGGTCACGGGCCTCGGCTGACTCGGCAGAAACCCGGAGCGCTGCTCCAGATTACCGACGATCCTCGCGGGGTTCAGGTTCTCGAAGGAGAAATTCCTGTCCTCCCGGTTATCCGCCTTTCTCTCATTTCCAGCGAACAGGATTCCCTGGTGGTGGAAATTCGTCGTCGAGTATCTACCCTGGCTCCTCTCGTCCGACGGACGCTCCTGCTCGCTGTTGACCGGCTTCCAATTCGTGTAAGGCTCCTCGACCTTGTCTTCAAGAATGCGCCCCGAGCTTCCCAACGGCCTCCAGTCCCCGTAGTCCACAGCCCGTTCTCCGCCTTGGCTGAGGTTCTTAGCTTCCGGAACGGGGTCGACCTGGCTCCGGACCCTGGCTACGTGTTCGTTCTCCAGTCTTCTCGTCTGCTGGCCGTTATCCTGGGGGTTAACATCGCCCGATCTGTTCTTAGGCCTCTCGATTTCCGCGCCGGCCTGCGGATGAACGACGCGGTCTCTCCGCTTTACGATCAACGTCGCCACGCTTCCTTCGCTGGTTCGGACTTTGACCTCTTCCGTCTCGCCGGGAAGGCTTCTGGCTACCTTCAACATCGTCCGGGTGTAGCTCGGCGCCGGAGGACTAGTCGAGGTCACGAGGACCGTCGCGACGCTGAGGATGAGCAGGATCTGTAAAGATGATGAAAAGTTGGGGATCGTTGTTTCTCTTTGACGACAGCGATAGAAAGTCTTGTCTTGTGAATATGAATAGCGGTTATGTATAGGATTCAAATCCCGATGTCGTACGTTTCGGTTTCTACTTCCATTTCATATTTTTGTCCGCTTACATAGCGAGCAAAGGAGCGTCGCGCATGTAAAATGAGTTCGAAGACGCTTTCGAAAGTTGTTCAATATATTTTTCTCCCATTTTCGAATATACTTTTAGTCTCGTACCCCGTTGGCGTGCAGTTTTCTACCGACATTTCGACTACTCAAGTAGCGCGGCTGCTCGTTTGTCATTCAAATATTATCCAGCACCTCCAGGGGGTCAGGGACTATTAGCGATAAGACACGCACTCAGTTCGCGCTCGCGATTATCTGACAGTGAAATTTAGAAACCGCACGGCTCTTCTTCGGCGAGATTACGGTGCAGGAACAACGTCGATCTGCAGACCACAGAGCATTAGCCTCCTTTCCAAATGGGACGAATTTCAAATAATACAAATTGCACTTGAAATTACGTTCATTGATTTTTAAACCGAGACACTACAATCGTGAGAATTTTTCTAGGATCAGACTGACTCGACGGATGTTGTAAATCCTTGTTGTTGGACTGGAGAACGAGACGTCGTTGGTAAATAGGATGAGACTTGAAACCCGGCCTGAGTATCAATAGAGGGATTATTATCGACTTTGAGTGAAATTGTGCCACTCAAGAAACGAGATGATCTGTTGTTTCGTCGTCTAGCCAAAGTTCATTAAATTTCTACGTCTGTTGGATGTCACGTGTGCCCTGTCTCGTGACCGATGCTTTCCGCTCTACAAAATGCGTGCTTTAGCCGACATTAATTACCCGGTAATTAAGGCGAACTAGTTATTCCGCTGCACGTTGTTCCGCACGACTATTGTTGCGACCTCAAAAGTTCGTCTGCGGACGAATATCTCAGAATCTTAAATTTCTAATTATAGTCGAGTTCGAGACTACAACGCAATAAAGGTGAGAGAATTATATTCTAAACCCAAGAAATGTGGAAATTATTGAAATTCTTCAAACACGTGGCTCCCATCTTCGTGCCCAAATTGTTTTAACACCGAACTTATTGGCGGCGCGGTAACACATTGCGTGACCCACCAAACCGAAGAAGAAACAGCTGAATACTTTCGCTTGCCAATTATAAATGAGTTCCGATTTTTTTTCTTTTTTTCTCTCTTTGACCGTGGTAATGGCCCAGCGATTATCATATCTTAAACATCTAGAAATTTGAACGTTAATGAATTTTTCGTTCTCTAAAAAGTGATTAATTGGCTTGTTTGGACTACGAAAGTAAATTTGACGAAACAAATTCCTGTAAGAAAATGATGAGTTGATAGAAAAAAAAAAATGAATGAATGAATGATGGTGATATTTTTTTACCTGAAACCTCGCCATCGCTGACGTTTAATATGTCCGAAGATATAATCAAGATTTACACTGCTTCTTTGATTAATGTTTCCAGGGTATTTAAAAAGATTCACAGAATCGTGTTGTGGATTTTGTTTATAAAATTAATTGGCCTATTGTTTAAGGACCCATAGTATTATCTCGCGAGAGACATTAGCGTGTGAAGTTTGAAAGATATCGAGTTGTACAAAAAAAAATAGGTTCGAGCACTGAGGGTAAAAATCACGCAGCGTTAAGTCAGTAATTAAATTGGCAAGTGTATCGGCAAAAATTGACTCTCGATTCAGCACCTGCTCACTCGAGGAATATCTTCACGCGACTGACGGTAGCTCGCGGTTACCTCCTCATGTCGCTTCTCACCGACCTACTTCTTTTACCTTCTTGTCTACCGATGAGCACCACGCTGCAAACGCCACAAGCTCATGCCAGGGGCTCATGTAGTCGATGGTATTGCATCTATGTGGATTTAATTTTTCTTTTTCCTTTTTACACGTACCTGTACGTTACACATACGTGTGCATTAAATTTCTATATTCGAAAAAACAAATCAGGTCATTCAATGGCGATTTTTAAAGTTTGTTGCAGCTTTTACCGAAGTATAGGGCAACTGTTATGTCGAGGAAGACATAGATCAGGAAGTTCGTCGATTTTCATGAGATTTTCATGCTCTGTAGGCAGTCGTGAAACAGAGAAATTCGAATCGTTGACAGCCATGAGCGAGTCGTGAGACTTGTTGGAACAAATGTGACGATGTCTTGAAAACTAGTGGCTAGATTTTCATTAATTTGGTCGCAATCGACGTGGTTTCTTCAAACTTAGAAATTAATATATCTCAGATTCAATTGGATCAGTAGTTTAAGAATTATTCAGAGAAGAGAGTTCCCAAAAGTATACATATAACAGTATAATCATATCTCGAGAGTGAATGAAAAAATTCCCAAAAATTGCCACCTGAAGGTTTTCTAGTTTGCTGACAACAAATTTGAAGCCACATTTGCAGAATTGCATTTGCAATAATTAGTCCAATGTCTTAGTAAAAGCTCTGAGAAAATCAATATTTTTATTTAAATTATGATCTCAAGGTTTTTTAGATCACTGATAACGAATCCAAGACTCCCAAAATTAGTAAAGGTGGATCCAGTGTGACGTCAAAAAACTCAAACTAGTTGGAATCTAACGAAACATAAAACCTGAGAGTTCTTTGAGTCTGTGTTCTCAAATTTGAGATTGAACTTTCAAAATTGAAAGCGGAAATTTCGAGAGCTGGGGCACATCGAGGTTAACCAAAAACAGCAAAAATAAAAAATTCGCGTGTCGTATCGAATAAAGGAAATGGAAAATGTGATAAACCCAGAATCAATATAAAGTACGAAAATTTGAGTAGATTGTCTACAATATGAATATTTTCGAAGGATAAAAAAAATCAAAAAATAGATCAGTTCGTGTCCATTCACACGAGGATTAGAGATTGAAAATTTAGGAATATTTTCTACTCGGGAATGCAGTATTTGACAGAAGTAGATATTTATCGAATTTCCTTTTTTTTTATTTTCTTTTTTCGGGGCACGATCGGCTCGAGGCAACGCATCGCATCGTTTACGACCGTGAAAGCGATCTGTTCAAATGACCATTGAAAACCGCAACCTATAGCGACTCCATTTTTTTCATAGATTCGTTTATTTGTTCCATCTCATTATTCATCGAGTCACAAATGTTTGGTGGTTCTGGTCGATATCTCTCAGCAATCTCAAGTTCACGAGCGCACCTCGAATCAGTGTCCTCGGAGTTCCTTGCCAGAGTTCAGAGACCTCACAGAGTGAAAGGTCTTCCATTACTTTTCATGAATACGTACGGCTCATTGCGTCCTCTCGCACCCCGAGGCTCGAAGAGATTGGGCAGGTCGAAAAGGACCTCGGGGTTGAATTGCGGAAATAAAATCACACTGTAAGAAAGCAGTTGACACTCCAGCACCTCGCACGCTCCTAGTGTCAGTGTGTGAAACTTCTCGAATTCTCGAGAGTCTATCGCATCAGAACACAAACAGCTATCCTCGCTCTGCCAATAATAAGAAAACTGTAAAGGGATTCTTGGAGATGAGGAAAATGTTATTTATCGAATCATCGATTACTGCGATTTTAATAATATATTATTGTATTTTTTTTCAGAGGTTTTTATTTCGTTTTTGTTTGTGATTCTGTAGATAATTAATAAATGATTTTGTCCTGAGGACCCCCACCGGGATTGAAACGTTGACAAAGATATTATTTCTTTGCAAATCAAGAATCAAATTATTGCTTTCACTACTTCTTGAAACTGGTAATTCAAACAAACACTGCGAGTCCTAGAAAATTAGATTGAATCATTAGAAATATTTAGATCACCAATTTCGGCCTAGTTATAGTAAAATTCCAATAACTCGTAACAATTTCCCGTTTATTTTCAATGATATATCATATATCCATAATTTCTCGATGATTCCTCGAGTGAATAACCTCGCAAAAAATGTCTTTCAGTAGTCTTTAATTTAAGAACGACGACTAGTTTACGTCTCCTCAAAGATGTTGAAAAGTGTTTCGTAGATGTATTTCAATCACGCCTACGAGATAAAAAAATTCTATTATGAACGTCTTTTGAACCAATCTTATATACAATTTAGTGTTGTCTTTAAATTTTCAGGGTCACTCTACTCCCGTCGTTTTCTGGCAGTGTCAATAATTACCTTCCGAATCGTTTGTTGAAAATTGAGTAGTAATTGCCGAATTTAAGTGTCCCGGATATTGTTAATTATAAAGCAAGTATATCGGTGTTTATCGGCATTCATTACCCGCATTACGACCGGCCTTGAATTTTGCGGCACGAACATCGATGCCGCGTGTCGAGGACTTGGCAGTAAAAGAAATTTGGCTGTTCATCAATCATCTGACGATACTATAGGTAATGAGGTGAGATATGAGAAATACAGATTTTTTAATCACTTTCTAGGAATATCTTGGTTCAAATACTGGACGAGATTTTATAGGCTTAATTGTAAGAGAACCTTGAACTCATCGATTCTGCGGGTGGGTTTACCAAAGACGAATTTGCAACGCCGTTTAATCACTCAACGTCTCTTCGCTCCAGACTTTGGATCGTCCTCGAGTCACCGTCAGAGTTTAAGCGCTTATAAATAATCATGTAAATGTCGCGATTGTTCGTTCAGCTCTCAGTGAAGGACGCGTTCGTTCCCGCATTGTTCGATTCCATGGAGCACCTGTTTTCCTTGACACGACGATATGCCATCTCTGTACGTAACCCACACATCTCCCTCTCGATCGTACTCGAAATCGTAAATAAGTTATCGAACAAGAATTCAGTCACACTTAATTCCCTTGTTTGAAATTCTAAACACGTGCCAATGAAATGCTGATTATGAATCCCCGAAGGATGCAATTTCGATTTTTTTCTCCTTTTGGTTGAATAATCGGGGTCGTTGATAACGGCTAAATGTTATGCATCACCGAGTGGGTAGAAATGCTGGAAATTATTGCGCTACTTATTGTTCGTCCCTGATGATTCAGGATTAACAATCAGCTGTGGGTTTCGTGACGTTGGCGTATCGATAATCCTACATCAACGAACGGCACAGGTACGCTGCGGTTTACTTTATGGAATAAGAGAAACGTCTGAGAAATACAAGTGAAGTTTCTACCTCAGGCATTTCCGAGACACGTGACTTATCACTTACATATTTGGGTTTATACCTCGACCACTGATAATTGCTGCTGCTGCGCAGGTAATGAAAACGATCTCGCAAATTCTCACATTATGAAGAAAACTTTCTGGAATTTCGGATCTTCGAAAATTAGGCCAAAGATTCAACAATTATTACACCTGACCAGTGAGAAAGTGTCAGAGATTGCCATCGAGTCATTAGGCATAGGGAAAAGCAAAAACTGTTGAAAAAAAGCGAAACTCGTTCCTGAAATTGTTCCGCGGTGAAGAATCTGAGAGGACCTCCTAATTCGTTATTTTTTCCCTCCCTCTTCTGCACATTATCTCCCATTTCTTGGGCCCGACGTGTCTCCGATGAGTGAAAGTAGTCGAGTAAGTAATTGGGTCAAACTCTACTGGGCCATTGCCTCCGCGTCTGACCGCCCGTTCGTCTGTGCCTGGATACGAGCGGTATCTACCTCCGCGACTCTGCGCAGTTCAAACAGAGATTATTATACGGTACAATGAGCTTATCCGTTTACCTCTTTGACTAGAAAGTATATTACGACGTCTGCGTTATCTCGCCACGCACCAGGCGTTGGAAAATTCTGTCTTCCGATTCTTCTTCTCCGCACCGCATTCCTCGCTCAGTCTTCGACGCGGAACATCTGAGATCCAGCCTCCGGCGCCCGGAGGGGCCAAAACTTGAACGGTGAAAGTAGCCGCGACGGACCACCGCGTGCATCACTAATTTAAACGTTGGGAATCGGGGATCCGGACGTTGAACTGACGATGAGTGACACTTACCGATTGTTCAATTCTTCGACGATTCTCTGCACAATGAATGATGGTCGTGTTTATTGTATTTGTATTTTTGTCCACTATTTGAAATAACCTATCAATAGATTTACCGATATGAGTAATTCTAGTATGTTTTACGTCCCTCAGTTTAATCGGCAAGGACATTCGAAAAATTCTTACCAATCAGTGAGTCTGTACAACCTGCCTTGATTAGTGGAATTTGTTTCTCAATCAAATGTGTATAATTATCATGAATCTAAAAACTGTTATCGTTAGAACCGAAAATCAACACGATATCAAACCCAAAGGTCATGTACTAATTTCTGTATTCATAGTCTGGCACATCGACAAGGTTTTGAACTGACTAAATCTCGTGTTACGAGATTATTAATGTTAAAAACTATTTTATCAAGGAAGTTATTTACACTAATGAGGCAATTTATTTTCATTCAAGATTCTGGTTCAAAATTAATTGGACCGGATTTGAGGAGAAAAAAACAAGGGAAATCGCGAGCTAGACGACTCCTTGTCCAGTTTAAAATATCATTTTTTTTCTGTCAAATAAGATGAAAATTCAGTCGACTCGAACGGCAGATAATTAGAGAAGGATTTCAAAAATAGAGTCACGCAGCGACATCTCGCGCTGTAAACTCAAACCAGTATTTGAGTAGTAACAGACGTTCTACCTATGCAGTCGGCCGACCGGTACACAGCAGTCTACTACAAGAATAACAGTTATCCGAGTGCCTTTCGGGGCTTTCAAATATGAAGATTGTTTTACGAAATTAAAGAATTTTCTCACGTCATTTGTCTTGATGGGAAAATTACTCGAATTTTAGGCCTTTCCGAAAATTCTAAACACGTCGTAGAAAGACGATAAACGTAGTTTTACCAACAGCTAGAATTCTTTTTTCTACTCACAATTAGGAAACACGTTTCTTTCTGAAACAAGAGACGACGAAATTGAAATAGATTGTGTTTGGTTGGTGCGGGGAAAGGCCGTGGAGCAAGTAACTCGAATGGTTCAAAAGTCATGAGTTAATAAGGGAAATTTTCCAGTGTGAACGTGCTTTTAGAAAGTCAGTAACTATGATAGCGAGTTAGCGTATAAAACCGAGTAACTACTCCCGGCAAATATCTTCTCTTCCGTACCTACCTACCTACCTACCTACCTTACTCTGAGAACATTTCTCTTGTAGCTCGAAAGTATTCTTAGCCCATGGTTTTACTACTCGACTTTCATGATATGCCAAGACCGCACAGAAGCACAAAAATACCGCTAGATATCTGACAGTGCTGACAGATGACATCGTAATACGATGCACTTATTCGTGCATTGATATATCCCTGCATATATGCATATGGGAAGCGGCGTAATAGTATTTTGATGATCCTGGGAGTTTGAACGAAACGTTTTTACGTTTCCTTCGTCAGCGTATAATTCTGACTGACGTGTGTCAACGAATAATTTGCCACAATTTTTCTATTTGCAGAAAGAAGAAGCGAGTCCTGGGCGGAATGAGAATGGGACCACGTCAAGTTCGTGTTGTGTACGTGAATAAAAAACTAAAAAAGAAACGAGAACTTGACTAAAATAGAAGAAATGTTTTATTACCCTTTCCCATTTCGGTTGTTCCTAATTGCGTTATTCTCTACGTCATTAATTTAGGCCTAAGACGAGTCTAACACGTTATCAAATTACAATCTTTATTCTTAACTGCTTTGAATAAATCACGGAGCCCGTTATCCTCCGCAGTTTCTTCTCTCGTCCTGTAACAGAACGTGAAACGATTTTCTGGTAACTAGTTATTACTCTGGTCGAGCAGCTTATTGATGGATAGAATTACGGTACATTTAACGTTTCATTATCATCGAACCGAGTAGGAGACGAGTGACAATTTTTGGTTGGACAAATTTACTCACCTCACGACAAAATTCCACAGAATGTTTTGCAACAAATTCGACATTGGTCTACTTCCGGCCAGTATCAACTCGCAGATGTTTTTCTCCTCGCATATATTCGGATCCTCGATCATTCTCAAACTCTTGTGCTCCGGTGGTAAATTCAGGTCTTTCAATTTCGACAGAGGTATCGTTCCGTCCCTGCGATTTAAACACAGATTGTCAGAAATTAGAATTTCAATACCGATTAACGGAGATCGAAATGGAATTACGTTGAGTTTGAAATCTGAACGACGTTTGGAGTCAGCGAGGCAAGAAGAAGCCCGAATGGCAGGATCGTCCCAATCAGATGGATTATCTTCTTCCAGGGTGACATTCTGGAAACAATCGCAATTATTCTTTCACTGCATCGTGCTGATTATGATCCAAAATGGGATGAAACGTCGATCATCGATACGTACTTTCGTGCCCTGGGTACATTGTTGGAAACGTGCTCTTCCGGAACGTATTCTAAATTCCCATCGTGAAAGGTGGGAGTTTCGTGGTAAAATTTATATGGGAACCTTTGATTCCTCGTCGGCGATACTTCCTGTATTTCCTGATGGACTTGTGCGAAGTTTGGTTCCTCGTAATTTCCGAAACCCGGATGTTTCACGAACTCTAAATTTCCCACATCGTTCAACGGCGCGACAAAATTTGGTTCCTCTTGAAACGACCCAGGATATTCAAAGGGTGGTGGCACTTCGTGCACGTATGTAGTGTCGAAGTACGTTTTGTCCGGCGAATTAGTGGGAATTCCTGGTCTCTCGAAGGACGACGACAGCGGCTGGGAATTTTGAAATGCTGTAGGATTCAAATTCTGATACTGAATCGACGGCAGTATGCGAGGAAACACGGCGCCGTTGTTGCGAGTTCGAAAGTATTGATTTTCATCCGGTATCGACGTCGCAGGAAAGAAGTTAGTCGTCTGATGGACGTTCTTATCCCCGTCCTTGTTCTCCTTCGGAAGATTAGTCTCATTTTTCGGTGGCACGTTGTTCCAGGCTTCCGCACCTTTCGCGGAGAAAAAATTATCGAATTTCAAGTGGTTCAGTTTGTTGAACGGATTACCGGTATTAGAAGACCGAAATTCGTCGATCTCTCCCAAATGTACGCTGGGCCTGAACTCTGTAGCGTTGCTCGAATCGATCGTCGGCGTTTCCGTTGGTATTGAGGCGAGAATTTCCGAGCTTGTACTATTTTCGTCAGCCTCGGTCACCGCGGATACGTTTCCAACGGCGTATTCGTTCTCCAGGCGTTCAAAATCGACGTCTGCATCCGCGCCATCCTGAAGGCTCGGTACACTCTGCAAGGAGATCCAGAACAGACAGAATACCGCCTTTGCCTGCAAAAAATATTTCGCAGAAATAAAACACATTCAACTTGTTCTGAATAATACACCGGGTTGCAGTCGTAATTTATCATCATGTTATCAAATATGAACCGCAGTCACGCGAACGAGGACGCCTATAATCGAGCACATACAACGAACTGAAAGTCTACATTCAAAATTCGGACGATAGTTCGCTAAAAAATGGTGGGATGAATGAATTAGGCGAGAGATACAATAGACTTGAATCTAGGAACGATTGATTATTTGTAATTGACGATGATAATTGCGATGAGTGCAGGTATGGATACTTGAGGATAACGGGTGAATCTTACCTCCATAACAAAAGACGTACGACTAAACCTAAGATTTGCATTTTTCCGGTCTTTATTCGATTTCTAACGAGTATTACATGAGGGATTTTAAAAAGCGTGAACAACGCGCCACTTTGTCTGGGTGACAACAATTTTTAATAACTCCTCTGGCTCACTCCACTTATCACGTTAAACGAACTCATCCGGCTGTACGCAGCTTCCAACACTGAAAACGTCTTGTGGTTCGCCTGTGAGAACGAGAGGCGAGGGTCTTTAGTTCAGGTTGGCGTTAGTCTCCGGAACACAATATTTCGCTTACCAACCAGATTTCTAATCGACCTACCTGAAATTAGGATCTTAAAAAGTTTCGCAAGCTACGAAGAGACCTTAATTACGACCGTTAACGAAAACGAGGTTGTTGGGGCAAACGCGACCTCTGTGTATGGAGCCGTTTCTGGTGGAAAAAAGTTAAGAACGTTTTAATTAACCTGAAAGTATACCAGGCCTTTGTTTTTAGGATAATAATTCCTGCAGCAGAGAATCAATTACAGACTGCAAGAAGAAGCTCTAGATTCTTCTTCTCGTATATTGGACACCGCAAGGTTTGGGGAATTCTCGATTCTTGCCGGTAGACCGGACGAGGCAAAGTGCAGCGAACCGACCAGGCGACCACACGGAGGTAAAGCCGAGTAGATGAAGATATACAAGATCGTCCAACAATGAAAGTAGCCCCGACACCGCGGTGTACTTTTTGCTACGATTGCTTTACTGACCCAATTCTTGACTGCCTAGTAGGCCAAACGAATGACTTTACAATTTCGCGGGCAATCCGCTCGGCGATGATTCCCGACTGCGGTGAACGAGACGCGAAATAGTAAAACCGTAAGTGCAGATCGTAAAATGCACTCTGTTGCTCTGTTGCGTGGCTCCAAGTGTTTATACGACGAGAGGCGTGAGAGAACGCGGGTTTTTTTGAAAGAAAGAACTCCAATTTCACCTCAGTCATGCGAAAAATTATTCAGGTACGATGAAGACTTTGCTCGTATTGAATATAACCGCAGTTGTATACAGGGATGCTGTATTCACGCCACTCAGAAGACCTCGATGCAATGGAAAGCGCTAAAATTGACACAGATTCGACGGAAGGATGCTGACATTATCGATTTGTACCATTTCACTGCATTTCTTCTGAGCAAACCCAACGGCGCTAATTATCGTCCTATGAAATATCGACGAGAAATAAATCGCATAAAACCGGTGGTTTCGTGTCCTGCGACCTCCTAGGCCAATTATTGTATCATCTTACTGTTTCAGTTCGATATAAATTTCGTGGACAAAATTGAAGGTGACAGTCGGTGGTGGCTCGCCTGAAAGGTTCTTTAGTTACCATCCAGCGCAATTAGACCGTGTCGGATGACTGTGAGACACGAAACGCGGGAGTGTTTGAAAAAAGGCGTGAAAAAAAGTGTTTGATCGATTGAGAAGATGTCGCTTGTCGTGTGGGAGTGTATTTCGTTCGCAGTGAATTGTCAACGCGATTTAAGTTTTCTATTTCGATATATCGGCGCGGGGTAACGATAACGCGAATTCAAATAAAGATCGCGAGTGATGCTGCCAGAAGCCGAGGAGCGAGTGAGAGGCAAAATGGACCAGGCTTTCGAGTGGGGATCCCGATTAAATAGTGAAGGAGGCCACCAACTGCAGCCCACAACCATCTCGGACCTTGAACAGTTGAGGTCATTGCTGAAGACCCGGTTTTCCGCTGACCGGCGTTTGTTTATATAATTAAGATCGAAACGTGGACTAAGAATATACGATTTTTGATACCATCGAGAAGGCGACAATCGTTGAATGTCAAAAAAGCCATCAACGACACCATGTAAGACGCGTTCATGACACAGTTTTTGATCTCTTGTGATCAGTCAAAGTGATACAGATTTGTGAATTTTTGTTACCTTAAGCAACGTGACAGTAGAAGCACTTTGGTTACCATTAATTCGTACTATTTTTCAATCCCTCCAGAACGTATCATCATGATCAGAAACCTTATCGACCACTAAAGTTATCATCTAACAGATTTTTACCTCTAAACTGTGATCGTGAATTGTGGAGGAAGACAGTGCCGCCGTAAGTACCGATCGTCGTTATTGAATAATTATTATTTAGAATCAATTTTAACATTCAACGTTGGACGAACAATTAAGTGCCGATACCAATATCTTCCGTTACCAGAAATTCAATGACTCTTAACCTTTTTCCATCCGATTCCACAAAATTTTAATAAAGTCAAATTCGTTGCAGATGTCAGCGATCAAACTGGCTGTGCCATTATTGTTGATCGGCCTAATAGTCGACGGGTCCTTGGGCAACACGAGGTTCCTGACCCGGACGGACAGCAATGCTTCGGACCTTTTCAAAACTCGTCGCAACAGTCTGAGATCGTCCCAGGAGCCGATAGCAGCGACCAAGAGTCCTCTGCACGTGGAAAATCCGAGATTCGCTAACGATGGATCGAGACCGGGGGAGCGATCCAAGTACGAACGTAGGAACTCGTTCGTTGAAACGTCGACGTTCAATCCAGACGTGCTGAATAAGTTCCTCGAGGAGTTTGCGACCAAGATGAAGAGCACTACCGAAAAGAGCTACAAGTACCCGTTCACGCCGGTCGGACACTCCGTCCAACCCTTTCGACTCGATGTCCAGGACCAGGCGGAGAACGCGACCGTCACCGACTCCCATGACAAAGACGGGACTCTGAAATTGGACCGACCCCAGGGCGGCGAAAACGCGAACGACACTTTCGAGAGGAATAAGAACCGGGGCGACAACCCTTATGACGATAGAAACGGGTGGGTCACTCTCGAGGCCATCCCGTGGTCGAAGAGCAAGATATCGAAGTGGCAGGCGAACCAGGAGGCCCAGAAACCGTGGCCCGAGCATAAGCCGTGGGAAAAACCTCAAAGCGCGGAGAAACCGTGGCCGCAAAGGCCCTCGTACGAGAACAACGTGCCGTGGTATGAAAAGCAGAAACCGCAGTACGCGGAGCATCAAGGAAGCAATCAGAAGCCCTGGTACGAATCTGAGCGTCCGAAACCCAGCGAGACGTCGCGACCCACGAGGCCTTCGTACTTCGACGATAACGAGTTCGGCGAACGTCCCAGTTACGCTCAAAAGTGGCCTCCAGAAAACCTCGGACAGCAGAGCCAGAAACAACCCTGGAACAAGTACTCGAGCTCGTTGAAGGAGACGCCGGACATCATCACGGACAATAGACCGTCGAATTTCCCTGGTAACTGGGAGAAGCCACAGATATCGAAACCGTCGTACAGCTTCGACAGGATATCGGAGGACGACCGCGATCAGAATAAAAACGACTGGAACACCCACAGCTACAACTTTCCCTCGAAGTACGAACAGCTCAATAACAGACCGTCGAACTTCCCGAGACCCTCTTCGTCGTCTTACGACAGACCAAATTTCTCACAGTACCAGTACTCGACCGATCATCCGCCCACTCATCCGGCCAACGGAGATGGCCAGTGGGTTCTCCTCTCGACAAACCGAGGGTACTCGAAGTCGCGGCAGAGGTCGATTAAGTTTGGAGTATCGAACACGGAACCGCCGCAGAACCAGAAGATCGTTATGTCGTCGAAGCGTCAGGTGAGGCTGACGGTTCTGCCGTCGGTGAACGGAACTAACACGACTACGTCACACGGTGGGCTTTTGGAGGTGGAAAAAACGTTCAAGACCGTCGACCAGAGCCAGCGGGAATACGAAAAGGGGAAGCTAGCGACGGTACCGTCCGACCAATTGGCGAAGAGGCCGATTACCAATGCCGGAAACAAGCAGCCCTCGAATTCCGCGGTACTGGCGGCTGTTGGTGCCGGAATGCTACCGGCGACTATGGCTATGGTGATACCGATGATGCTGGGGAGAAAGAAGCGATCTTCGAATACCGAGGAGCTAGAAAACACCCTGAAAAAATTATCCATTCTCGAACTGAACCGCGATTTTGCAAACGATCTAAACAAACGAAGAAAATATAAAAAGTTACAGATATAATGGTGGGGCGATTGCTCGCATAGACTGAAGTCGAGTAGAAATAGTTTTAGTGATAAGATAACTTCAACTGATTACAACTTTGTTTCAAGAAGTATATAATTAATTATTTAATTACAGCTGATACTCATAAGAGGTTTTGTTTCGTTAGATCATAATCGTCTCATTCAATATTTATTCGCTTTCATGAATAGTATCATTCTCATTCTAATCCCTAATAATAGATAGTTAATTTTTGTCTCCATTCCTCGACTTATAATGTCACTAATTTCTCGTTTATCGTCATTCCAATTGCAATAGATCTATTTCTGTATATTTGATTGTATTGTTAATATTCAAGTGCTTTCGGGTAACGATTGTACGAAGGGTGCAAAAATTGAATCAATGGACCAAGTTTTTTATTGTTTTATTTACATAAATATATTGTGATGGTACGTTGCAATGTCTACATTAATTTATATTATATTTTACAATAAATTATATTTAATTAAAACTTTATCAACCCTATGGTTCCCTTTCGAAATAATAAAGTGAAGAAAATGGTTTTTTTTTATATCTGATCCCACATTTCCTGTGCCTCGATAGAGCATAAATGATTAATAATGTTTGCTATTTATTATTGCGATTATTATTATTTATAAATTAAAATTTGTCGATAAGAACGTTTTTTTTTTTTTGTTTTGTTCCTTTACTAAAAATTTCTTACAAACAAAGAGAGCTTGACGCCAGAATTTTTCAATGCCTAATTGAAATTACAATGAAACCCTTTCACTTTCGTAAGATTTTGAAAAATTCCTGGCTTTTTGAAATGGACCTGAGCACTAATGACTTTTATTCATTGGTGCTCAAGCGCATTTACGACAGAATGCTTATGCCTAATAATTACTAGTGTCGTTATCATATATCGTCTTTCAACTTAATCCTACTACAATACTTTCAATTCGCTTAATACAGTCTACCAATCATCCTCATTCCTCGCCGTTGATTCTTTTCTGTACGCCGCCTAGATAACGGGCAAAACCTTCGCTGGCATGTTTCAGTATGGTCAGTCCCAACCTGAATTTGATTTCAGCGATAGTTCTGACGAAATTGAAGATGTTGAATCCTGATCCCGACTCTTCTTCTTTCTCTGTTTTTGCTGTTGTAACGTCCAACCACTCCAATGTGGTCTCATCTTGGTCCTTTTCCGCGATTTCCGTCACAGCCTCATCAGTAGAAGCTTCTTTGAGCTGGGCTGCTGTGGTTGTTTCTTCGCTGACAGTGCTTTGCGTGGTGGTAGTGGTTGTAGTGGTGGAGACCTCGGCTTCAATCTTAGCGTCACTCGTCGATGAAACCGGAATGGCAGTCGTTTCCTCGGATGAAGCCGTCGTGACGACGAATTTACCGCTTGTCACCTCCGTCGAGTCCTCGACCTTGTTGGTGGTGGTTTCGTGGTCCTTCGGTTTCTCCTCTTCCTGCTTTTTCGCGATCTTCTCCTCGGCGTCGATCGCGTTCGACATCTTATCGTCGTGTACCTTCCGAGCGGCGTCTTTACCCGGAATCATCAGATCGAGAATGTCGAATATCTCGTTGCTCAAGTCTTTCTCCTCCTTCTCTTCAACCTCCTGACTACCGTTTGGCGGTATCAGCTGGATCACAGACTCTCTTCTCACCCGTGATCCCTCGTCCGCTGACCGCTTGACCTTCAGAGACCTGGGACCATGTTCGACGACAACTGCAGCAGGCGCGATCTCGATCTCTTCGTAATTACCGGCGTTCTTCAAGGGCAGCGCTTCGTGCTGTGGGTAGGATTGGAGTGGCGGAATGTTGCCGGAATTTTTGGAGAACGGATAACTCTGCGCGATGTTTTGCTCGAATTGAGTCTGTCCATTTCCGTCAACGGCGTAAGTCTGCGTCTTCTGACCGACGACGGACACGTCGTCGTAGCCGTACTCCTTGGGGACGCTTCCGACAACGAATTGTCGGTCTCCGTCTCCATCGTTGGACACCGTGTACCCGGACTGCTTTTGTCGTTCGTAGTAGTTCGCCGTGGTCGCTACCTCCGGGTACTTGAACTCGGTGTTTCTGTAATTGAGTTCGTAGTTGTTCTCCATCGGCTTGTAGGTCGGACTGGACGATACCGCTGGGTATCTGCGGTCTGACTTCTTCGATAATTTCCCACCGGTCATGGACGGAGCTCCGAACTTTTGGTATTGGTAATAATTATTCTGATCGTAATCGTTATTGCTGCCATATTTGGTCTCGTGGTTAGTCATGCCTTGAAGAACCTTGGAGAACACTTCCTCCTCGTTCTGACCATAGTTGCCGCCGTACTCGCCGAGGTTGTATTTGTAATTCGGTTCTACTTCGTAGTTTCTTCGAGATATCCCTCCGCCGAAGGGGTACAGGAAGTAGGAAGCGATTCCGAGTCCCAAACCGACCAGAGAAACCATTCCGAAACTGGGCATGATCTCTCGACTTAAGTAATTGTAGATTTGAGTACCGATCGGCTTCTGCACTTGCTTCTTCTTGTTCTTCGTGGCGTTTCCTTCCTTGGTCTCAGGCTCCACCTTGGATTCTTGGAGAGCAGCGTCATCGGTGGTTGGGTCAGTTGAGATCTCGTTGTTTTCCGTGGTCGTAGTCGCTGGCTTCCGTTTAGTCTTGTTCTTGTTTTTCCTTCGCTTTTGAGAATTTCTCCTCGGTTTTTTCGTCGTGCTAACTGAAGGGTCTTCGGTCGTGGCCTCCATCTCGATCTTCGTCAGTTCCGGGTTGAAGTCGAAGCTCAGATCGATCTGGGAGTTGTTCAAGGCCTGAGAAACACCCTGATCACTCGCTACGTCGATTTTCTCATCGGCAACCTTTTCTTTGTCCACAACTGAGGCATGAGTCTTGATCGCTTCATCGACGGGTTTCTTCAGCTGAACCTTGAGGACGTTGTTCACCTTGGTTATCGGCGGTTTAGTCTGCACTGGAACCTCGATAAGATCAGATCCGGTAAAATCGGTTTTAAAAACCGTGGTATCCCTGATCTTCGGTGTCGTGTTCTTGACTGGTGGTGCAGAAGTAGTTTTCGGTATCTCACCCTGAACCGACGTTTTTATCTTCGCAACGAGCACCGGCTTCTCCGTTTTCACCTCGTCCTTCGGAGTCGGGATCATTTGGATCGGCCTGAACGTCACCTTCTCAATCTTCGTCGTTGTGATTCTTTCCAGTTTCTTTTCCGGCGTCGGAGTGGTCGTGGTGGTCGTCCTGGCCGGGAATTTTACTCGGTTAGTATTCTGTTTCTGTACTTTCGTCGTTGGTCTCCACGTCGACGTCGAAGGCAGAGGCGTCCTTTGGGCTTGCACAATCTTCTTCGTGGTCGTCATCGCCTTCTCCGTCGTTGCGAAGGTGGTTTTTTCCACGGTCGTAACCGGCGTCATCATCACAGCCTTAGGTGTCGTGGCGTCCGGCTTCGGAGTCACGCTCTTAGTGACCGTCTGTACAACTTGTTGCTTCACCGTAGTCGGTTTTGGGTTGTCTTTAACAGCAGGTTTCACCTGGGTTGTCGGTACCTTCACGGAAATCGGCGATGGGACGACTTTATCTACAACTGGATTCGGTTTCTGAACAGTTTTCTGATCAATTTCTACCTTCTCGATCGAAGCCGTTGGTTTTGTGACGAACTTGTTGATTGCTTCCGGCCCCTTTGTCTCTTTCTGCATCGTCCTCGGAGTCGTCGTGGGCGAGTTCAACAGAATCCAAGTCGAAATACCACCGGAAGTTGTGGGCTGGTTTTTGTGAGTACTCGGGTCTCGCTTGGCTGACAATTCCTTCTCCAGCTCTTCGTCCGTCATCGCCATCGCCTGACCAGGGTGGCTACTTTCGAAGTAACCGAATTTCGAATTCGTCGGTCTTCCGAAACTGACGCCAATGGACTCGAGAGAGCTTATTTCAGAATTTATCTCCTTTATCAGAAGATTTTTATCCTCTGTCTTGGATTTTCCGCCAGTGACAGGCGACCTTTCGACCTTCTCAATCTTCGCGACGGTCGCGAGCTTCTTCGTCTCGCTCTTCAAGCTGCTGTCGTTCTCCAGTTCGGCTATCGTCTTCGGCACCTCGTCGGGGTTCGTCACGTTGAGTAACTGCGTCGCCACAGTCCTCAGGGACTGTTTCATGTCCGGAAGGTTTCTGGCATCGCGTTCGCTGTTCGAAACTCGGACTCTGAAACAAGGTGATCCAGTTAGACGAAAGATTCACGGAACAAATTTGGATAATTTCATTTGGGAGATTCAGAGTTTCTCGTACAGAAACATATATATATAGAGCTTTGAAATAATTATTTTTATTCGTGTGTCAAAGTCATACATGTTATTTTATATCTGAATTCATATTGGATTTTTGGAAGAAGACAGAACATGAACATGAATTTAGTCATACAGGTCAACGTGTCAATAAACAACGCCGTTTTCTATGTCATACCGCGCCTTTCTTACGAAGACCAATTAGTCAGCTAATAGAAATCGCAGCGTGACCAGCTTTATAATTTGTATCAAAGTAACGTAGTGTAACAACTCTTATAATTAACACCGCAAGAGATACCTTACGTTGGAAAATACAGCTATCATCCGTTCTACACGCGGAATTCCTGAGCTTTTGTCTAAACTACATTGCGAACGTGAAAAAAGTACGTGGCGTGTTTAATTGCTTGATAATAATGACAGTATAATAGTTCACGTGACAAATACCGGAGCAGTAAATTGAAGAGCCAGCCATTCTACGCGATCTAAAAGTAGATCAGACTACTTTCCCGGTTCTTGTCGACCGCTTAAATATTGGAGGACAAAAACTCGAGCTCATTAGCGAACCGTTTGGAATGTTGATTGACATTGGAAAAAAATTGTAGTGGGTAAAGAAGATGAAATGAGACTTTCAAAGCTCTGCATGATGCAATTATATAGTCTACCGTCTTAATCACTTCCTGAATTCGCCATTAAAACCGCATGACCTGAGAAGTTTGTTGAAAAAACAAATGTGTCGATTCGTATAAGGCCAGGTATTTAGAAGATTTTGCACATAGACACGCGCTAAATCGTAACGTGTATGGCACGCGGTGTAGTGTGAGCACCTACACATAAATGATACAGACACTCGTCACGGTCTTCTGGGTCTAATGTGTACATCGACGTACCGTTATTCTCATAATGATACATATACATATCATGTTCTATATAAACGTGGATAATTATTTCACCAGATAACCTCATCTCCGACAGAGATGAACCCCTGGATAAAATTACAGTACGAATTAACGAGTGAAGGTCATCATCTTTATCTAACATCAAAATCATATCATTCAATCTCATGGCAAGGTCTATGGTTTGATAAAACGAAGAATTATACTAAATGTATATATGACTAACTACGGGCAAGTAAAACGGACCTGGGAGAGGAGGGGGGAGGAAGTTTTTACAACACATCTTTATTATACAATTAATTATCTAATTAACACAGCGATAAATACTATCAAAGTTAGTTATCAAAAGCGGATCACACGGCGGATCATGTTTGACTACGGCAAAGAGTGTATCTTACGAATTTCCCTATCTGACTGAAATCTATGTTCACCGTTTTCGCTTCTTTCGTTTACTCTTCCATTCGTTCCAATTTTTATACCGATGAATAGACTGTTGAACCATATCTTCGAGGTTTTGCCTAATCCTGATCGTAACCTTATCACCGGCTCTTCCGAAGTCTAAAACTCTCGGAAAAGCCCACGGGACAAAAGCTGCCGCAAATCCCAGGAATCCAACGGCCGCAACGGCCAAGGGCGATACCGCAATGCTCAATATACCATAATTCAACGGATTCAAAAGTGTCACGTAAGGGAGAACCGAGGTCACAGACTCAATCATGCTGAAAGGCATGAAGTCCGCGATATCGTCATCGTCGTCGTCGTCGTCGTCGTCGTCGTCATCATCGTCGAGCACGGAGCCTGGCCCTCCCTGACCGCCGTTATCAGAGCCAAGGTTCCCAACGGCATCCGAAAGCTGACTGGTTATACCGGATAGAAGGTTGCTCCCCCCGGGTAATTGGGTTCCGGATGATCCACCGCTCGCTGGAGACGCCGGAGCGTCTGCAGCTACTGCTTGTGGAGTGTCTGCTGGAACGTCGGCTGGACCCGCATCCGCCAATGGCGCTTGAATGCCGTCCGTCGAAGGGAGAGATGGACTCCCTCCACCTGACACAGGATCATCTGCGAGTGATGCAGCTGGATCCGTCAATCCTTCAGGACTTCCGGGAACATCGACAGGCTGAGACTCTACCGCATCTTCAGGAGTTATTGGACCGTCTTGAAACGTGTCTGGGACGTCGTTTTGTGATCCTACATTGATCAGGGTTTGTTGGAAGACCTCGATCGTCGAGGTGCCCGGGGATTGAAGATCTTGACCATCGGCGATCGGTGAATCTTGGAAATCGCTCTGTGAAAATTCTCCAGTGTTTTGTCCAGTTCCTGTTGTATAAGCGCCGTAGCCTCCGTCGGAAGCCACGAAGGTCGGTTGGCTTTGGGCGTTTCCCGGATATCGTTCGCTGGGAGTTTGGATATCCGGTGGATAATTCCCCGAAGTCGACGTCGCAGGTTTCAGTACGTTATTCGTGTTCAAGACGTGGGAGTTTATAACGATGTTCAAATCAGTGCAGCCCTCTTTACCCTGAATCGTGTTGTTTATCCTGGTGTAAGAATTGATCGTGATGGTAGGACAGTTGACACTATCGTCGTAGGTAACCTCCGGAGTTTCTTGTTCAAAGTTCTCTCCAACCTTGTCCGAATCTTGCTGCGTGAACATTATGTGAACGTTGGGTGCTGAAACCGAAGAATTGCTCGCATTCATCGAGGAATCTTCAGAGGAAGGTACTTTCATTTCCGTCACAGTAACGTTCGGTCGCTTTTTGCCAGTATTCAGGATGTGCACGACAGTATTCTGCGACACGACCGACGTCGGGTTGAAATACGTCGGCTTCGACACATCTGGACGGTTTTGATAGCCGCCATAAGCTTCCACGTTTTCATTCGTTAAGTCCACAGGATCAAAGTTAGTCCCAATCGCTTCTAGGTTTGGATTTTCAAAAATCGGTTGGTCGATTTCAAGATCATCGTCGACATATCCATCATGATGATGACTCTGAGTCTGATCAAGTTCAGGATTCAAGGGTCTGTTAAAATCGGACGAAACGTTTTCTACTAGAGAGCCAACGTTTTCGGGAGTGAAGGGAGGAATCTGCGCCCACTGCATCACTTCCTGTGCATTTTGATCAAGATTAACTTGCGGTCGGTCCGTTTCTACAGGCTGAGGAGGCGGCAATGATTGGTCAATGATAAGAATCGCCGGTTTCTTATCGTTCGGCGGATTTTCCAAAGAATGAGTTTCTTGGGCTTCCAAACTTCCGTCCCCATTATGGAAGGAGGTGTATTTTTCGTAATTGAACAGATCCTCGATATTTTGCAAGTTGTCATTTGGCCAATTCTTCAGATTCAAGTCCGTAGTAGTTTTGGTCGAATTCGACTTCGATTTGACCTTGTTTTTTAGACCGTTCTTACCATTTCCTCCATCTCCAGGCTCATTTTCCTTCGTCGACTGGTCGACCTGCGGCCTGATCCTGATCAACTTTTTCTTAGAATCCTTGCTACCAAATTGTTGCGTGTTCGTTTGATTGACACGGCGGTGGAACGAGGCGACGGTTTCGTTGGATTTAGGTTCAGGTAGTTTGACTGAAGGTTGCGAATCATTCGGGCCTGTTCTCGAAACCTGATTACGAATATTGCTCCGTAAAAATGCCGCTTTGTCAGCTGAGTTTTTCGAAACCTCATGATCCGGTACGATCCCAACAAAACTCCTAACTTTCTCCTCCGTGACTGATACTGGTTTGACCTGTGACCTGACCCCTGCAATATTGACCGCTCCACTTCGTGACTTATTCGAATTATGCGACGTGTTTGGTTTCAGAGTAAAAGAAGAATCTACATTAAACGCAGTCTCGAGCAAGTAAGGCCCCGATTTCTTTCCACCACTGTACCGAGAGCTGATCTCTTTTCTGGAAGAGACAACAAGGTCCGCGCTTCTTTGGGCACCTAAAAAGTCCGTAGATTTTAAACTATCCGAAATCTGACTTTCGTTATTTTTCCGATCAATCATTGCATTCCAAATAGCCTCAATTTTGCCTCTTCGAGAGCTCTTACCGCTCCCATCTCTGACGGGAAATTTATTAGGTAACTGAGAGTGAAAATTCTGTGGATCTAATTGCTCGAAGCTCTTATCGCTATTTTCTTTAGCTGATGGTCTATGGTCTTCGTAAAAAAGGTTATTTCTATCGTTATATTTTCTGTGCGCTGAACGCCCTTCATCCTTATACCTGCTATTGCCTTCGACAATCAAAGGCAGATCCTTGCCGACAGGATTCGAATCCTGGGCGACATATTCGCCGAGTTGTACCGGTCGCCATCCTCCGGTGTCACCTTCCGCTACCTTCGGTTGAAGATCCGAAGAGACTTCTGCAAATTAATGTCGAGTTAGGTAACGTTGATTACCGAGTTCTAACGATTTCGAAATTTCATCCAACGTACGGTCATTGAATACTTTGATTGATAAGTCACAACGATAGATTGTGACGTTACAAAACACGACATCAGAACTCCGTGACTGTTATACACTTCCTGATTAAAGACTTTCAGAATGTGACTTTCTGTGATTATGGAGAAAAAAAAGACTCCCGTCCTTTGAGTACAGTACTTTTCTACTTCATGCAATATCCCCTCGCTAATTCATCGTTGTGAATAACCATTCATTGTACTTTTGCTCTCTAAAAGTATATTCGTAACACGGCAGCTAGACTCACCAATTTTCTGTGGTCTCCCATCGGTGGATCCTGCGACGAACAGGACCGTGACTATCGTTAAGAATTTCAACCGCATTTTCACACTGAAACAGAAAAAGGTCAAAGTTGAATTAAATGAATTACGCAGAAGGTGGGATTCGAGGCTAAACTATGCGATGTTTATTCAGACGTGGCTCTTTGTTTAGAAAATTAACGAATGTTCTTGATCGATTGCCCAGTACGAAATCACATTGTGGAATCGGTCTATCGAAGGACGAGTTGGATTTAAGAAATGAGCAAATGACGCAAGTTCAAGCTGACTTTTACATGAGGCGAATTATTGACTGCCAATTCTAGGCTCTGTTCGATGTGTGTATACGATGTGTACTCGTACGAGGCTCGAGATTGAAGTCTTCGAGTCTGTAAGGCACACGCTACCGCGAATCAAGTTGATATGCAGAACCCGACTCCGTGATAGTCGTTCTGCCGAGAGCGAAGAACATCCAACGCATGTAAAGCGTATCATTTGGCGAACGTATGCGAGGAAAAGGACTCCGTGCATAAATTTAAAAATAGTAAGCTTTGTCTGAGACGGCGCGATGCCTCGTTACAGTCAAATCAATTCATAAATGTGTCGGAATAAATACATGAATTATCACCTCAGCTGTCCGCGCTATTCGCCCGTAACGTTCCTGCTAATTCGCATTACGCTATGAGTTACGAGTTATTGGTACTCGTCATTAATTCTTACTACATGCGCGTCTACATCGCCGAATATGAGCTTGTTTACCCCCAGCTAATCCGAGCATCAAATTCAAAATCCGTTTAACCGTTTGAACAAGAACCAATACAAGAAAGAAAAAAACTTGTGGCATTCTCGAGCTATGATGCAATCCGTTAGACCAGGCTACATTTTGTAAAACACATGCATGCGATAAACCGTTGGATTTTTAGCTCATATTTGTGTCTTGTAACGGTACACGCCACACCACCAGTCCTCTGGTGTGTTAGGTATGGGTGTACGCGGTGATCGACCATTTTTCAAATTTATTCTCCACATGTGTGAAGGATGTAGCTTATCGCTTATCGCTTGGGTCTGGGACGTCACAAAAGCTCCGACTCGATGATCTTGCGATTAAAATCGATGATCGATCTCGACTCTCTGGCTCACGATTGATCACTCCTTGCATCTACAATTGTTCGGATTCATGTACTCGAATGATGATTGAATCTGCGTAAGTTTCGTGTCACGGGTGGAGAACATTCGAGGCTATTCCCTTCGACTGGCGACTATGTGGGTCATATAGTAGACAATTGAGTTTGGACACGGTTACGCTTAAAATTTTAAGAATCTTGTAAGACTGTTGTACGTGACGAAAATACACGGATGATACATTGAAATTGTGGCTCAAGGAACGCCGGCGACTCCTGCATTGTATTAGGACAGCTTTTGACCTCATTCACGGAACAGGTTCCAGGGATCAGTCGATCGAACAACGGACTAGAATGTGATACCTGCACTTTGAAACTAAGTTGAGGCGTCCAGTCACGAACACAGTCAGGGCTAACGTCGAAAAAATCCTTGTGCCATAGAGAGAGAAGAAATAAAAATGTCGCAATTGTCCATTACGAAAATTATGTGATTCGTCGATAGACCTAATTCGTGTATTTTTTAAGCTAGAGAATTGTATTCAAGACAAAAGCTCATCGCCAGTGTTCAATGGGCAAGAAAAAATGTGAACAATTTGGTCTCTTGGATAACGACTAACGATATTTGTACTGTTTTTGGTGTCTTACCTATAGAATAAAACTTTGATCGACGTCTCAGACGATCATTTATTAACCACTTTTCACTGCAATTATTAATTTTGAATAATCAAACCCAGAGCTAAATGATCACGTCCGCGAAAAATCAATCACAACGAACAAGAAATAAGAGAATCCGTAAAACTGCGTGCAAAAATATTTTAATAAAAAAGGGTTTGATGTGACCGCAACACTAGATAGATGATATATAAATTAAGAAATAGAATGGACCTCACAATTACAACGTGCCCGTAGTTTTTTTTTTTTTTTCGAACGCTACTAAAGAATGACGGTATCAATAAAAAGAGCGCGGAACCACGTAGGACGATCGTTACGTCTTTTGACTCAACGGCTGACTGGGTCTCGACTGTGACAGAGGCTACTCGACAACCTGGTCGGCCGCACGATGTTCCTGGTGGACGCTAAGAGTCCGAACTTGAACCGTTATTCCTTGTACTGCTTCGACTCGGAGTTGAACAACCTTCCGTCGCGTATGCTAACGATAAGCGGCGGCTACCTTGTCCGGCGGGGTCCAGGGGTATCCGGGCACCGACCGACCCACACCGAAACAAAAAAAAAACAACTAAGAAAGGGTACGGAACTGTGCTGAGGCCTTGAACTACTATCACACTGGGCCTTTCAGAGATCACAATGCCTGGAATCCAACTGTACTTGTATAGGGAGCGCTGGGAATCCCTAGCCGAGGTCCTGATGCGGATTAATCTATGGGAGCCCGATGATATGGGGAAAAGTGAAGAACTGGTTCAAGGTGAATCGCTGTGATTCCCGTTACCTAAGAATTCGCCTCCAGGAATCCCATTACTCGGAGTAGCGTTATTTGTGTAATAAATAAGCGTGATCATATGGTGTAGCGGACTCGAGATAAACAGCTTGTGTGTATCAACGTTTAAAACCCAGTGGAAGCACAAACATTCGGGATTAACATGCAGCTAAATTGATGGTGTACAGTTAATCTGCCCGAAATAACATCCTTCGCCGTGTTACGCCCGGCCCAGAGGTATTTGCCTTCGATCTCGCGATCCGGGAATAAGAACCACAACAAAAAAGCCACTCTGACACCCAGTGGCCGAGCTAGTGAATGCTTCGTGTTTTCTTTCTGCTCCTTGTTTCCTCGTTCAGTGACGTGTTTGCGTCCCATTATCTGTCCATGCACCGAACGAAATACGACCATTACATTTCTATCTAGTTTCATCTGAGCTCGAAGTCTCAATATAGCGGCATTTCATGATCTGCTCTAGATACATTCCACCGAAGAAATTGCGCCGATAACTCTTTGTGAAAGATAGAAACGTGTTTGCAGTCGTTAGGATGATTTACTCCTCCTGCACCACGGGGCACGCGGTGTAACAAAAGGTAGGAATTGAACTAGGCGCATAGTTCAGTTGCGCGTTCGAGTGGAAACGAGCCTAAAACCCTGATCATGCCTTCTTCGAGATTGTTTTATAACTTCGCCTCGATTCAAATCGCGTGCACCTCCTCCAGTCGCTCCTCTCACGTCGAAAGGGCGGTGAAGAAACAAACACCGGTTAATGGACACAGGTGTATTGACACGAAGACAAAACGTAACACGCAACCGCCTATATGACCAGCAAGAATAATGTGGGACATAGCGGAACTTTCGAAACGATTGTGTCACCTCGACTGCAGGGGATGGCATCGAGCATACGTTGAGTTCAACAATGCCAATTCAACTGATCGTCTAATAAGTCAATTTAATTCGATCTCGTGCTCTGATTATTTTCAGACGGTAATTAGTACCGCGGGTTCTGCTCGATAGCCGAGCACTCGTGCGCTTCTTCGAGGTGAATTGTATAGTCAAACTGGAAGATGAATGAAGAACTGGTTCCAGACTGTCACATCACATCTGAAGAGTAATTGCTCCACCGACAATTAGCCGCGACCCGATGAGAGAGAAATCTCGTGTGTTTGTCCTTGAAATAAAGAAATTGCGAGTAACTTGTTACTTTTTACTCAATGCGGTTTCAAGTTTCTTTTCAAAACGAGTTTGCACGGTTCGTGTCGTGGCTCGGCAGTACCGGAAACCCCGATCTGCGATCTCCTGAAACTCAAAAACTAGAAATTCAATGGTACGAGATGATAGATTTGAAAAATTGAAAGTGGAAGAAAAAGCACGCATTTTTGAACCTCGCTCCGGGTCTGATTCGGTGCTGCTGAAGCCACGAGCGTCACGACGCCGTGCATCGACGCCCAGAGAACAATGGAGTGCCGGAAAGAATTTGGTACCACCGTTGATAACGGTCCTGTACCGCTTTATCGGGAAATCATGTCGTAGGAGCACGTAATCGTTGACCCGGTTTATGATTATGGTCAAACGATCGTGAATCACTATCTCTATAAGACCGCGGGATAGAGATTAACCGGTGAATAAAAAAAACATCGATGGGTAATTGCGAGGTAGGTCTGAACTTTCCTTGATGAACAAATAAAGGACCGTACGATGTAGTTTCCTCCTTAATTCTTAGTCAAGATAGGAAACGTGAGCCGTAATCAGGGCCTGTAATGGCGCTGCTGATGGTATTGAAAATAATTAATTACAGCCCAGGCGATCGATAGACTATTTTTCACGAGCCACGCCTTATCCTAGAATTGATTTTATCGGATAATTTTTCCTGCTATCTAGATGACACGGATACTACTGATCGTCACTTTCCCACACCGTCTCTCAATTTCATACTCGGCAGATGAAATTAAGACACTTGTGTAGTAATTGATACGAGATTGTGCGACTTCCTACTGTTTTTTTTTCCTTCCAATTTCCTCCTACCTTCGTCAGCGTTCTTCTCACTTCCGATTCTCCGAATTTGATCATCTGTAGTATGCCGACAGCGTCGTTGCTCGTTCATCAATCATGTGCTTCGGCCGTGAATCAAAGCAGAATTTCCATTTTGTGGTCGTCGAGAAGACATCGAAATTCTCTTTCTTCGGGTATAATCAGTTTTCCTCCCTTTTTTAGTACGACGCCTCCACCTCATCCGATCCAAAGATGTCTTTTTCGCGTTCAGAAGTCGCTAACCTTCGTCGACCTTGGCACAGACCTCGATCTCTGGCACTAATATGCGTCCGTTGATACTCAATATTTATGATTCCGTCGACTGAACACGTTCTTCGTTTGGTACTCAGGCGATACACTGACGAGATGGATTACGACGCAACAATTCCTCGAGCAAAATGAGGCTCCTTCTTTTTCTCTTCTCTGTTTCCAAAAAATGTCCGTTGATTTTTGTTTTCAAAATTTGTTGGCGATCGATCGCGATATTCCGTCGATGTAGATCTTGAAGATAGATTTTTTGACTGTTCGTTGATTGATTCTTTTGCGGTTGATTCCAATTCCTTGAGACACCAGACAAAAAACTCGACTGTGATTTTGAGATCAGTGATCTCGAAGATCTTAACGGTTCATTTGTCCATTCGGAGGGGATATATCGATAATTAAGTCGAATCCCGTGCGGACCTTTATCCCCTTATATTACAGCTTGTAGAGCGAGCGACTCACATGCCACGGAAATCTGTGATGGGATATTATAGAGTGCGAATCCTTTCAGATGTCGGAATTGAACTGAGCCGGGATGTTCAGAACGCCCCCAATGTATCTCTCTAGCTTTCCCAAGACTCGACGGCTAACATCTCTACTGGGTGGGGGATAAACCCTTGTCCCTACTTTTTGCGTACTTATGCTTGCCTTCTGGGTACACGTTCACACCGTGAACGAACTTGTAATTCCCCTCGTTTCTAGACCTCCTTCCATCTGGACTAAACCGACCAACGGAGAATAAAGGAGAAGAACGAAAGACCCACATGGTAGATCTTTAATGGATCACGTCTTGTTGTCCGATTTATATGAAAAATCAAAAGAAAAGAATGTTTATCAGTGATAACTCGTCTAGAATTCTTTCTTATCTGTACCTATCTAACCTGCGGAAATGGAGAATTATTTCTGCTGACAAACCTCCTCACCTCATTGAGGTAGACAAAGTAGCTTCCGCGAATCTTTGTGTCAGTGGAAACAATTACGTACCCCAATTATAATTACGGTACACGAGTGGCGCGACGAGCGTGTCTACTGCCTATTTCACATGCCAATACTTGCCTATGCGTGTATACGTACGGGCACAAACACGGTACATGCTTTTTAACCGACGTAAAAAAAGGAGGAGTTTCTCAATTCGGTTGTATATATTTTTTTTTATGTTTGTTTGTTACCTCAGAACTCCGTTATTTATAAACCGATTTGGAAAATTCTTTTTTTATTCGAAAGGGTATACTTTCAGATTGGTCCCATAAATAATAATTAATATAAATTTCATCAAAATCGGTTGAGTAGTTTGGTTTTGAAGTCGGTTTTTTTATCACTCGTGATTTTAGATTATCAAAATCCTTTTTATTCAACTCGTAACAGTTTACGATAATTTGTTTTCGGGTCAGTCCAACCAAGAATTACAATGGAAATAATTATTTATTTATTTACATGATTAAGACAAGTGTACATCTCAATCGTCAATCGGAATATCGATGAGCACGAGGATCAATAACGAATTGAATTATTAGCAGGTTTCCTGAAATTGATTGACACGATCTTTTGTCAGATCTTTGAAGCCGTGTCAGAATGGAAGAAATCTTGACCCGGAATTACCCTCCAAAAAGGAGATTTTAGAGTCTTGTCTCGATATCACTTTCTCAACTGGTATCAGGTTTCAATAGCGTTATTATTACCGCCACGTGATTTTACATGAATACATTTTTTTTTACTCGACAAAATGAGAGATTGCTGATTTTTTATCGCCGCAGGACTTGTGCCAAATGACAATTCTCCATCATAAGCAAAAAAATTAAGAGGATTGAGTCTCAAAAGAAGATAAAATAGAATAAACTCCTTTTCACAGCGTAATTGAATTTAACAGTAAAAAATGATTGCAATTTCTGTTCGCTGATTTCTAGTTATACATTATATTGATGAAACTGTTTTTTTTTTTTTTGCATCCTACTTATTATCTGACTGTATCTAAGATTTTTGTGTAGATCGTTAATCACGTCATGACCGCGGTGATGGAATCGAGATCACCGGAAGACACTCGAATTTCCGTTCTAAAATCGCCAAACGGTTGTTCGCCGGTCACTATGACATCATCAGAAATTTGCAGAATACGTTTTGCGCTCTACTTTGCATTAGTTTGGGGCCCAAAACATCCGGCAGAGTATTTGGCATCTCCATTAACCGACACGCCGGCGTGGTTCCTTGTAATTGCTTACCGATGTCGAACAGAACATAGCGAACTTTTACGAAAACGGTCAAAACAGTTATTTTTGACGTATCCCACACCCGTTTAACTGGGGTAAACCAGGAGGGGCACTTAGGATGCTGTTTTATGCTAATAAACTAACAGTTCCGGGAAGCCTGCTACGGAAAGAAAGGAAAGGCATCTACCTATGTACACCCAGGGAAATGGTGTACATACGTACATAAACGAGATTTGCAACGATCGCTGGATCGCATCTATCATTGTTTCGGAGTAATCGCGTTTGTCCGTGGAATACTTACTGGACAAGTATTCAGAACCACGGGTGAATAAACTAGAAACTTCTCGATCTACGGTTGAACTATAACACGTTCAGCCACATAAAAGAAAACCGTGTACAATTGATTACGTATGTGGCGCGCGAAACAATCTTCTTTCGAATTATCGCCAGAAACACTCTTGAAATTGAAGAAATCTCGATTAGTACCCGTTTATTGTGCCAAAATATAAAAAACATTTAAAGAAAAAGGGAAAAGTAAAAATAGGAAAAAATAAAAATAGAACATAATTTATTGAAAAGAAGAATACAAAGATACAATTAAGATTCAATACAGAATACAAAGAAGATTCATGTACTGATAACATTCGTTGGCCCACAATGTTACGAATTTCGTAGACTAATAAACGTTTCTAGGGATGTGCAAGCGCGCAACGTACTGATCTTTCGATGTAACACGTCAATATCATAGTAATAAAAAGAGTACGAGTTTCATTGTTACTCGTAACGTTGATAAATACAGGAATCATCGTACCTATTCAATTACGTTCGTTACGAGCATGAAATCTACAGACCGTAGTAAATTAATTCTCTTGTACTATAACCGACTAATTATTATATATGAATCTTAAATTATTTTTTTCGAATAATCATTATACGAAAACGACGTACACACTCATTTTTATTAGAGATATGCGGTGAATCGAATTCTATGTGTGCAGGCTCCGATCAATTGGTCTTTCAGTGAATTGTTTTTTACGATTAATAATCAATGAACGTCATATTAATGTATGATTTACCAATCTTCGTTCTACAATTTATTTATCAATGGCAGAAATTATCCGAGTGACCGAAAAAAAGAGACGACGAATCGAAACTGTTGGTCAATAAAATAATTGCAAAGCCCTTATAATTATCTTGGAATTATTGATTATCAAGATTTATCCACAATTCAAGATTCCTTCGAATATCACTCACTGTCACAACACATAAAACACGGAAGCATTTTCAATGCTAAAAACAACTTACTGATTCGTGAAGAGCGAGTAAATTCGAACGTTCAAGTTGGCGGCGCCTAATCAGTGGCAACACACGAGACACGCGTGATTCCCTGGTTGCGTTGTTCATCCATTCATGCCGTCTTTTACTATTACACCATGGAGTAAGAGGGAAGGAGACCGAACTCTGCCGAGACCGCGTCCCAGAAGTGGGGCGAGTTTTCCAGCCATAAGTGAGCAGTTCGCTGGCAAAGAATAACGAGGTCGACGAGTCACGCATGCGCAGTACGACTTACAGTGTCCTTGTCACACTCGCACTTTCTGCCACAGAAACAAAGACAGAGTCACGCATGCGCAGTACGACTTAGCTGTGTCCTTGTCACGAAGTTTCGTGGTCCTTGTCATACTCGCACTTTCTGCGAGAGAATGCGCATGCGTGACTCGTCGACCTCGGTATTCTTTTGCAGCGAACTGCTCACTTATGGCTGGAAAACTCACCCCACTTTTGGGAACGGAGTTCGGTCTCCTTCCCTCTTACTCCATGTATTACACTAGAAATTGCGCGCGCACGCGATCTTTGAACCATATTTCACGCCTTCTTATATCATTCATGAATATTAATAATTCGTAATTTGTCATTCATACGCGAGATTGAGTAGCAATCGCGAAATGAAGACCTTCGGTAGCCATAAATCTCGGAAGTATGTAACTACTACCTATGAATCACATCAAAGCAACGCAGGAATGAATCTGAATGATAATTTATATCACAAAATCGTTTATTTCAATCTATATCCGAATACAGGGGTAAACTAGACTCCTCCATCAAGTCTGATTCTTCGCTCCATCGTCTCTCTTGAGTTCTTTAGTGAGTTCAATTTGTCGTTGAAGAACAAAAATGTTCTCTCTCTTGATACGCTCCTGTCTTTCGATGTCTTTAACGACGCCCAAGTGGAGTTGCTCTCTGAAAGTAAAAAACAATCGACGATCAACATAACCTCAAAGTCGATCTGAGCCGCAGACGAATATTTCCCACTAACCTCTCGTCGTACTGTTTGTAATGCACGTAACCGATGATACCGATAGTAATTGCGCAGGATGAGCCTAAAACGGTTCTCGATACCGCGGTCATCGTTCAACAAACACGCGCGAGGGGAGAAAGTAGAACCGACTTCGCAAACAAATAGCGCTATCGATCACACCTCGAGTATCGAATGCGAAACGAGTGTTAGACCTACGTGGCCGCCGTTCGGACCGATGGTAAATACGGAATAAAAATAATGATAAGCATTTCAATCGATAAAAGTGGAATTTAGTGAAAGAGGAAAACAGTGCTTCGACTATTTTCACCGAATAAACAATAAAAAAACAACAACGGAATCGAATTTGGTTCCCAAACAGTGGAAAAAAACGCGTCTAACTAGTTTGGTTAGGTTTTCCTTCCGTGTGAAGAAATAAAAAATTTCGTGATAATAAAAAAAAATAATACTATTACGATGATATGAAAGAAATTCCGATGTTGCAGAATAAAATATCGCACGATGTTCAACTGAGCAAAAAATTGTCCTACCTTCTCCGTCACGGCGCTGTCAAAGAGAAGCTTAACATAACTGCGGAGGGTTTTGTACCGGTGGATGAAATTCTGAGGAAAATAACTTTCCGTCGTTGCACGATAGGCGACATAAAAACCGTGGTCGCCGAGAACGAGAAGAAAAGATTCACCCTCAGGGACAGAAACGGAGTCTGGGAGATCAAGGCCAACCAGGGGCATTCGATCGATGAGGTAAACGATCTTAGTTTGAAACAGATCGACGATCCAAAGTTCGAGATCGTCCACGGGACCTACATGAGATGCTGGGACTCGATTAAGGCCCAGGGTCTGTCCCGCATGAAGAGAAACCACATCCACTTTTCCAAGGGGACTAATTTTGTTTGTGGACTGCGACGCAGCGCTCAGATCTTCATCAGCGTTGACTTTGAGAGGGCCAAAGAGGATGGTCTGACCTTTTACGAGTCTGAAAACGAGGTGATTCTCTGCCCGGGTAATTCGAGGGGATTCTTGGAACCAAAGTACTTTTCTAGAGCCGTTACGTCGGACGGACGTCGGCTTTTACCTGCTCCGTAATGGCTAAACGATGCGAGGTCTGCCAGATAGATCTCGCGGATGAGTACGCCTTCCAGGGACATCTCACCGGCAAGAAACACGCGAACAGTCTCAAGTTCCTGCAGCTGAAGAAAGGCATCGAGGAGAGATCCATATTCGTCTCAAACTGGCCGCCGTACTTCTCACCCAACGATGTTGTCGACTTCTTTTTACAATACGGACCCATCGAGAGCCACAGATTCGAACGCGGCTACGCACTCATACAGTTTGCTAATAAGTAAGAAATACCGACGATTCCAGATGATTGAATTGCTAGTTAATTATAATATAATTGTAATTTATATTCTTTTTCAGAGGGCCTGTTGATATTCTCACCAATCGACCGATCGTCATTAGCAACTACAGACTGCACATCAAGCGGAGGATATTTCATCAGAATAGTGAGTATATAATGGGATTTAGTGAAGGGGCTGATAACTGATGTCTATTTTTGTTTCAGAGAGAACACCGAACGCAGAAATCAACGATAAGCTGTGTTACGAAGATTTCAAGGAGATATTTGAGGGAGAAACAACCTTCGATAGCCAGCTAATTGCGTTTTTGAACGCTATACAGCACAGCGACGTCGTAGTGGAGGGAGAATATGGCTCAGTTTGTGCGAGTCTGAATCAGATATTCAGGGCAAAGTTCAATAACTGTAGGGCGCACAGATACGGATCGACGGTCACTGGATTGAGCTTCAAGAAAAGCGATCTTGACGTTTACGTTGATATAGGTGGGAAATCTTTTTTTTTTATGTCTGGAAAACGTTGACTCTGCTAAAACTACATGAATTTAATATTCTATTTCAGGATTACCGATAATTGAGAACGAAGACGAAGCAAAGCCCGAGGAATGGACGCCGAAAAAAGTTTTCAGAGTGGCTAAATCCCTTCTGTTCAAGAGAAAAAATATATTCACGGATATAGTTTTGATACCGAATGCAAAAACGCCTATAATCAAATTTCGTCACGCTCCGACGAATATTTCTTGCGATATTAGTTTTAAAAATAGTCTCGGCGTACGGAATAGTAACTTAATCAAGTATTATCTATCGCTGGATGTTCGGCTGAAACCTTTGATGATAATAATAAAATTCTGGGGACAATTGTTCGGAATATCAGGCACAGGAAAAATCTCAAACTACGCGTTAACCATGTTAATTATTTTCTTTTTACAGCAACCGGAAAGAGCTATTGTACCTACAGTAGCGGAACTCCAATCGTCTTGCGCACCTGAATTCGTTCAGGGCTGGCAAGTGAATTATGATAAGAGTAACAAATATCATCAGACCAAAAACGACGCCACTATCCCCGAGCTGCTCTTCGGGTTCTTTGACTTTTACGCCACCTTTGACTTCGGTTCAAAAGTAGTTTGCCCTCTGGATGGCGGAGCTCGTCCAAAAACTGTATTCTCCAAGGCCGAAGAATTTCCGGACTCTATGTCCAGGTACAAAGAGTACGTCATCAAGACTGCAAACCCAGTTCTGCTGTACACGGATAAACCGATGTGCATCCAAGACCCGATAGAATTGAACCACAACTTGACTGCGGGAATAAGTAGTAGAGCAGTGGAATTTTTTCAGCAGCATTGTATAACGTCGCGAGAAGTTTGTAGGGAGGCGCAGTCTACCGATTACAAAAATTTATTCTCAATATTGTTCACGAAGGAAACTAAGTTGGAGAAACAGATCAAATTCAAGGCCTCGATAAAGGGTGAAGCTTTCTTGAAAGCCGGTTTGCCAGCCGACGCCGTGCTCCAACCGGGTGTTGTTTACAGGGGGCATTTCACCATTGACGATTGGTACGACGCAGTTTTAAATCTGACCAAAGAAACTTTTGAACGAGTATTGAAACTCGAAGTAAAAATTGGGTCTTTGGACCGGGAAGCGAAGCAGCAGAAATGCGACGCTCAGTCGGACGTGCATTCTAAGGACGGTAACAAAATCGTCCTCGAATGTTCGGGGTTCTTTAAGCTCTGGCACGGCCGGAGGAATAAGAAGCCGGTTTTTGACCCGACGTTGAGCGTTTTGGATAGAGAAGCTGGAATATCGAACGCTATGGTTGAGGAACTGAAGAAGACTCCGACATCTAGTGTTCCGATAATAAATTTTGTCTGCATATTCGAGAAGCAGCATAAACCGGTCTCCGTAGATTTGATCATGAAGAATAACAACTCGGTTAAAAATGTATTCAAGGAATTCTCGGCTTTCATAACGAGCAAACTACCTCAAATAGTCGATAAAACTTTGCTACATATGTTACAATTTAAAAAAGTCGACCAACAATCGTCTTCCCAACCGTCGTCGTGAGACCGCTGCATGAAATAACGTGTCTGCTTGGAGTTTATTTTTTCTTCGAGTGAATTTTTATTCGACGAAGTATTAATGCTAAAACTACACGCTATGCGTTGATCTTTGGTACAAATTTTTAGCATTTTAAGCCACAGCTCCCTTATTTATTTTTTCGTTACTCAAATGACTTTTAGCGACGTTGCTAAACTCTGGTTGCTATGATAAATCGACAAAATATTGTGTTAATAATGTTGGCAACCGGAGTTAGCGACGTCGCTAAAAGTTACACAATCGCACCGCAGGGGTTTTATTCATTATATCATGACTTGTTCAATAATCAAGGATACTGTTATGATACAGATCATTGATTTATCGCGTTTTAGTTAGATTTGGAAAATCATGTGTGAACCATATAATAATTAGACTAGTGAAGAGTTACTTGAACAAGCATTACTCTAATTTGATGATTAAACGTTTATTTCTAAAAATATTGACTGGCTAGATATCACATTTACCCTGACAAAGAAGAGGCAGAGAGACCTCAGTAGAAATGTACAAAAAGCGATTTTCGAATGGTAGATATGAAATTTTATCAGGAAGCTATCCGTCGTTTGTTTACTATTTATTTTCTCGAACCGCATATATCAGTGTCTTTATTAAGTAATCAGTATTTCTCTCGTGTGATTTAATATATTAGAGAAATAATTTATAGCTAAAGATTCTGTCGTACAATTTGATGAATCGAGCTCGGAAATACCTTCGTTTGACTTTATAAAATTACTTTTATTTAGTTAATAAAAACTCACGAATATATACTATACATATATATATATGTATATATAATCTTCACTATATATACATATGTATGTATCTAGTTTATTACTCATTGTATTCATTGTCATAGAAATGATCAACGATAATTTCTGTTTGTACAAAATGTATAAAATAATAAAGAATAGAAAGAAAGGAAAGAATACAAGACTTCGATATAACTGTGTATCATTCGCTCTCAATTGAATCTATAACATCTAAGGTTTTTGTAAATAAAATAGTTTTGTAGAATACGAGGATTCGTAGAATTGGGATTTTGCACGAAAATTTGGTTTCGATTTTCATTTTTTACGTTCTAACGTATTCAACAATTTGAAGAGCCAGATAGTTATTAAATTAGAAGCATTCAGAATATTAGCGTACAGAAAATTCAAATTCAAAGACCGGAAACCACCTGACACACAATGCAATTTCACAGCAAAGTTAGAGTCACGAGAAAACACACACACACACGCATTATTTAAAATCCACACACACATAGAGTCAACGGCCAACGCCATTTAGGCAACCACATTGTTCAACACATCAGTCAGACCATTGCCAGTCCTCTAATATACTGGCACGTTCATTCGCCGATTCAATCATTTATTCGGTGTATTTCCACCACTGATCTCTATACTAACTGGATAGTGGATGGGTACCCTTTCCTCGTGTTACAGCCCGGGCGCATTAGAACGATGGTAAGGGGCTTGAGGGGTCGGAGGAGGGGGCAAGCTCGGGCACTTTTTCTACCGGGAAGTTTGAATAGATGCACCGTGGAATATTTGGTTTATTGACGCGTTGACCGAATGTTTCCCATGATTATGATAAATATGTGAACTTTATTCAGTATCTGATTATTTCCACAGTAGTTCGACTGTACATTAACCTAAAAATGCGTATTGTTTCGAACGCCTGTACCTCGGGATTAAAGATGCCGATAGAAATTGAATTCTAATAAAGAAATGGACATTTAGGACCATTTAATTTTATATTTTTAGCATTAATTGCATTTTTTTATTTCAGTAATACAATATAGGGTGTGCTTTTTTTGTGAGTTGATAGGGTGTGAGAAAATAGCCTTGCGCCCGTGATGCACACGATGTTTTCTCATCACCTGGTCTGCAGAAATGCCTCCTATCAGACCGAGTGAGCGGGCGGAAAACAGGATTTTGCGCCCTCGGGCAGGGAAAAGTCTCTTTCGCCCGCTTCTAGCAGTCGAAAATTGTAAAAGAATTCTACCAATTGTATGACCACTATTATTCTATTTTAATAAACTGTACCTAAAATTACCAACCTGTGCTGTTTTATTCATGAAACCTTAATACATAAGCGGAAACATGTGTGTTTCATCTCGTGGTTTCCACGAATCTATTTTTTTTTTCCACAGCGAATTTTCGAGGGTTTCTCAACTTTCACAAGGAATTTATGAGTATTTTTCTCCTCAGAATTGGCCATCAAGTGCCAACAACCGATTTCAGGTCGATTTGCACCGATTTTTATATTGAATACATCTTCATCGTGGGCTCAAGAATAAAATAACTCCCTAGGACATTTTTAATGAATAATAAGAAATCATCGGCAAACGTCTGGATTGGTCCATCATTGACCAAAGAACGACCGGCAACGATTAAAAATTGAATTAATCATGATCGTTTGGAACAATTCAAAAAGTAATAATTATGATAATTTAAAAACGGGATTAAGCTTGCATCCAGCTCACACGAAACTGAATATAGTCAATGTTATTGCTTAGTTTTTCTTCTCCTTGTTGCATGGTCACTTTTTTATTTTACTTTCGATTTTGGTTTTTTCTGCTTGCTTCTTGACCATGACATTTTCAAACTGAGGTGCGGGGGTAAGGTCGAGAAAATAATGAAACAAGAAGGCTCAGACTCGGAATTTTTTCTTACATATTTATTAACGATATAAAAATAGTTGAGCACGTCAAAAGTTTATGTGTCATGATAATTCTATACACGACGATTGACCGAAATTATTGTTGGAGCTTAAACATATCGAAAACATAATAAGACATCTAATGATGCCGTTTTTATGTCGGTAATAATGTTACCAAATAAAAAAAAAATGAAAAAAACTGTCATGATTTCGGATAAAAATAAACAGAGTATTATTCAAACAAAAAAATCTTAAAAAAACATCAGTTGTCTAGTTTGAAACAACAATGATAAATAATGTATCTGTAACACAATGATTTGAAGATAACTTTTTTTCAATTGGAAATAAAAAATAAAAAATTACTATCAAAGCCACAGAGAGATACGGTCTGTCTGCATGTCTCAATGTGGTTTAAAATTGATGAGAACATCTGCACTCGCCGCACACAATTGTTTAAAACGATTCAAGGTGAATTTTCTGACTGCCTTCGTGAGATTGTGCGACAAATCGTACGGGTCTTGGACACACATCTCAGAGTCAATTCGGAACAATTCTACGGGGCCATTCAAGCCGTTGCTTTTGATGCGATTAACATAGGGATCCATTTCCTTGGGCAGTAAATGAAGCTCCGTGAAATCCTGTTTCGGTATGGTACGGCCAAGGATGGGGCAAGCGACCGAGTAACGGTAATCAAAGCTTGAATAGAAGACGAAGAATCCGTGCAACAATTGCGTGAACGTGAATTCTTCCTGGCACTTGTCAAACGTCTCGCATATTCCAGTTTCCCAACCTGGAATCACATAAAATTTGGCGTGTTGCGATGAACAAATAACACGTTAAACAATGTTCGAGATAGGTGGTAGTATGTTATTCACTCACCGTCAATCATCTTGGATTTATTCTCCTTGGCAATCATACTAGCGACGCTTGGTAGAACCGATTTGCTTTGCAAGTAGAAAATTATATACCAGCAAATCGCATAGTTGGTGATATACTGTGACCCCGACAAATTGCAGAAGTTGAGCCATTTCTTTATGAATAACATCAACTTCCGACAAAGTGGATAATTATCCATAAAACATCTGAAACGATCGAAAATAATGGATTTAAAAATTTAGTTTTTTGGTAAGAAAAACCGAGAGACAATTTTCCTCACTTCAGCAGCCTGGTGTTCTCAACACTCAGCCCATTCTTGAAGGAAACGTCGCATCTCATCTCAGTGCTCCTATGACGTAACTTGATAATTGGCGTTCTGCTGGATGTCAGAGTCTCCTCTATTTCCCATGATCGCTGGTCGGCACACAAGCTCTTCTCCACAGACATGAGAATCTCCATTTCAACGTCTTTGGTATTCTCAACTCCCTCGTAGGTACCTGCGTAACGAACGTCGAAAATTATTTCCCATGGTAAATCTTGGCCAGAATTAATGATAGTAATCAAATTATACTGACCGCAATCAAGAAAGACGTCGATGTCGCTGTCTGGGAAGCCGAGTCCGGAAACTCTGGATCCAAACGGATGCGCTTTGGCGTTGGGAAACTGTGGTTTCACAGTATCCTCCAAACATTTCAGCAGGGTGTCTGCTTTGACTTTTTCAACTGTTGATACTTGATCCGATAGTTTGATTAATTTTTCAACTTCGACCTCTGAATTTTCTAGCAAAGTTTTAACTTGGCCTGGTAGCATGCATACGGAGTAATCTCCAGTTTGCAGGAGGTATTTGTGCATTGGCTGATTGCAATGCTGCGAATAAAGACCAGAGAAGCCGAGCCATAATGTGGCGCAGGGTACGCAAGCGTCGTAAACCAGCCTGTTGCTGAATGAGCCAATTTTTTTCAGAGACTTGTCATGTCTCTTCGTGTCCATATGTTCGGCAAAGTGGAATTCCGTATTAAATTGCGTGTCGCAAGGCTGGCACCAGTATTTCTGAATATTGTACCAAGTGCTCTCAGTCTTTGCCAAAACGTCTTGCAGAATCTTCTCCATCTCGACGTTCCAAACCTGCTTTGCCTCTTTGTGAGAATCTACTTTAACGTGTTTTGAAATAACAACGTCATCGTTATCCATATTCTCGTCGCAGGCTAAGCATTGGATACTTTCCTCCGCCGACGTTAGTTGCATGAATTCCTTTGCTAGTGACAAATCGCTAAATTGCTCCGGATAGGGTATGAACTGTTTGTCGTCTTTTTCAGCGTCAGCTAAATACTTCGTATGCGCAGTGCTGCAAATGTGCTCATAAAAGGTTTGCAATTCGCTAGGTACGCTTTTCTCACAAATCAAACAGTACACCTCTTTCGATGTTTTGGGAAAACACAATTGGCAACTCAGCTTCATTATCCTCAGCTTTTCTGGATTAAATTCGTAAATGTACTGCATCTCGACTTTTAGATACTTCGGGTCGAAGCTGCGACCAATTATTCGCTTGTTGTTCTGTGCTTGAGGCTTCTCCTGTTTCAATTCCGCATTCTTGAAATTTTGTGCCCGTCGCGCTCTTCTACTCATTTTCATCTCATCTTGTTGTTTCGTATTTCCTACATTCTTACCAAGATCTACTTCTTTAGCATCCGCGATCGTAAGTTTATCTACAGATTTTTCCAAGCCGATGATATCGTCGGCTACTCTCGAGGTTCTGCTTCGATTTAGTTCCATCTTGTTTACGTGAGCTTTTCTTCCTGGATCCAACTCTCTACCCCCTTTCGCCGCTCCAGGTTGAGAAGCAGTTTGAGTAGTCATATTCTTAGGGGCAGTAGAACTCCTGAATTCCTTCAATCTGGCAGTATGTCCTCGAGCATTCGTATGGCTGACCAAGGCTGATGCGTTTCTTATCGAAACATCACAGGCTGGACAACGTATTTCATTTTTCAGAACCCTCAGTGAATGCAGTGGGATTAATGGAATCAATTCGAACGGCATATTCATCAAGCCGAAGGGCGGAATTTGTGCAGCTGTTTTACCAGAAGTCGACGGAGTCGCGTTATCCTGAGATTTTGTCGACAATGGTTTTTTATTCGCTGTGCGTGTAGGCGTGTACACAGCGGTATTTATTTTCGAAGCTTTCGCCGTACCGTCAGGCTTATTGGCAAGCTTGCTTTTGTACACCTTCAACATCATCTTGTGGCTTCTCCCGTTTACGTGTTCGTAAACGTTATTCATATGCCTCAAGTGAACTTCGCAAGCTGGGCAAGAAACCTCGTAATCTGACTTTGTCAGAAAATTTGATTCAAGTAAAGGATACGAATCAGCAGGTATGTGCATCAATTTGTGCTGCGGTAACGCCGATGGATTCGTCAACGATATTTTCTCGCCAGCCAATTTGCTGTTCAAACTGGGAGTTTCATTCTTATCCCGAGTACCAGCCTGGGTTTTAGGTTTCTGCGCAGCAACCTTGGCTCTGTAACGACTCGATTCCGCCATGTGCTTCTGGCTCACTACATGATCAACTACGGTCAAGGGGTCTTTTATGTGAGCATCGCAGGCTGGACAGTATATTTCCTTCTTCCTAAGCTGCAAGAGGTGACTCGAAATGTATGGAATCAAATCTTTAGGTACTTTCAACCGCTTCGATGGAAGAGGTTCAGAGGACAAACTCTCGGCACTGAATGTCTCCCAACTGTCCAAAGAACGGATATCAAAAGTTTCCCAGCTATTGGACGGATTTTCAGAGAATTCGTAGCTTTCCGACACGCATTCGAACGTTTCCCAACTATCCGAAGAATTACTCCTCGAACTTTCAGTTTCTTTACTCTCAGTGCTCGGCTCTTTGCCGTTGGCTCGTTCCATGAAGTATTCGTGTCGTTTGCCCGACACATGTCTGGTGGCATCCAGCAACGAGTAGCACGTGCATCCGCACAGCTTGCAGTACCATGTCCCAATTTTTGATGGTCCGATTACAGAGCTTTCCCGCAACAGCCGAGACGAGGTTGTCTCTCCAGGTTTAGAATCTTGTACGGGTCTAGTACTTTTTTTGGCACGCTTTTTGAATCTCTTGAGTTTAGCGGAGAGTGGTTGATAATTGATGAGCCGTTGATTCGCGATGTTCCCGATGTGCTCGGAGCCTTCGATGTGAAGGATACAATTTTCTAGCCCGGTCGACAAACGCTCGCACAAATAGCAGTAGTAGTCCGAATGAGAAATATGAGACACGTTATTCTTCGCCAACTTTCGGCATAAATGTTCGGGTTTTTTTCCGTCGCAATCGTCAAATTCGCGTGTTCTCTGCAATTCTCCGTGTTCTTCTTCCGCGATGTGGTCGAACACCGCCGCCCATCCGTCTATAAAACTTGCGCAACAACAACAAAAGTAGGTTTGCGTATGAAGCTCGATTATCTGATTCGATTCCAGAGTGTGATACGAAACGCCGAAGGCTTTTGGAGATTTATTCAACGCTTTGCTTTGATAATTCTTCATCTGGTCGAAATGTTGCTCTAGATAAAAATGGAGGAGAAAACTGTTCCAGTTGGTTGCCGCGTGGTTGTTACACAACTTGCAGGTAAAACGTCCGCCGGCACTCTGGCAACAGTTTTTTATCGCCGCAAGGGTTTCGATGTGCTGACGAGATTCCGAATGCTTCACGCTACCTTGTAAAGTGATTAATTCTCTGTCGCATATCAGGCACAGGAAACCGTCGGTATTCCGAATAATTCCCACCGGGATGGGTTGTTTTGGTTTGTAGTCCGGGACCGACGGCTTCGAGCGCCCCGGGCTACTCGCAACGCGCTTCGAGTCCATTTCAAAATATGTTATCTGAAAAAATCATGTCCTCATTACCTCGCGCGTTTGTGACGTGAATTCGAAAAATAGTAACAAAGGTATAGTACATAATTCGATAAAAATAAGCTAGAAATTTTGTAACCAAAAACTTGACGAGTAACGGTTTTATTTTCACAAAATTTTATGCGTCGAATTTAGGTGGACAAAAAAAAAGAAAGAATTTAAGAAATACTTTTGATGGTAAGTTTACTTCTGAATCAGAACCCTGTTTTGTTTTATTCGTTGTTGCCAACAACAATGACACATGAATGAGGTTATGGTAGATGAATTGGGACAAATACCTGCTTCGAGCGGCGAGCATCGTCACACTTCGGGCAGACGGTTAATCGCAGCGTTCGTTGTCGTTTCTAAATTCCTGATTGCATCGTGCATACAGTGGTCGTCCGATGGGGGAAATAAAAAGGGAGAAAACTTGTCAGCAGAAGTAACAAGCGAGCATCACGTGGCCCGACGCTGTATCTATAATCGGGTAAAGTCCCTGTGTCTGTCCGAAGGACGACCAGTCATCCCCAGTTTACACAATACTAAACAAACGATGGCATTGGTTCGTTCTATTCCCCGCCATAGCGCGGGAGAATTTAAAATTGAGGAATTATAAAGTCGGGAAAAAAAAGCTAGAATCATAATTTCTGTATAATATATTTGATAACGTTATAAAAATATTAGAGCATAATAGAAGTTCGATACATTTTTTGATCACAAGCGAACTGTCTGATTACGCAACGTTTTTATGTTTCTCTTTAATAATATAATTCTTTACATCGACAATTTAAGCTCAGATCACTATGCCTTGACTTTTCTTTTACAAAAATTATCACATTTTTGTTCTATTGGTCACAGCAAGTTTCTCTTATCACACACAAACAGAAATACTTTTCAGACTCTAGATAGAGAATGAAAGTCTTTCGGCTATTATAGTGTGAGGCATTTCAACACATTGAACACCTTATCAGAGATTTTGAATAATCACTCTGAAATGACAGATACTGTACATTGTTCGGTGTACAGTAGATAATTAACGGTATTATTTCGGATACAAATAAACAAAGAAAAAGATAAACCTTAAGAACGACAATTCTTTGTAAAGAGAAATCGGCTGTCGAGTTTAAAACAAAAACAATGATAGATTGTAAATGATTGAAATAATACTTTTTTTCATCAATAATGAAAATTAATAAACAAATATAAAAACCAAAGAGAGGCGAGACTAAACTGCGGCCTTCAGTGTTTCTCGAAATTGATGAGAACCTCTGCACTCGCCGCGCACAATCGTTTGAAACGATTCAAGGTGAATTTCCTGACCGCCTTGGTGAGATTGTGCGACAAATCGTATGGATCTTGGATACACATCTCAGAATCAATTCGGAACAATTCTACGGGGTCATTCAAGCCGTTGGTTTTGATGCGATTAACATAGGGTTCCATTTCTTTGGGCAATAGATGAAGCTCCGCGAAATCTTGTTTCGGAATGGTACGGCCAAGGATGGGGCAAGCGACCGAGTAACGGTAGTCAAAGCTTGAGTAAAAGACGAAGAATCCGTGCAACAACTCCGCGAACGTGAATTCTTCCTGGCACTTGTCAAACGTCTCGCATATTCCAGTTTCCCAACCTGGAATCACATAATATTTTGCGTGTTGCGATGAACAAATAACACGTTAAACAATGTTCGAGATAGGTGGTAGTATGCGATTCACTCACCGTCGATTATTTTTGATTCATTCTTCTTAGCAATCATGCTGGCAACGCTTGGTAGAATCGATTTGCTTTGCAAGTAGAAAATAACGTACCAGCAAATCGCGTAGTTGGTGATGTACTGTGACCCGGACAGATTACAAAAAAAGAGCCATTTTTTTACGAATAACATCAACTTTCGGCAAAGTGGGTAGTTATCGATAAAACATCTGAAACAATCGAAGATAATGGATTACAAAATTTTGTTTGTTGGTAAAAAAAAATCGAGAGACAATTTTCCTCACTTCAGCAGCCTTGTGTTTTCAACACTCAGCCCATTCTTGAAGGAAACGTCGCAATTCATCTCAGTGCTTCTGTGACGCAGTTTGATAATTGGCGTCCTGCTCGATGTCAGAGTCTCCTCTACTTCCCATGATCGCTGGTCGGCACACAAGCTCTTCTCCACAGACATGAGAATCTCCATTTCAATGTCTTTGGTATTCTCAGCTCCTTCGTAGGTACCTGTGTAACGAACGTCGAAAATTATTTCGCATGGTAAATCTTGGCGAGAATTATTCATAATCATCAGATTATACTGACCGCAATCAAGAAAGACGTCGATGTCGCTGTCTGGGAAGCCGAGGCCGGAAACTCTGGATCCAAACGGATGCGCTTTGGCGGTGGGAAACTGTGGTTTCACAGTATCTTCCAAACATTTCAGCAGGGCGTCAGCTTTGACTTTTTGAACTGTTAATACTGGATCGGATTGTTTGATCAATTCGTCAACTTCTTCCTCTGATTTTTCCAGCAACCCTTTTACTTGGTCCGGTAACGCGCATACAGAGTAATCTCCGGTTTGCAGAAGGTACTTGTGCATGGGCTGATCGCAATGATCCGAGTAAACATTGGCGGATCCCAGCCATATCGTGGCGCAAGGTATGCAGGCGTCGTAAATCAGTCTGTCCCTCGGTATGCCTTTTTTTGTCAGAGTTTGAGTATGCTTTCTTGTGTCCAGGTGCTCGGCGAAATGAAATTCCGCGTTGAATATCACGCCGCAAGGCTGGCACCAATACTTCTGAATATTGTACCAAGTACGTTCAATCTTTGCCAATATTTCTCGTAGGATCCGTCCCTCCATCCTTAGATTCCAAGCCTGTTTTCGTTCCCTGTGAAGATCTTGTTGAATGTGCTGAGAAATAACAACATCATCGTTTTCCATAAGAGTGTCGCACGCCAAACACTGGAGAGTCGCCTCCGCCAACGTTTGTTGCATGAATTCCTTTGCTAGCGCCAAATCGCTGAATTGCTCCGGATACGGTATGAACTGTTTGTTATTTTGTTCCATCACGGTTAAAGACTGCACATGTGCGGTGCTGCTGAGATGTTCATAAAATCTTTGAACTTCGTTGCTTATGCTTCTTTCACAAACCAAACAATATATCTCTTCGGATGCCTTGGGAAAACTCAGTTGGCAACTCAATTTCAAAATTCTCAACTTTTCTGGATTCTCATTGTATATGTGTTTCATGTCGACTCTTGGATCAAAGCCACGGCCCCTCAACTGGCTATTAGTCTGTCTCTGCATCTGCTTCCAGTTCGTCTGTCTATCTATCTTCGAACATTGGGAGCTGTTTTGTGGCAATCTTTTCTTCGCCGGTGCAGAATTTTCTGTCCTTACTTCCGCAATCGTCAGTTTATTCACAGAATTTTCCAGAGCCGATATCTTCTGACGTAAACTCGCCATTCTCTTTACTCTTAGCTTTGGATTAGTCTTCCCCGTGAGTGTTTCTTTCACGAGTTCCAAGTCTCTGAGAGCTTCAGCCACGCTGATGTGGAGAACCCCCAGAGTTTCTACATTCTCAGATGAAGTCTCGCCTCGAAACAATTTCAATTTGGCAACATGTTTAGGGCTGTCCGTATGGCTCACGACGCTTCGCGGATCTAGCATCTGCACCTGGCAGGCTGGACAATATACTTCTTGCTCCAAATGTTTCAGAGAATGCTTGGCAATCAGCGGCAGTATGTTCTTGGGTAAATCCATCAGGTTCGACTGTGGATTAGTATTTGACGTCCAAGGTTTTTCTTCAGAGGCAATTATCGAGTTTGTCGTGATGTTGTGATCGCAAGTTTCGACTGTGCTTTTGGCTAGTAACTCAGCCCTGTATTTGTCCAGAGTTGCTCGATGGCTCTCGCTGTTTATGTGTACAACGTATTTATCTACGTGTGTGAAATGGACGTTACAGGCCACACACAATATATCGTCCTCATAATGTTTCAACAAATCTGGCTCCAGTGAAATCGAAGTCGTTTCTTCTTCCGGCGTATCGGCTGCTTCCTGATCGTTCGGTGACTCCGGTTCAGGCAGCAAAGGTTTCGCAGTCCGAGGATGCAAGGATGAGCTCGCGGTGCTGCTGGTTGATTCGGATGTGGCGGACAGTTTTCTATTTTCAGCCTTAGCCCTGAATCTCTTCAATGCAGAAACGTGTTTTTTGGTATAAATGTGATCCAACAAGCTCCGAAGATCTCTCAAGTGGGCCTTACACGCCACGCAGAAATACTCCTTCCTCTGTTTCTGTAGCAAATGTTTTTCAATCAACGGAACAAAATGTTCCGGTACTTCGAAGGGTCGTGGTCCTCGATAATCTACGACGGACGTCTTGATATCGATCCTTTCCCAGCTACCGGAAGAAGCACTGTCCAAATTTTCCCAACTCTTTGACGAATCTTCCGAGGACTTCAAGCTCTCAGATTCGCCATTGCACGATTCCCAGCTGTACGAAGACTTTGATATGCAGCTGCTCGACGAACTCGCAGATATTTCATCGCTTTCGGTGTCTGACTGTGTTTTACTGCAGACTTTCTCAGTCATTTTTTTATTCTGTATGCCGGATACATATTTCATGATATTCGTGAGATCGAGCCTGGTGCCTCCGCACAATTTACACGCGCAATTGCCGTGGCTAGGATCAGCCAAGGATTTTGCTTCGGTAGTTATTGTTGTAGAATTCTTAGTTGCAGGTTTCAGCTTTGCTGAGAGAGGCCGATAATCGATAACCAATTGTTCCTTGTTCCCCTTGCAAGCTCTCTCTTTCAGCCTCTTGTGTTCCGCGCCATTTATGTGCTCGTGACAATTTTTCCGCCCACTTATCGATCTTTCGCAAAGATAGCAGTAGTAAAGTGTCTTGGAAATATGAGAGAGGAAGTTTGTCACAAGTTTTCGAGACTCTCCTTCCGGATCTTCGCCGTCGTAATCATAGACACCGCCCTCTTGCTTCTCTCTGTGCTCTTTCCCATTGATATGACAAAGAAGTGATTCCCATCTGGCGATAACCGTTCCGCAACAACAGCAAAAATATGCACCAGTCTCATGGTCGATTATCTGACACGTTTCTAAAACAACGTAAGAAAATCTAGAAGTCTGGGTCTTCTTATTCTTCGTATTGACTTCTGGCGGTTTTTCTTCTACGCTATTCAAATCGACGAGATGATTTCGTTCCTTGAAGTGAATCAGGTATTTTTTCCACTCCAGTTCCACGTGACCGGTGCATAACTTGCAGACACACAGTCCGCCGACCTTGTAGTGACTGTCTTCTATCCGCGAAAATTTCTCACGATGTTCTTTTCCGTTCGAATGTCCTTTGCAGCCTCCAGGACTTCTTAAATCTCTGTTGCAAATAAGACATACGAAACCGTCGCCATTAGAAAATATGCCAAGTGGATTGAATATCTCTGGCTCCCATTGCACCTTCGCTTTCGGTTTCCTCTTTCTCTCCTTTTCTTCTGTCGACTGTCCCGCTTCGTTCCAATCCATTCCAGATGATTTTTTATCTAAGGATAAAATTGAAACGTAGGTGTTGTAAAGGGTAGACAAATTTTTGAACGAAAGTGTAACGAATTTTACTGTACAATACAATATGTAATGTATTACAGACACCGTGTATCGTTTCTATTCAGAGATAGACTAGCCAGTCGTTTGTTTCGTACTTTTCAAATTCACACCAGACGAACAATGACACGTTACACAACAATCGAGGTGTCACTGTGTTCATCAATAGAATACGAATGAGGTTACCTCGATCGGAGTACGAATACTTGGAGTCTGACGATCAACCGAACAACGACGAGCTTCCAGTATCACCGACAATCCAAATCCCCGTCGTTCTCGATATCTTGACCGTAATATTCATCAAATTCGATCTTTTGGAGCTACAAAAAAATAAATTATAAACTCTCGAACGAAAATACAAAAATAACAGGCTCAAGGTCCCACGTTCGGCCCAATCTGCATGCTTTGCCACTTCCCGACAAGTCAAAACAAACGATTCGATTGGCTAACGGCGATCGCCGAGCTTGAAGAAATGGGACGCCGTCATTGGCTGCTCGAAGAGACGCGTGTTTCTCAACAGCCAATGAGAACGTCGAGATTGGCGTCGTCGCGGGTGTAAAGCCCGCGACACAAACCTCTACGCTACGCTCACGTACAGACGCTACGTTTACTGTGTGAGTCTATGTCGATGTTACGATGAGTTTGTGTCGCAGGCTTAAGGAAAAAAAAACAAGCGAACGTAGCCGGGTTTTTCGAACGCAGCCACGGGTTAAGCCACCATTTTGTATAAATTCGAGAGATAACTCGTGGTCAACTTCACGGGATCTCGGTGTTTTTTCTGTTTGCGCGAAAACGTGCAAGTTGTGAGATAAGAATATTGTTAATAATAAATAAACCGGTTAAAAATCGACAAAATCGACAGAATTATCGGCAAAAATAATGTCATTTTTATTTGATCGCAGTTGAGAGAACACAAGAATTTCTTTATAAATAAAAGCGTAAAAGTTCGGTAATGGCAGACATAGCGAGTTCTACCATGTTTACAAACGGAGAATCATCCTCAGGGACGTCGGATCTGCTTCAGAGAGCGTTTCAGGAGGTCGTAGACGAGGACGAAAACGAGAGCGAGTTCGTCGCCTTCCTACAAGGCGACGGGGTCGAGTCCCACACGATCCAACTGACCCCCGCACAAGCCGCCGCTTTGGGGTTAACTTTCGAAGTCGATCCCGTCGAGGAGACTTCGGACGACGTTATTTACCACACCGACGAAAACGGCGTGATAACCGACCTCCGCGAGCACCTGGACGACGAAGAGATAGCCCAGCTTCGTCGAGAGGGAGTCGACGAGTCGTGTATCATTCAGGATATTCAAGGTAACGTAGAAATTATCCCGCCTCATTCAGACTCGGAACTTTGACATCGTAACGTTTCTACAGATGCCGATCTGTCCATCGACCCGCTCGGGGTCAGCGAGGAGGACGTTAATTCGGAGACTGAGGACGGTCAGCGGCAGAATTTTTCAAACTTTGAGGGAACCGCTCCGACCCAACAAGCTCCGAGCAATTTTAAATCCGGAGATGTACAATTCTCGACGAATTTGGAAGCCGGGACGCAGTGCAGGTTCACGGACAACCAGATACAGAGTCTTCAGTTCGGCAATGTTCACAATTCTCACGCGCAAATACTTAAAAGGCTACCGGTGATCTTGCCTTCTTCTCAGTTTGTCATCAAACCTGCGCAAACGGTTCTTAAACCATCCAGAAACGTCAGGATTCTTCCAAATACCAGCAAGATTTTGAATCATTCGATAAATGGGTCGAGCCAGAATTCTATATTGATACCGAAAAATAAATTGCTCAACGGTATGACGCCGCAGATGCTCAAAGCGACGCCTCTGACGACGCAGATACTGAATTCCAGTAACATTTCGGCCCAGTTGTTCAATGCCTCGGATATTCCGAACCACGTTATAAGCACGTCGCAGATAGGGACGTCGGTCATAAACGCGACTCCTGTCTCCGCGCAGAATATACTAAATTCGCAAATCTGTTTGTCTTCGCCGGTTCTGAGAACCGCGCAGAGACCAAATACGCAACATTTTCTGACCCCCATCGTGAAAACTTCTACCTCTGTCGCTTCGCCGGCGGTGAAAAACACGAATATCATCAGCAATGGTCATTCGAAGAATTCCGTGTCAGGACAGATTTTGAAATCGGTTCAAGTCCCGACACAGGTTCTCCGCACGGTCACTGCCTCTATGATCAAACACACGGCGGCTTCGCCCCTCTTGACAAACACTGTGGCAAACGCGACTGCCTTTAGGACGGGAACGTTGGTAAAATCGGGCCAGGATTTGAAATCAATTTCGACTGGTAACGCGTCGATTCTGCGATCCGCGCAGCTAGGCTCCACCCCGATATCCATACTGAAACCGCAGAGTAAAACAATGGTCAATAACTCTCTGGCTCAAGGTTTGACACACAATTCGTCAAACTCGACGAACAACCTGCACAACTCTAACATGCAACAATGCGCCGGGTTGAATTCACAGAACGAATTTAGCGGCATCAAACAGATGCAGAATAATATCAATATCGTTAAAATGAGGCAAAACGGCGCCGTAAACGGCGCTGCTCCGAATACGGCGAGGAAAGCGAAGCCTGGAGTCGCGCCAAAGCCAACGGCTGCTGCGACGGAAAAAACCGACACAACGAAACCGTTGGGATCGAGCGAAAATCCCATACAGATCGTACAGCAGGGTCACACGTTTCATAGGTAGAAAATCGTAGTCTTTCAATACAGTTTTAGTATAATCACGGTTGAATATTGGTCTTATATCGAATCTTAAAAATATTGTAGTATGCAGCGATTAACGCAGTCGCAGTTGAAGCAGATTGCTCACGTTTTGCAACAGAGGAGTCAAGAAGCGGCGATGCCGAACGAGAGAATAGTGTACAGGTAGGGGAATACTGCTAAATTCCTCCCAATTCGTTAGAAAAATTCATAAAATTTTTGTCGTTCCTCATAAACACAGAGTCGTCTTCCCCGAAGAACTGGACTTGAGAATCAGGAACCCTGCAAACTTGTTGCGTGGCAGAGGAGGGAAGAGAGGCAGGCCCAAAAAGAGTGCGATGAGACCGTCAGTCGTGCCCCCAAAACCAACTGTAGTGGCGGAGGAAGAGCTTGAGGAAGTGAAGGTAATCTTGTTGTTTCGGAGTTTTTTTAATTTACCAAGATTTTACCAGAATTGTAATTCACGTTTCAGGACGATCGTAAGAAAGTAATTGCTCGAACACGATCCGGAAGACTATCCCGACCCCCAAGACACATGGTTCGAGATTACAAGCATCTGCATCACTTGGATTTCATGCAACCCGATTTGGACGATTCCGACGGAGGCTACAGCGACTATAACACGAATGGGGAGAAAATTGAAGACGAAGAATCGCCCAAGGAACTATTAACTGGTCTGGAAGTTCCAAAGAGGAAGATTTCCGATCATTTCAAGTGTCCGACGTGCCACAAAATTTACCTCGGTAGAACGCGTATGGCTAGGCATTTTGAAATGCATCCGGATCATGGAAGTCCCGAACAATTACCGCCGCCTACGCCGGAACCTGAACTGAAACAAACATCGGTACAGGTGAGGGGGATCGTATTTCACTGTGCGGCTAACGCAAATATTGTGACTTTGGAGAGAGAACTTAATTTGCTCTATTTTTCAGGACCCGTTGAAGAGGAAAGGAAAAAAACGCGGCCCTTGGGCCTACGTGACTCCGGAAGCAAAGTCCGAAAGACGACAGATAAAACTGAAGGAGGCGATTACGGTGTGCGAAAATGTGGAGATAATCAACATCGCCGCAAAACCGGTGCTGAATGCATTGTCTCTGTACGAGTTGTTGATATTGAAGTCCGAAAACAACGTTAGAAATTTTTTGGACGAGCTGAAGAAATTGATGGATAAAATAAGAGAGAAGGCCGGAAACATGCTGGCTGTTGCGTGCGACGACGACGGACCGAGCGACGACGTGATAGACCTGAGCGAAGACCTACTCTGTGATTCTCTCGGTCTGAATCCGGGATTGTACAGAATAAATAACACAGTCTTCGACAAAACACCGATCGTCAACTCGATCGCGACCGAGGAGCCGATCTTGAAACGACAGAGGGTGGAAAACTCCGAGGACGGCAAAGAGAATATGGACGAACGTATGTCCAGTGGATTTTCCGAAAATTCTGACCTGAGCGTTTCGGATTTTCTGAACGAAAGGAAGACCGATTCAAACGCAAACTCAAACTGCCCAGAAGTGTTGACTGCCCTGACGTTGATGCCTCGGAATCCGAGTCCAGTGGATAACGAAACGCACAAGTCATCCGACAACATGTCGAAGCTGCTGATTTCGAACCCAGAGATACAGAGTCAGATTTCTGATAGTTCGGGCTTCCAGAAGGTCGACATAGGCACGACGAAAAATGGGGGGTATCAGAAAATGGATAGCTTCAGGAAGCTTGGCGATACCTTGGAGCCTCCGAACTGTACTCAAGTATTCTCGAAGATGGAGGGTAGTTTTCCGAGGAAAATCGATCATTTGGAACAAACTTTTGTAAAATTGGAGCCGTTGGATCATACTCTCGAATCAATAGACGAGAAGATGGAAGTGAACTTGCCGACGCAAGACGCTAGAATCTTTCCAAAGGTGGAAAATAATTTCGATAGCATAGAAGACGGATCTCAAGACTTCACCAAAGGTTTTAGAAAACTAGAATCATCCTGTAATCACAAAATCGAAATAACAAATTCGATTACAAAAATAGTTCCTATCACTTCGTCCGATATAAACAGTATGAAAGCGGCGCAATGCACCGTATCCGATAATAACTTGGTCAAAATGTTACCCATCACAGCGATATCAAAAATATCTGAGGGTTTGCCAATTTTGCAAGACACCGTGTCCATTATTTCGAGCACTTGTGACTCAAATATTTTCGGGAGTACTGAAAACTTGGACATGTCAAAGATCGGAAGCTACGATCACATTACGCATTTAGATATCCTAAACACCAGCGGAGTAATTGACAAGAACCTCATGATCGACGAGAAATTGGTCGAACAGTTACATCTGGTGGATCAATCGAACCTGGTCGACGAACTGGTTTCCGAAAGGTTGAAAAATATTCCCGACTTCTCGGTGCAAATATCAAACGGGCCACCGCTGCCGGATAACATTTTAGACAATAATTTGATATCGAATAACTCGAATTTGGACCCTGAATTGGATTTCGAAGCATTGAGCGAGGAATTCAATAGAAATACTAGGAGTTGATTTTTTCAAACTCATTCCTACGTTTCGCCAAGCAATCCAGACTTTAGACATAACGATTCTATGACAAATAGTATTACGGTTACTTAAGTTGAATTATTCTCGTTATAGTTTGATCGATGATGTTTACGGTAAATTGCAAGTGGCGTCGTTATCAATCACGGAATAAGATATTTCCGATTATCGTATTTTTATTGGATTTTTTTTCCTAACGCTGTTCGTACGAACATACTGTCTATATTGCGACCGTAATTTTTAAGCTTGTAAATAATCGTATGTTCTATGGTGAGAAAAGTGCCGAATTCGATCAACGACTATAAAAAAAAAAAAAAAAAATTACCAAATTTGCGATAATTGGTAATACGATTTAGTTATAGGTACGCTAGCATTCTCACATTCCGTGACGCGATGATAGCTGAACTAAGAAACCCCATAAATGTTTGTTCTCGTCAATTAGAAATACCGAAGGGCTCTCAATATTCTCCGTACTTCCGATAATTTTATACAAAAATAATTGTATGAAAAGCGGAGTCGAATATGAGGCGATTGGGTTTTGCACTTTAATTTTTACCTGTGAGACACACTTTACTATAATTACTTTTTCATAATATTTAACTACTATATATAGCATCGAGCGCGTTAATGGTCTAGATTGATATGCTAAATTATTTCTGTAAATATTATTACTTATACAAGACACAACTGAATGCTTGGTGAATCGAACACTGCGTCTTTTGCTTAATATTCACTTTGTAAGTAAAGGCAGAGATGCTCTAGGCAAGCTATCGTGATACTAGTTTTTATTTTAACAATTAAAAAAGAAAGAAGAAAATAAATTATCGATATAATATGAAAATTATTAAACATTAACGAGGAAACTTCAATTGGGAACAACTTTGATCGTTGCCAATGCACGCAGTATTCGAATATCGATAAAACTCGGAACCTCGTTGTATAAAAAGCATTACACTTATCGTTTACAAGTTTTATTTAATGTATCGCCGACTCGCGTTGAAAATTTCTCGAGATGCAGTGTAGAGGATTATATTAATTAACGAACATAAAACACGAACCATATGAAGCAATTTGGTTCGTAAAAGTACCTATACGTAAATTAAAATATTGCGATAAACTTAATTTCTATTTAGATTATGTAGGTGCAGCGGATTTCTTACAGAAATCGAATGTGACTCAGAGATCTCATGATATTGTCATACTGTAAACGACGTGACAATTGTGTTTGCATAGGCACAGGTGTAAGACTTAAGAAACACGAGGGACTTGTGTGTAGTTCCAAGTGTTATATTTAACTCGTATTATTAATTATTGATACGACTAATTGTACAGGGCACAAATTTTTTTTCTCAGGTGCTTTTTAGAAAGTTAAAAAGAGGGAGAAACAGATAAAGGAAAAAAAATTTAGACTAATTTGATCCTACGTATTACTGTAAATATGTAATATATCTATACATGGGATTGGAAGTATTGAAAAAACAATTAATTAGCCTACTAATCGCCGCTGTTCTATACCTCCAAAGTCATACGGTATTGACTTTGATTTCAAATCATGGTTCATTCTTATCATCTGTTTCAAGAAGATGGAGAAATGAAATTTTTCTCCATCACGTCTCAATATCCACGATGTAAATATAGTTTAGCCCATACAAAATAATAGAAATGTTAAAAAGGTTTCTAAAACACTAAACACGTGGTTCGATTAATTAGAATTCTGGCAATAAAGGAAATCAAACGCGCAATAGATTCCATGCGTGTGAACGAATATACAATCAACACCATAAACTCCTCAAACACGCCCCCTATTCTTCTGTAACGTATATAAGCATTAAAAAATATTAATAATAAAAGCGATAAAAAACGATTAACATTTCGATAACAATTATTTCTTTGTCATTGATGAATTCTCTTTATTTCGAGATTATTTCTTGCCATTGGATTGTAAATATAGAACAAAATAATGCTTACAAATTGTATACCATCCAATTATCTTGCGCCATTCAAAGCATTTAGAGGCAGTTATTTACTTTGTAGAAGACACGGAAAAATAAACAGTTGCGGAAACCCTCAGCGGTAACGAATGATTATTAAAACAAATGCAAAAGATTGTTAAATCTCTCGATCTCTTCGTCAGTCCAGGTCTTATCTATGTCCGGTTTCAACCAACAACGACTCTAAAATCGTAGTTATATTCTCCGATATGTGAGTCTGGTAAACCCAAGTAGCGACGTGTAACATTTTCCACGATTCTTCGTGATTGTGTGCCACGTTCTCAAGCACCCTCCGTTTGACTTGAGCCTCGTCTCTGTAAGCCTCGTAAATCTCCTCCGCTACGTCACCTGTAAAAATAGACCAATTGATCGTTAAATTGACGCAGAAACGTTGATACTGCAGGATATTTACCAAACTTTTTCACCGGCCATGTTAAAAACAAGTTTTCATCGCCTCTGTGCAAAGAGGCAGCGACTTTTATCTGATGTGACAACAATTTGAGACTGGAAACGATTTCGTCCTGTAACAAACGCGCGTCGTTTGACATTTTCCGAGAGTAACGATGCCGAATTCAATATTACCAACGAGTCGCAATCCTTCTCCAACTCGTCGCAGCAATCTTGTATCCCGTCTGGATACTTGTCGTCTACTTTCAACTGGCATATATTCTTCAGAATCGGCACAGCGTGGAGATGAACGTTGTTCCATTGCTGAATACTTGAGTGAATGTCCGCGGCTATGTCGCGCACCAGACGCGGATTACCGGTCAGGTTTCCACGCTGCGGTGTTTTCGCCACCGGCGATTCTGCGACTGAGGATAAAGTTGGCATAAATCATCATCGATTCATGATTGAATTTCATTGATTTCGGGACGATAAAAATACGGTAAATTCTTACTGATAACAGGAGAGAAGTGTTCTGGGATCGGTGAAGGATCCCCGGTTTTTTTCGGAGTAGTTTGCATCATCGTTCGCGTTTACGCTTTCGTGTTTTGTTTACGAGACGCGCACGTGCCGTGTGACCATAACCTCTAAACACGAACAATTTATCCCTCGGCTGTTGAATGACTGTCACATACGTATTTGGGTCACGACGTTGTCGTATATCGAATAAATGCGCGTTGGAATCTTTCGCGCATTCAATCACTTCTTTATCTGATCTGGGAAGAGGATTTATCGACTATCAACGGGTTTTTTCTTTTGTTTGTTTTTTTCGAACTGATAACGACGTGAGATTATAATCAACGGCTACATCAAGATAACGCAATCGAAATTCCAGGAACTGAAAGACGAACAGAAACCAATTTCCAGCAAAACAAAATGATTGTCGCGATGTTTGCAGAGCGTCAGATTATCAGATACCGATAAGAAAGATTTCTGGATGAAAATAGAGAAATAAAGAAAATCCAACCCCGTCTTATCGTCTGCTAGCTATACAGTGAAAAAACATTCAGTATATCATCGAGTCCTCGTCGATTAAAACAGTTTATTTTTATCAACCTCGACGATAATCCGATCATATACGATCCGTTTGAAAACAAAAGTAAACAAACTCCGCGCTTCTTTCCCACGATTCGCATTCGATCGCTCTACTTTTAATTGCCCGTTTTAGCTGAGGCTGACACCGCGCGCACCTGGATAGTAACATACAAGTGCAGAATATTTTTTCAAGACAAGCTGTAAATTCGCGAGAGATGAAGACAGAGGGAAAAGAATACGTAGAAAATTGTAGAAAATTTTGAAGGAGGTGGAGGCGCGATAATTCGACCATAACAAAAGAAAATCGTTTGTTTTCGTTTCGCGAACAAAAGTATATCGCGAGAGGCTGCGGTGGCGAATGCGAAAGTAAAATGGCAGGTGCGTATCGCATTAACGCGATAATTGTAACACGAGTTTGAAAATTTCATTCCCGTAGCGGTCATAATCGAATGCCGTAGCTCAATCGAAACGGATAAATTAACATTTGTTACGGCTACGTGAAGTGTTTTTTTTTCGTGGGCTATGCGCGTTCGGCGATCCTCTAATAGCATGTGGCACGTATCAACAGGTGTCACAGTCACACAGGATGTTTCGGTGTGGAGCGTGTCTCTCGCGTAGTCTCGTTGTTCAGAGCAGATTACCGATTTCTGATCGTACGTGTGTCGTGTATTAGAAAAAAAAAGATTGAACCGAGGGAACCACGTGAGTGCGATTATTCGGTCTAGTCATACGTGTTTGCGATCAGATAACGCGACGCTTAAAACGAGTTCGTTATCTGACATATTATGTGTGAAAAGTACATCGCGATAAGGGTTTAGCTGGCCTCTGGCAATTTTCAGAGCTTCACATACAGACGATTTCAACTACTGCCAGAATGAAAATGGAGGTGAGTGTGCTCTACATTCTTTCCTATCAACGCATTACTCGGTTTTATTTACGAGTACAAATTACCGCTACCCTATAATACAGATTAGTATCAGACCGATTTATGGCGTTTGTCGTAAATATTTGTGTAGACCGAAAATCTTCGTTCCGTATCGTCTCTGAATTTTCTAAATTTCGGTGAAATGATCAACGATTGCGAGTTTAATGACAAGAGCGAATCGCGACCGTCACACGCATCGGTGTGTATGGCGTGTAGCGTGTAGTTGGGGGTTCGAGAGAACTGGTCCGGCGACTATTTAAATTCATAAATACATTGTGATATACCTATACCTATACGCGTGTTCGAGTTTATGAAGAAGAAAAAAACCAACAATTTATTTCGCGGCCATTGGCTGGTCCACGAGATCGGTGTGTGTCGGTAGAAAGAGAGACAGAGAATATACATGTAAGATTTCTCCGTTAGATTTACCACGTTTACGTGCACAAACTATTACTACTTGTCAATTCAATTAATACGAGCTAAAACTTGATTTTGACCCGTTTACGTTGTTTCAAATAGTGTAAGTTACGAAAATTAGTAGCTAATGACGCGTAACTCGATGCACGTAAGCATGGTAAATTGGTTTATATCGTATTCATTCATTTTCGCTGAATTTTAATTCCTCGCTTTCGTATAACTTGCGAGGTATTCGTATACTTTCACCATTTCACCCAAAAGTGGTTTTGAAGGCCAATTTTAATTGGACATCGAACGACAGATGTCTAGTGCCCGTGCGAGGAAGGGTCCATGCCCCATTTTTTTAGAAAGGATACAAGCAGATTACAGTTACCTGCCGACGAGAACCGCATCTCGTCGCATTCCATCGCCGTGTGCGCGTCGTCTAGTTGCTTTACATATGTAATACCGATAATCATAGATATATAACGCACATTTTTTTAATTCCTATCCCAATCGAAGCCGGCCCAGTTTTACTTTTATTTTGCTCTACTGCAATCTGGTTTCAAGTTCAACGGCATATAAATAAACCAATAACCCATTCAGGACATCCGACTGCTGTACAGAAAGGTGCGAATTTAATTTTACCGTATACTTTATCAATCGCAGTCGCCTGCAGTTATCGTTTCACTTATCTCTGCTAATCATGATTATTGCGCAGAGTCGGTCTGTGTCATACACCACGTGATTTTATTTTATTCTTTTAATTCCACGATCGCAATTTTCCCGTTACTTATTTGACAACCGCGTAAAAGCTCATAAATATTTAATGGATGTGTTTTAATTTCTGTCCAATTTCGCGTGGATAAAATCGTTACGCGAATTACGATCTTTTATTTATCTGCAGTCGGTTTTACACGGGTTTTTATTACTCCTTGGTTGATTACGAGGAAGATTAAAAGAAGATTAAAAACTAAGTGAGTAATTGATCGTTGAACAAACGACCCTCAAAATTGTAATTCGTCTCGTAAAAAAAATTCCGGAATTTTTCGGAAGTCTGATTAACTGGTGGATTGAAAATTTTGATATTGATAAGCTTGTGCGATCTGATATTAATGAAAGATGATATAAATTTCATTTCAGAGCGATAAAAAAGTAGAACAGCTCATAAAAGCGACCGACAGAATACAAAAAGAAATTGAAGAGGTAACGGAGAGGGAGTGTGAATTGAGGAGCGTGGGAAGCATAAAGACTATCTCCCTCGAAACTGTCGACTCAAAGGTAAATATTAACGGCGTACCAAAACTTCGTAACATCGAAGTTCATTTGTTCAATTATTATCTTCTAATTCCAGCTCCGTCGAATGCCACAGACCCTCAGCTCGGGTAAATTGAAAAGGACGACGTCTACTCCACAGATTTTGGAATCGGTTAACGAATCGCCTTTGACTCCCAGATTGACTCCCAAGATGACGAACGGCGTTATATCGGCTAGATCCACACCAACTCCTGTGCGATTTGCTACCAACCCGACGCAGAAGGGTCTGATGCAAAGATTTTTGGCGACCAGAGGGAAAATCTATAAGCCACAATCTGTTGTTAACGATTTTCTGACCCCACCGACGACGCCGAACAGCAGCTTGAGTCCGCTGAGCATAAAACCGTTCAATAGCAATCTTGAAATTACTATCGAACTCGATGATGAGCCGAAAAAACCACCGGTCAGAAAAGGATATGTTCCAGTCGAGCAGAAGATACAAAAGGAATTGAACGAGATGAAGGAACGGGAGAATGAATTGAGGTGAAATCGTACTTGATCATGATTAATGAGTCTTTCTACTTTCGAGTGAAGAAGAAATCACAAATTATGGTACTAGAAAAGAGAAAGCCTATTTACAAATGATTATTGTATTTCCAGATTAATGAGGTCGCAAATGTTGGCTAAATCGCAGCCGAACCTTCTGGACATTGACAATGACTCGGACATATATGACGGTGCAAGTTCATTGCGGAGCGGAACTTCTTCGAATACGTTGAACGAAGACGAGCCAGAAAAAGAGAGCAGAGGGAAGCACAAGGTGAATGTACGCACAGGAAATTCTTCGTACTCGTTAATTGTATTATTTTCCGATTGAGCAAAATTATTTAAGAAAAGCCGGGCCTGTCACCCACCCCCTTCGATTTGGCTGATTTTTGGTGAACATGTTACCTACCTGGAGAGTAGTCAAAAGCCAAAATATTATGTCCCGAAAAAAATTATTGTCCGAGTTACAGTTGTTTTTCACATTTTTGACTCGAATTTGGGTATTTTCGATTATGCAAAGGTTTTTTGTACTACGTTGCTGAAAATCGGTTTCTTTATGTAAAATTGACCCAGGAACACGAATCTGGCCACAGATTTGACCTACGAAAAAAACCTACAGTAATATTAGCCAAAAACACCCAAAATTGACCAAAAAAGTCCCAAATCTTGGGGAAACGGTCAAAAAAAAATGTTTTCGACTTTCTGAGGCAGCAATCTTGTAGGAAAAGAGCTAACGAATCCAATAACCACATTCCCAGATTTCTAGGACGAACCGTTCAAGAGATACGCGTTGTCAAAGTTGGAGAATCTTGTTTTTCTGGCAATAATGGACTTTTTTGACCTCGTTGGACAAATGTCCGACCTAAAGGCCTATTTTGCGGCATTCACCACGACTATCTAAATCGAGTATCAATAGGTTATTTTCATCAAATGAGATTCGCTAGATTCTGGTCGAAATAATTAAATTTACTTTTTCATGAAATAAAATAATAAGAACCCTTAAAAAAGTCCATTATTTGCAGAAAAATCAAGATTCTCCAACTTTGACAACGCGTATCTCTTGAACGGTTCGTCCTAGAAATCTGGGAATGTGATTATTGGATTCGTTAGCTCTTTTCCTACAAGATTGCTGCCTCAGAAAGTCGATAACATTTTTTTTTTTACCGTTTCCCCAAGATGTGGGACTTTTTGGGTCGATTTTGGGTGTTTTTGGCTAATATTACTGTAGGTTTTTTTCGTAGGTCAAATCTGTGGCCAGATTCGTGTTCCTGGGTCAATTTTACATGAAGAAACCGATTTTCAGCCACGTAGTACAAAAAACCTTTGCATAATCGAAAATACCCAAATTCGAGTCAAAAATGTGAAAAACAGCTGTAACTCGGCCAATAATTTTTTTCGGGACATAATATTTTGGCTTTTGACTACTCTCTAGGTAGGTAACATGCTCACAAAAAATCAGCCAAATCGAAGGGGGTGGGTGACAGGCCCGGCTTTTCTTAAATAATTTTGCTCATTGTGATCGGTGCTTATGGTTCTTTTTCTCAATATTATTTTTCAGGCAAATCCCAGACGCAGAAGCGCCCTGATAGCGCAGTGGGAGAATTTGATCGCATCCAAGAAGGAAACTGAAAATGGTAACGATATTGAAGGCAATTTGTGAGGAGCTGGCTCATCACTATTTTTATACGAAATTAGCAAAGTTGAATAGACTATCTGTGGCAGTCCGGTTGGTTGATGCTATCGACTAGTTTATGTCTTCAATCATTCATGATTGTGTGTTATTATGTCAGAAACGGGTGCTGGCAGACCTGCGTTTCCAAAACTTATTATTGTTAGCCTTGAATAACTACTTTTCGTATAAACTATTCAAATTGAGAACTGGAAGAAGAAAAGGAAGAAGGAGGAGCGGAAAGAAAAACTAGAAGACATAATGGAAGCGACATACGGATAATGACCGAGTGTTTCTTTCTACCCATAAATTATTACTTAGGAGACGCGGTCGTTGGAGTAGCTAGAAAAAAAAAGCTTATTGCAAATACATATTCAGTAGTGGCGGGGTTGAGCAGAAGTTGACAAACTATCGGATTATTCGATCAACTTATTCCGAATGGACATTGTGTGGTATTCAAGCTCAAGTTGAGGACATCAAAAACGTATTTTTGTACATGAATATGTTGTTTTTTTTTCTGTCTCTATGATTCAGTATTATGAAATTGGTAGCTAAAGTAGTAATACCTACTATAAAATATTTGATATAAATTTAAAAGTATTGTTGAATGAGAAATGATGAATTTTTTCATATCGTACGTTTGTATGTAGCTAATTAGGCAATAATATATACTAATCAAAAAATATGTGCAATTTTATCAAAACCGGTGTCGAGTTTTGTCATACATACATATAATACATCATTACGATGGGTCCTATTTTTGTTCTTCTTATTTATGTACTAAGTCGTACTTATAAATAGTTATAAAAAGCTAGTTAACTATCTTTTTCACGCGTACTCGTTTACACGACCTCGCATCTGTAAATGATGCACCGAGTGTGCCGAAATTTAGGTAGTTGCTACTTTCTATCCAAGTGATTTCTCTAATTAAAATTAAATTTAATTTATATTTAGTCTTATACACCTGTGTCCAGTGACCATTCATAATAATAATAAAAATAATAATTAATATTCTCATGACTCATAATATTAGGATTATTTATATTGCATGATTGTTAAATTATTATCGATATAAACCACAATTATTATTGTTATTATTATTATTATAGTTATATCTAATGACAATGAATCATTCCTATGATGAATCGTCGAAACGTACAGAGCGTGTTGAAACCATTCTACTATACCACTATCCAAGTACCTTATCTATCAATCTATCAATTGTATTATGCTAATTATGAGGATTATCAAATAAAATTGTCGAAACTTGGAATAGTTTCCAGCAATGAGAACATGAATGATGCTCATATGTCGTTTCTTTTCCATCGGTCAAATTAACATCATTTGATAAATATGATAGACCCCAGGGATTCTAGACTTCGTTCATTTCTTTTTCCTTATTAGAATACATCAATTATAAACGGAAGAACGGAACAGCGAAAAGTCATAACATATTAAAAACGTATATAAAATGGAATAAAATAACTCGGATGAAATAAAATGGAAATAATTGTTGAAAATTCGATTATTTAATTACTGCGTCTCAAGGACGATTATTATTCTTTTCTATGTGTTTTTTTTTTTTATTGGTAATCTATTCATTCATTTCCTCGTGTTAGTCTTCATTTAATTCTAAAACAGAATTTTATGTAATAATTTTTCAAATCGTTCTATTTATCGAACCTAAAATAACACAAACGATCACCACATGTAGTTTTAGACTGCAAACATATTCACAGAATAGACTTCACCGCGGCCCGCAGATAAAAATATCACATTTCAATATTTCAATATCACAACAAGATCAAAATAAAAATATCACATTTTTTTCTAAACAAAATCAAATACTTTTTTTGATTATTATTATATATTATATATTAATAATATAGATATTTGTCAGCTGACTGGAATGCCGATGCCAAGAGTAGATTCCTCGCGAAATCAAACTAATTGCAGTCTTTTTCGGCATGTAGCGCACATCCTGGGACCCCATATTTATATTCCGATAGACGTTGCTCATTGGATTAGTTTGATTTCGCGAGGAATCTACTCTTGGCATCGGCATTCCAGTCAGCTGACAAATATCCTGCACCGGTGGAGGTGGAATTGCCGCTATCTCTGGCTCTGTGGATTCTGGGATTTCTAATTCGTTGGTTCTTGGCCTTTCCACAGAAGTCGTTGGCTCGTCCTCCGGTTCGCGAACGTCCTGCACCGGTGGCGTTGTCACAAGAGTTGCCACTATCGCAAGTGTTTCATTTCTCGGTATCATCGCAGGTTCTGGCTGTTTGGGCTCTTGGTTTTTCATGTTAATCATTCGATCTTCCCCTGCCTTCTCAATTTCTACTGAAATTGCTGTCTTCTCAGGTTCTTTGGGTTGTGTTGGCTGTTCTGTCTTCTGGAGCTTCAGTGGCGACGGTAGATTTCTTCTCACATTCTCCCTGTGTTTTGAAAAAAAAATATATATATATATATTCTGAAACAGGATAAACTCATTCGGCTGAAAAAATTATACCAATTTCAATTCTTCGACTCTGAAAGCTTCTAATTAAGACTCACCGTCCCCCTTCGTCTTCATCGGGGAAAGATTCTAGCTGCAAGGTGCAAACGCTCTGCACCAGTGCTTTGGTCAACATTTCTGCCTCGTCGTTGCTGTCGATCACGATAGACTGAACATTGGGTAACGATTTATCAGCCGTACTCTCGTCTTTGAACCAGACAGTGGCGCCAGGTAGAGTCCTTTCCCAGGGAATAATAAAAATACGTTAAAAATATCGTAGCTATTCTCTCCGTTTGAGAAGCATATTGCATTGTTTGTTCAGAAAACAATTTGGAGAGAAATTGATTTTTACCTATTTCCTCGTGGCTGCTGCAGCCACGGCATGGCGTGGAGGCGATCAATAATTATTTTTTCTTTTATTCGACGAATCCATGTGCAAAAAGGCTTATTAGTATTATTCTCGTCGGCGGTCGCCAATAGTCTGTGAAATATTATATTGGTCACTAAAAGTACGAGATTGAGACAATATAATATATCAGTGTCTGGGATCACTGATATGGGTATAGCTTGGGCGGAGTTGAATGAAGCTTTGTGTGTCAACTCAGGCTGCCGGTAGAGGCGCCTCGGACAGCAGATCTTAATAATTAAAGCGCGTAAAGTCGGAACGTTCCTCGATACAACGGAGCACGGTCTCCTTCCCTATAGTCTCCATATTTCTGGTCTTCGCAATAGGCAACTAAAATGGTACGTGGTATTTATTCGTATTCATGTACAAGGTACGAAGGATATTTTTTTTATCTGTTAAATTATCCGACGATGATAAAGTCACCTAACCTCAATCTTGAACGTCGCGCATTAGCCTGCGCTTTTATTTATCAAATTTAATTAACCATACGGTGAGACTCGTTAATAACAAGAAAAGCTTGAAAGCTCTGAAATAATGACCGAAGGAGGTACTAAAATTCCCTTTCCTTTTCGGGTAGTCGGCCCTATTTAATTTTCAGAGTCTGCTGACTGTTGTTCTGCTGCTCATTTGCACGTGTGCTTACATCAGGTCGATCGTGCCGAGTATATTGGACAGAAATAAAACCGGGTATGTATACTGCGGTTGTTTATTCGTAAATATATTCGAAATATTGTGTTTGAAATTGAATATAACCCGTAATAATCCCTCCAGGTCAGATTTATTTTTTGATCTAATAATACGACTACTCAACAGGCAATAACCGAAAAAATTTATAAACAAATACCTGACATTCTTTCATCCTTTCGAGCCCAGAATCATCGAGTTCAAAGTTAAAAATAAGCGTACTTCTTGAAGACATGGTACCAAACAATTTTTTTTATGAAAGGACTATTACTAAAGAGTGTCGTTGTAAATTTTTGAAAAAAAATATTGAAAATTGAAAAAGTTATGAATTTTTGAGTAGAAAACCGTGCTTTTCTGAACACTTTATTTCAGAATTTTTTTAGTACAATTAAAAACCAAAATTAAAAACCAAACTGACCCGGAGTTACTATTACGATCTGGCTTAGGTGTGATTATCACGGGTTAAATCTAGTACGTAGATGATTGAATGTCATTAATATCGACGTATCATTGTCGCCGCTAGATTCCTTGGGACTTTCTGGAAATGCGCAAGAATTGGGGAAAGAAAAAGTCCTTACGTCGCGTTCAGTTGCCTCTTTATGGCTTTCAGCATTTTATTCTGTTCATAGAGTGAAAGCTTTATGTCAACGTTTACCATGATTCTAATATTGTGTATTACATGTATCTATATTTTTTACCTGGGATAATTACAAAGCTATAAATAAATGAATATTTTTTCATCTATCCTAAACACGTTACTACGACTCTCGGGCCTTTCCTTTCTTCATTCATTTATTATTCATTGTCAGTCTCCGTTAAATGATGCGACGAGGAGGAGGGATTTCAATAAAACGTTGTTTTTTTTTAATCATGTATGGTACATTTTATTTGTCAACACTTTACTTTGGCAAAGCTAATTATTTACTTATATTTTGAGCATTATTTTCAATAATATACTTGATGGTTGTTTATTTTATTATAATAATTATTATTTTCGTTTATTTCGTTCTCTTCTTTTCTATAACAACAACGTTTCGCTTAGATATAATAATAATATATTGAGCATTGTCTGATTATGTGTATAATAGTTAATCCAACTTATCAAATATCCTTATCGAATATACATTAGATTCCATTATACATTTATACGTTTTTTTTCTCCTTCTGATTTATCCAACGATAACTACGGAATACATTATAATATATACTTAATATTAGCTGCATTTACATTTAGTACAAGTCTGCGATAAATCGTCATCTCCATACATTATTATTATTATTATTATATTCACCACGACTAACTATATCATGTGAAAATTAAACTCTACGTAAAAATAATCTATACATAAGTAATACAACGATGTACATGCATTACTTGCTCATCCCGATGCTCGAAATGAGGGAAACGGAATGGTTACAAAGTTTTATTGGATTATCAGAATCAATCGATCGAAATCTTGAGAGTGAATTCTGTTTCTTGTTGATTAATTTCCTTTTATTTATTAATAAGTTTCCAGCCGTTAATTGTTAGAGCATACATTTATCGTAACTACAATCTCGCGACAGTCTCAATTATCATTGATCGATGATAGGATATCAGGTGAATGTTTATATTTTGATATTTTATAGTATATATTCAGAGAGATATGAACGTTACACAGATATGGTTTTTCTAGTTTTTTTTTTTTCTTACGGCACCGTATGTCGCCCACCAGATGAAATTCTCTCTCGGGTTTGAAAATATTTCTACTCACCGTTTTATGTAAAACTGAAATACAAAAATATTCGCGTTCAAAAATCTACGAATCCTTTTCAATACATTATAATTTCTATTTCAATAATTTACACACATCAATGCCGGATTATAATTTTAGGGACTAGAGGAGAGTACATAGAAAGTAGGTACGTTTTGCCTGTATCTTCTCGGATGCAAAATGGGCACAAAGCAAAAAAGTTATACATTTACCTATTTTCAATTTATTTTCATCATATACTATATCTATAATTTACGTATTTCGATAAACCATTTTTGTCCAGTTTTATCGAAGCTTTGTATTAAGCACCAGTTTTTCCTTGCTGATTCATATTTCTATAAATTATATCTCTTCATATTCTCTTTTTCAACACCATTTTTTTTTCTCTTTTGTATATCCTACACCTAGATTAATATGCTAATTATTTGTCTGCGTTTGATTATAAACGAATCACTGATTCGCGGAGGGCCAAAAATATTGAAAAAAATTGGGCCCCAATTTTTACGACTGATAAAAGATCACGAAAATTCACAATCAATATGGCGCGTTATAACGAATCAATGAATTCGTTTTACGAACATAATCGACGTTACGACGTCGAAATGTTTGTCGATACAGAAAATAATGAGTATCAGAGTGATTAATTACTGAGTAAATAAGAGAATGTATATATCGAGGAAATATTGGGTTTCTCGTATTTCTTGAAGAATCAATATTGTCTCTTGCGAAGCAAACAGTCGGCGGAAGTATATAAAAGAAAAGATAAATATCTTGACTCGGATTTTCTTTCCACGTATAAATATTATAGAAAAGTGAAGAAAATATATACATGTATGATAAGAAACGTATGATGTACAGACTGCAGTCCGGTTCCTCCACAATTCGGGGAGTTTATCGAATCCTCGTTCTTTTTATACGCGTTATTCCGCGTTAGCGATACGCGGGGGTCGACCGTGGTCGTTGTCTGTCTGCTGTATACCAAACGCGATGTACTTTTCTGCATCGCCGGTGTACTCAACTGATAAAACACTCGATTTTGCGTGGTCAACTGAGACGGTTTTGACTTTGTTTTACTCAGACGTTTCCAAGTCGAAGAGGTTGGCTGCGTCGGCTGCGTTGCCCTTTCGATCTCTGGAACAGAACCAAACCGTCGGTCACAGAAAGCTTGCTATTTTTTTCTGAATGCTTGGCGGATGAAAAAATCCCTTTTTCATACCGTAGACCCTGAGGGTGGCTTCCGCTTTGCCCATGCTCGAAGTAGCCGAGCACGTGTATTCGCCCAGGTCGTTTTTATCCAAGCCTTTAATCTTCAATTCTATGGTCGTCTTCCATTCCTCGTCAGGATTTTTTTCTTCGTGATTTTCATACCGCTCGCTATACAGTCAATCAAACATGTAACGTTTCAGAGATACTTTACGCATTCGAGTCGATTTCTTTGTTTTTTGTTCCGTCACAACGTCTCTCTACCCACCCGTCCATGATTACCAGTCCGTTTCTCATCCAGAAATTGATAGTCTTTGGAAACGCCTCGATCATGCATACGAGTACGACTTCGGTACCCAGGGGTGAGCCTAAGAGCTGATTGGGAACCATTGCGCTCGGCGAAACTGAAGAACCGATAGTAAATATAAAATTCGAGTACGAAACTGTGTTGGAACATAGGGTATAAAAGTTATCGTACATCGGTGTAAACTGAACGAATGAAAACAAGAAATATTTACATTCAGCGGTGGTCGTGTAACGTAATACATCACAAAAGTATTCTCTCTTCGTGGTGCGAATGTGATTTTCAGTATTTTCCATTGTTTTGTTACGGGAGGTCAGTGTATTTTTTTTAGTCAATTTTTCATTAAAAACTGGAAGAATGGCAGCGTTGTTCTTGAAACGCTGTTTCCAAAGTCCGAGGACACTTCAAGTCTAATCAAGATAAAATTTTAACAGGGTCATCTTCAATGTTCAAAATAGTCCTTGATGATCAGGTTCTGCCAATTTGCATGAACCAATTTGGTTTATTGACTTCAAATGTTAATAATTTCTTTAAAAAAAAAAGACAACGCTGCCGTTCTTCCATTCGTCAACAAATTGACTTCAGAAAAAATACGAATTGCTGAAGAATAAAATTCTGATCATAGATAAAAATGCATAAATTTTCACTTTATTTGAGTGCGTTAAAGACTGACCTCTGCCCCCTTATGCTACTTTCTCTCCCTCTTTCCCTTCTCGTTTTCGAGTTTCTCAATTACATTGAAACTTGAAGAATTGAAATGAAAAATTGATTCTTGATCTCGTTTTTTTTTTCATTTGGGACCCGCCAAGGTTTGCAAGCTCAAGTAGAGAGAGAATCTCTCCTTGGTTGGGACCAAGAATTAATGAACTTGTTTCGCCTGGTTCGATGAATCAAAAAAAAAAAAAAATTGCGAATTATATTGAAATATGAAAATATACTCACAGTTAACTCTGAGGTATACCCTTTTGCTCACTGCTGGAGGAACTTCGTTGCTTGCTATGCAAAGATAAGCCCCCATTTGCCTTCTGTCTACTCTGTTCAGCTCGAGTCGTTCTCCAGATAAGCTGTCCACTGTTTTAATACAAAGTTTTTGAACTAGATTAAAATTAATTATCTTTTCATTTTTTTAATTTTCATCGAATAATTACTTTGAATATAAAGAACAAAAAAAAAAAAAAATAGAAACAAAAAGGAATAAATCGTTTTGTCCGGTTAATAAAATGAGAATATAATATACGAGTGACCGTCGTCCTGCAGTCGGAGAAAAAATTCCAGTGCTGGAGAAATTCTCGAGGATATAATTTATGGAAAGAGTTTCATTCACACTCAGTATCACCGAGAGCGTGGTGTGTGCTAACGTACACCAGTCCAGCAATCAAAGCGCATCCAGTATATAGAAGGAGAAACTAGCGGCTATCGCAGGATAGCAACACTCGCTGAAACCACCATAGAAATCCAACGGTGCGGTAAATTTATAGGTAGACTTGCAGGAACTATAAACTACGGCTAAACCCGGTGAGGTATAGGGCCAGGAGTGGCCGGTTTTCGAATATCCACGATGTACATGAATTTCAACTACACGATCTCCACGTTCCATTTTTTGCGATACAACATTCGCGGTGGCTCTGACGCCCACTCAGTAAATTCGGAGGATATAAGACCAAGGAATATCGACGTCGTTCGTCGTGTGATTTTTATCTTCTCCGATGCATAAAAAGACCCTGGCGAGTCGGGAAATCGGCCAAAGTGAAGAAAAATATACACCCATCTGTATATCGATCCTTAAATCGTCCGGGTTCCGTTTCACCCGGCACGGGATGTATTAGAGGTATTTTCGTAGTAACTGGTGATAGATTTTATCGAACGTATTCCATTAGACCAGAAAATCTACACGTTGCGCGTCGCATTGTGGGTTAAAAAAAATTTATTCGCGAATTCGGCCGGGTAGGTAGGACAAGTCGAGAGGCGCGTGTGTGCGGCATATATACTCGGGTATAAAATAACTCGATTTACATACGTAAGCCCGGAACCACGTCAGAACATTTGAACCCAAAAGAAGGAGAAGAGGAAAAAAAAATAGAGTTTCACGGTTGAAAAATACCGGACGAAAATCGTCCCGGGGTTTGGAAAATAAAGTTGATATTACCTGGCGCGTGACAAGGGCAAATATCCGGAAGGCAAGATAAGTAAATAAGAAAATGAGTCCAAATATTTCGTCGACGAGAGGCAAAAAAAAAAAAAAAAGAGAGAGAGGGAATAAAAATAAAATAAAATCAAACGTGCGGGATTATAAAAATTTGTCGACCCTGCAAGATCGTCGATCGTTGGATTCATGCCGGTAATCTGGGTAAACTCTAAATTGCTCACCGCGCTCCAATTGCTCGTGCAAACCCCTCACTAGGATGTTTTTATTTTTTTCTCTGCGCCAAAGCACCCTGGGAGACGGTCTCCCCGAAGCCTTGCAGGCCAGGGTTGCATTCTCACCCTCCGACACGGAGACCTCGCCCTCCGACGTTCCCAAAGTCAGAATGTCCGGAGCCACTGCGCGCGACAAGTACGATTATATATTACACGACGTACCCACTGCACCTCATGGCGAAATTCGTAGTGAAATGGAATAAAAAAAAGGGGGCGCCGAGAGATATCGCGTTATCGATGCCTTCATCCCCGCGAATTCTCACCTAATACGTCGACGCAGACGAACTGACTTAGCATCGGTTTCGTGTTCAGCTGACACATGTAGCAGCCCTTGTCGGTCTCCTTGAGCATCCTGATGTGCAGTCGCCAGGTCGTCTCCTCCTCCCTACGCCATTTGGTGTGGTTTTTTATCTTGCCGTTTTCGACCGACATGTAAAATCTTGACGAATGCGTGACGATCCGTTGACCGATCGACAAAACGGTTCTGTCCTCGTCCCGGAGCCAGGCGACCTGTGATATCACACATTCCTTATGATTACCGGATCGTGCGCCAATTACCGAGGGTGGGAGGATAATTAAAATTCTCATCAATACACAAAAGCTGTGATGTCGTATTGTTTAACGCACGAGCTCAAACCCTCCGCCAGAACCTGTTCCATACACCCTTTGTTTATATCTCATTCCATAAATTCTGTAGTAGGTTGTTCGGGCGTGTAATCATCCGCGAAGATGTATTAAGGCACAAAATTTGTAAACTTTAAACAACGATCAATGAATATCAGCTAGGCGAGAGATTCTTTTCCTCGAAGAAGAAGAAGAAGAAAAGGACGAGGACGAAATTACTTGCAGTTTTATATAGATAGTTCAGGGCATAAGTTTTACCCTCGACCCCCTTTACAATTCGTAGGTCTTATATATATATTATATTACGGATCGGAAAACTTATCGCCCGCTTGGAAGGGTCTAACAAGAAAAAAATGTCTCTATTAGTACGGCAACATTCTTGACAGGGTATATATACACACATATATATATATAGAGATACTACCGAAGTATATTATAGAAAGCTGAAAAAGGCCCGGCGGTTTAGAGCTTAACATTTTTGGGTAATATCTTAAGAGATCCCTTGGCCGCGAGTCTACGTTAACGCTAAGAGATTGCTCTTCCTCCCCCTCCCCCCCATTCCATTCCATTGTAATCATGGAAACAATCATCTATACGTCTCTCTTGCGCCTGTAGCCTTTCCTCCTTCTATACCGTTCGGTTTTCTCTCGCTTGAACGGCGCGGAAACTAGCGAGAAACGCGGCCGCAACGGTATTCTGTCTCGCTTCTGCCTCCATAGCAATCACCGATTTGTCTGAATAAGCCCCGGGCAAGTAAATGCCCGTGCCAACCCCTGGGAATCAGACCCCTCCCCCCACAACCCCTTATTTTCAACCCACACTCGCTTTATGTCCAACTCTACCGTCTGCAACCGAGAACACCCCCCTCCTCCCCTTCGATATTCGTATTCATCGATGTTTAACACGAACAAAACTTCACATATCTTGTCACTGTATGATATCTATGGATATCGTATACCTGTAAAATCCACTCAATGATTATGTATGTTGATTTTGTTTCGTACCAACATACCTGTGCCGATAATAATCGTTCATGTGGGATGATAAAATTGAATTTTCCTTAATATTCCCCCGTTAAGTCTGGAGGGAGAAGTCGATGTAAAAGTTTTACGAATTACGTGACACTGGGGGTCGTCGACAATGATTAAGTGGAGTTTATCCGGGCTCCGATCCTGATCTCTTTTTGTCGAGTGAGGGGGGCGACGTTATGTGCCTCCTCGAGTATATTATACGCATACACTCGAACTTGATATAGATGTAGACGGATATATATTCTCAATTTATCGTTCTTTCCTCCACGGCAGATGGACTCGACAGTTTATTATTACAATATTATCATTCTTTTAGGTTTTTTTTTTTGTTTTTTAGCCTGTAGCTCCTCCACGTGGCGTTTCGACATAGAGATACACGAGTCCCTATATCTCGAGGCCGAATTTTATGTCGATATCATTATTGTTATTATTATTATATTTACCTGATAAGTGCCGAGGTTTTTAACGGTACAAGACAGAACCGCCTCTCTGCCGCTCGCTACTGTCACGTTGTCGATTGGGCCAGTGAATCCTGGCAGATCTGTAACAGAAGTGATATTGATAAATTTTGTTCGATTGGTTTCGAAATTGAACGGCAGCTGCACCCGGCCAAATACCACATGTAGAGTCAGAGACCAATGCTAACACCAATACTCTGGTATGGGAACAGCAGCCAATATCTTCCTCGAACCAATTGCTTTGTTTATATCGATTCCCGATCGAATCGATCCCGAGCTTCACGCCCGCAACGCGGTCTGTCTCTGATAACCGTACATAGACATAGACATTTGTTTATGGTTGAGCTAACTTTTACTTATCGACGCGACGGAAATGCGATTGTTTTAATAATCCGAGGGGGATTCGACGCTGAATTTCCCGGCTTTGCCGCAAACGGATAACGCGAATGAATAAATGAACGAATCCCAGTGTCCACTCGGAATTAAAGTGGTAACAATTCGTCTTGGGCTGACTATCAGCCAGCCTTTGAACGACCCCTTACTCATCTTGTTTCTGCTGTTTTGGATTCTTCAAATCTGACCTGAGATTCTTGATCAGCGGTTCGAAGGGCCTTCGAGTACCAATTTTTCATGAGATTTCGAATGTTTTGAGTGTCTTCCTTAGCAAATCTAACTTCAGATTCGTGACCAGTGAACCAAAAAATCTTCGAGTACCAATTTTTCATTTTTCGGGTGATAACAATAACTTCCTTTTTTCTCTGAAAACAGAGAAACGGGAAGTTGAAAAGGTCTGGAAGTAACTTCGCTACTACTCTAGTTTCTTTGAGCGGAATTTATTTTCTAGTTCCTTACGGAAATGACTGGACTGACTTGACCCTAAGATTCTGCGACATACTGTGTCTTGTACATTAGACAGACCTCGATATAATTTACAATCAGAATTCTTAGAACGTTCTTGCCTCGATTACGTGACGTTTCTAATCCCAGGTGATTCTCTCGCAAATTTGTCTGACCATCGACGTGGTCAATGGTCGGAGTTTATTGACTCTGGGTTCCCGCAGCCCACAGCCCGCGACCGCGGATCCTGTTTATCTATTTCCCACCCACGTTCGCTCGTTTACTTTCAATTTCAATAAATCAAATCCGCACGGTTCGAGCCATTTATCATTTCTCAGCCGTATGGCGAGAGCGAAGGGTGCTTTTTGGAATGAAAAATAAGAAATTAGAATAAGATATGCAACGGTACAGAAAATGGAAAGAAAAAGATGAAGAAAAAAAAATAATAATAATAAGATTCCCAGATTTTCTCGTGTCTAGAATGTAATATGGGAAAATATGAAGGGGAAAATAGCGGCGGGAGAACAGGCGTCGTATAGTCTTGCGCAGCCCAACCTACGTATATATATATAATATATATTCACTTTTATTTTATGGCAGAAATATTTTCAAGAAAAATAATTCAATCTCGCGGGCTTATAACACGTTCGTCCTAACTCGTTCGCGGGAGCTGTGTAGGCACTTCCTTCACCTCCACCCTTCCGGGTCCTGGGTTTCCACATGCGGCATTCATATAATATTACCTCCATAATCATGTTAACTCGCGGTTCTAAGAATCGGGCAATATGTGCGTGTACGGTGTGGAAGGCATCGCGGAAACTTTGATATCGCGCGGAGTTTCGTGGATGTCTGGCGGACTTAAACCATATTTCCGCGCGAACTTAGTTTGACTTGTATAATTTTACGATAGGTCGGTATGTGCGAATACCCTCGGCCCATGTACATACCGAGCTCGTTGATACATAACCAACCGTATCATATCTGTGAAAATTCGAGCAACCCCTCCGCGCGCGATTTCAGGAGCTTATGGTATTAATGTGACACACTGAAAATTACCCGATTACAGGGCGAAATTGAGCGTCGTGGCTTAGTTAGCCGTGCGGAGGGGCTCGGAGATCGAGTCAATAAAAGTCCGTGGCAATATGCCTGATTTACGGGTACGGACCGGAAGTATATTTTCTTCCTCGTGCGGGAATCTCGATCAATGGAAAAAGTAGCAAAACTTGTATAAATTATAAATGAAAAAGTTTTCTCAAAAATCATTTTCTTTCAACATTGATTCGGTGCACTGATCAATCAATGCTTGAATAACCACTATAATTGGTCCGTTTCTTAGTCAGGAAGCCAGGGAACATTATCTAAGTAATTTTTTATCATAACTTTTTAATAATTTGAAAACTTTAAGTGGTTTTTTATTTTATTTTTATATCCAGACGTCTGGCACAATCATGCGTGCTGCCGGAGTAAAAGAAATAAGGGAAAAGTTAATTCCGCAGAACTATACTCCGGACCGGAATAATCTCATCGAGTCCGTTACTGTACACGGAGAATTCTCATTTCTAGACCAGACACACGAACTTGAAGCCTCGACGGTGTACTTTTGCCCGTAGTAACTGTCTGCTCAAACATTGCATATTTGATGAGTACACAGAGAGTAGAGGTGTGTACGAGCATGCATATGCATACACCGGCTCCGAGACACCTGTTCTTGATTCAACAAACGCCTAACTTCTGACTGGGTTCCGGATGCACCCCTGCAGACTTGAGGAGCTGCGTGTACTCAGACCGTTTTAAACTTGCGTTAAACTCTGCGGGAAAGTTGGGATCTTGCAGAGTTTGTTTCATTCATGTTATTTCTTGATTCGCTCGTTCCCTTCTTGATCCTGTCAGAGGTACGCCGCATCCACCTCGGACCATCGTATAAGCCTGGAGTTACGGTGATTGGACTATATAGGCGCAGTTAGCATACGAATGTTCGCTTCGTTTGTTTGCGGGGGTCTCTTCTCTCCAGGACCCTGTTTTACATAGATATTGTGATATTATGCCACCCTCGGTATTCTTACCTCGGATGCAGCCGGGCAAACCCAGACGCCCGATGGAGCAAAGAAGACAGTCGTGTGTACAGTGGCTCTATACGCGTGTACGACGCTTCACCCGAGACACCCGCACCTGGATCACCTCATTTTTCCCCCTCGCATACGTATCAACAAAATTAAAGCCCAAAATATGTGAGAAAAGTCAGTTTTTTTACTCCAAAAAGTGGCTGATAAGTCAGCAACTACATCGACAGTGGTTGCAATGGGTTGTAATTGATTCGCGAAACTGAATCGTGAGCAGAAAAGTGACTCGCTACCGGCTCTGAAATGACTTATTTTGGGTGCAAAATAGCGGCGTGTGATAATTGTTGCCGATCATGAATGGATAGACGTACATAATTACGTTATATACCCACTCGAGCTTATCGACTCCGGTGAAGTTGAGTATCGCGCGAATAAGACGCGAGTTGAGGGCTTACCATTCACCGTTGTATAAGTTGGTAATGGAAGTATCTGATACTCTTGTATTATGAGAACTTTGGAAACGGCTTTATGTGCCAAGTTATAAACTCACAGTGAACTGCGAACTTTGTGTCAGGCTCGGTGTTGGGGAGTGACGCCTATACTCGCGTATTATACAATTTGACGCCATGGTTTATGTAATGTCACCTACCCACTTATATCCTGAATATCGTAATGTTATAATTAGATCGTATCAATCACTCCCTCATATAATATCCTGGGTTATTTCACCGTGAGAACTATGACCGTGTTCCTCCGGTTCTCGTAATTTTCATTTTCCTCTCTTTTTTTTCTTCTGGTCCATGAAGATAAATAAACGAATCAGAATCCCAGTCGGAGTCCTGAGTGGATTTTTTTTCCGAGAAGGAAACGCTATGTTCTCTGAATTATTCGAGAGAGTTTTTTTATGAGCTTGTAAATAGCGTAATAAGGCTACTCTTGATGTTCCTGATTATCATGGGGCGGAAATTGAAGTTGACTTTCGACTCGAAGTCGAATTGAAAGAAAGTAAAATAAAAGTTGAATCTGTACGATTACATCGGCATGAAACGATGCGAACCAATAATCAAATTGTTTGCTTTCCCTGATGGTATAATAACGACGGTGTTGAAATCCGGCAAATTGTTCAAACATTTGCGAAGTAGGTAGTCATATAATATTAATTTCGAAACATCCTTTGCTACGGAGTTTTGCCGAGGGGGTTGCGTATACGTCCGCGAATTATAATTAAAAAAGCAAACTTCCAGTGCAGTCTCAACCAGCCGCTAAAATACTCCTTTGAAAAATTATCTCTCTGAGCTTTCGTCGTTAAGGGAATACCAGACTGAAACTTACCGAGTCAGAAATTTAACAAAATAACAATTTGAATATTCCATTTCATACCCTCGAGTACATTTTCACTCCTGGAAATCAGATCACCATGATTCGTAGCAATACCAAAAATGTATCCTGCAGCTCGATTAATATAATATAAATAAACATACATTGCATTAGATTCGAAAACGTTTTTCAAACATGTCTTCTTCATTTGGAAGATTAGTCAAAGAGGCCTTCGGTTTGATTTGTGTTCTGGTTCCAAAGGCTTCTATTTGTTTAGCAGAATCTAGAAGATGGATGGATTAAAACAGAGCGATACTTTGTCCAAGAACTGGAAGTATATGACTCTGAGGACCGACCCTAAGCCCACTTAAAGTCCCTGTTGAAATCTCATTGTAAAAAAATATATCCCCAAGAGTAGTTATAAGGCGGTGGTATATACAAAAGTTTCACCCTTCAAAGGAACAAAGGTGCGAGGATGCGCGGGTCCGGGGTGAGAGCAGCGCGTATAATGTCCCCAACTCGAGCAAAGTTATGAAAATGGTAATTAGGGGTATCCCAACGAAATCTCGCGCACGAAATCTTGGGTAAACGATATTTCCCCTCCGAGAGAGAGTCTCGCGTAAGGAGGAGGCGAGAAAAAGAGAGACCATATCCCACACATAGTCAAGTACTTAGGGTTGTAAAAATAAAGTTCTTCATCAAATTTTGATAATGCATGGAGAAAAGTTTCACCGTGCAATTACAGGAGCTTCGTAATTATGGTCAGTTTATCGCTCGCGAATTTCGCGGATTTTAGTGTGGGAGGTCGGATACGTCGCGGCGTATATATCCGAAAAATGACTAGAATAGACGACGAATACAGGGGTTGGAGCGGGTAAACTTGTAAGTGGCGAAATAAAGTTCGTTTCGTGTCCGTGACAGTTTAATTAATATCTCTCATCTTCAAAGGAAAAACTTCTTAACCTCCTAGTAAACCACTTCAACTTTTCGGTCGCGTTTTTGCTCGGGATTTCACCTCAACGCTCGTATTTATCTGACATTTAACTCTTTGTCAAAGTCAATCTCATACGGGGCTAATTGTCAAACGCTGAAATATAATATTATGTAGTTTAATTCAAGAGCAAATTCAAAAAAAAAAAATAACGAAGAAAATTAAAGGACCTTCCGAGAATCAAACACGATCTTTTGGATACTGAATATACATTTTTTGTATCAATACTCGATTGCCAAATTAAGAAAAAGAATCGAGTTCTCGAGTTTAATTGGCAAAAAAATTTAGAGCTATAGCCAATCATAATGACTTATAGTTAAATATTGTGAAAAAAAACCTTTGAACTAATTACTCTTTCTGTCATGACTTGATACAAAACTTCTGTGATGCAATTTTTGTTTTCTACATTCAAATTATACTGTTTCTATTTTGGTTTGTCAAATTGTCCACGTACTATAAATTTAATATAGAGATCAATTTCCAAACGATTGATCTTTTGCAGACGATTTTTTGAATGAATCGATTTTTTTTGCACTTATTCGATCATGTTACAAGATATTAGGTATTCTTGTGGAGTCGAAGAAGAACAAGTCCCAAAAATGCCTGGTTAAAATTGTCACTCTAATCGTGTTCTACATAATCAATTTCCATCCTTGACCACGAATCCGTCGTAATAATCGATGATAATTTGTAACAAAAGGCTGCTGCGTATAACCACTGAACAATGGATGGTCTGAAGTTGGCTGGAATCGAGAAACGAGCTTTCAGACAGTCGGATTGCGGTTCAGAACCGTCTGAAAGCTTGTCGTCGGGAATTCACCCTGTATATGAATGAGACAGTCCTACACTTGGGCAAAAAAATGACGTATACACGACTCTGCTTCGCGTTAAATAAACGTGATATAGACCGAAGTTGAGAATTTTGCAGGCAATAATGTAATATAATCAGACTTATGTATGTACATACATACATACAGTATATGCATTTTGTTTGGCCAACTATTCAGTCGGTATCATCTGAAAATATTCGCATTCTCGTACCGTCTACGTATTAATAATCGCTATCAAACTTTTCTAGTGAAACAATGTTAGAATTAAGCCAAAGTATTTTGCGAGTCTTACAATTAGGGGATGGGGGAAGATCCAACACTTTTACACAGTCTGCCACGCTGAACCTCTCTCTGCAGATTGTAATCAACCTATAGAGAAGCTATACGGAGCGGGTGCTTAAGCTTGCGGAAACAGTTGTGCTGCAGGAGACTCGGAGAAAAGCGATTAAGTGCGACGATAAGTATCGTCGAGTAAGATCGTTATGAAATATCGTTATACCAGACTCGGAGAGACGCCTTCTTCTCTCGTCGTTACTAATACCTATAACGCAAACCTAACCGTCGCCTTTTGATCTTACAATTAAATCCTCCCCCTCGATATCCCTCTGTCTCTCTTCGCAGTCTTTGGTATCAAATGAATCAACGCTTCGGTTAACTGATGATAAGCACCTATTATCCCTTAGAAATTTCATACCGGTGTCCAGCGACAGGGAAAACCTACAAATCTCAGGGAATTTGAAGAAGTATGGACATTTTTTCAAAACTTTGAAACGACGTGAACTTTGACTGAGTACTGATATGTGAACCTCGACGATACCAACATTCTCGAGAGATATATTTTTTTCACCTGCCCAACGCGTATCAGAGAAAAAACTGAGAGGTCTAATACAATAGATCCTATCTTTAGTAGACACGCTGTCATGTCACTACAATCAGTGTTACATGATAGGCATTAGAAGTCTGGAAGGCGTCAAAAATCAGTTAAAAATCGCCTTTTCTGAACCGATTTCTCTCGCTATTTTCTATCGCTGGAATCATTTTAGTATAATGACTGTAATTCAAATTTGTCTGATATTGGCTACTTTTTAAGTCCTCGTTGAAATTTCGAAAAAATATTTTTTAGCCAAATAGTTACATTAATTAATTTGGGGGGCGTCGAAAATCCGTAAAAAATCGACTTTTCTGAAGGATATCTCTCGATATTTTTTATCACTATAGAAGCAGTTTCATATAATGAACATAGTCCAAATTTGGGGTGTATAGGCTTCTTTTCAAGATCTCGGTCGAATTTTGTAAAAATATTGGAACAGTCGAATACCTAGTTACATTTCCCTCGAAGAGAACAAAAAAAAAAAAAAAAAATTATCAAAAAGTCGAATTTTTCGAAAGATATCCTTCGCTATTTTCTCAACGGTGTCCATCTCCTTGGAACACCTGAAAGTCCTGGAATTCTCAGGGAATTGAAGATCCCAACTTGAGTAGAAGTCACCCTGGTATAGATTCATAAAAAAATTACATATCCGCATTCGCATGCGTTGATGAACGAAAATGTAAGTTTCTGCTCTGAAAGAGTGGCAAATATTGTTCCGGAAGACCTGGAATTCTCAGTAAAATCCGAAATGACAAGTCGCCGGACACCCTGGGTGAAATACGATGGATTTTTTCTCAAAAAGCTTCTCGAGTCCTTGACACGCACCTCCCGTTACATCCGAGGAGGTGGGATTGGATAAGGATTGTAAATTGCGACCGAATGTCGTAGGTGAGATACAAGTGGGGTCTCAGGCTCTGGAGACACGGTCTCGCACGACCTCGGAGATGGAGATCGCGGACGTTACCGGGGACTTACCGTTCTCGTTGAGTGCTTCGTTCGTTGCATATGGAACGCTGTGTAGGTCCTTGACGTTGTTTGAAACTGCGAACCCGAAACCCAAGTTATGGTCCTCGAGCAGTAACCAGCATAGTAACAACCATGCCACCCTCATTCTGAAAACAAATCGAGAAACATTAGCGGGGTCCGATGGTAACGTTCGTTATTTATAAACGATACACCCATACGATAGGCTCTGCCCTGAGCGCCAGGGGCTGTCGATTTTCACCTCCGTGCGAAACAACGATCGGCGATTCATTTCCGAAAAAACCTTTCGCGAAATATTTTACTTAAACCTACAGTAGTTCCAATCTGCCATAAACTCCGAGACCTATCGCAACCCGGGAGACGGGAGAACGGCGAGGGACGCCGTTGGGGACCGATTTCAGTTTTCGAGACGAAAAGAAAATTGTCTAAAGGAGAAATATCCTGTTTCTTCGGACTTTAGTCAAACTTATGGAACATAATTTTTTGTTTTTGTTGTTTTTTCGATCTCCGGGGGGACATCAACGCGGGTTTAACATCGAGGAGAAAGTATAGGTCATTTTTATGGGAAGACTTTTAAACGACGAAAGTGGTACTCGGAATCGAGTATCCTCCTTCGGTCGTTGAGCTGCAGTCACATCTCGGAACTCACTTTCATCGTTGATGAAATCAAATCAAGTTCTCTCTCGCCTCCGGCAGAGGTAGAGCAGCAGAAGTAGTACAATTGAAAGCGAAAGTTATCACGATCGGTGTCTCGAGTTGGCGATGATATAAAACGAAGAGCTTAGATTTATAGCGTGCGGCTGAAGCGATACGTTTGACTACACAGATTCTTTTTCCTCGGTAACAATTTTCTATTCAACGTCGCCGAGTCTTTGGCTTCTAAGAAGAGAAAAAAACGAACTTTTCAAGGTGCAGCAGCGGTTCTTTTATACCGTCCGGGAGATTTTTATAGTCTCGACGATAAATTCTGATAACCTTTGTCTCAGCGTACCTACCGCGCGGCTACGACACATTGAGGAAATCGAAATTTGAAACCCCGCGTCCCAGCTGCGCTCGCGAATAATATTTTGAATTTCTAACGTCCCTGGCACTCCCCCCTTTTTTTTCTTCTTGCCCTCTTTCGCTAGAACGGATATTAAATTCTCTTCTTTTTTTTTTAATTTTTACTCCTCTCAACGACATCAATTACTCGGTTACTCCTGCCCCGTTAAATTTCCGCCAAACTTTAATCCCCCAACGGGATTTATTCCTCTGTGTCAACCTGCGAGCCTCCCTTCTCCCCCCACGTGGTTTGTGCTGCGGTTTAGAAGAGGAAAAAAAGAAATAATAAAACTTACTTATTACACACCGTAAATCACGAGATATTGGATATTCTGTAAAAAAAGTAAATATATATATTTAACTAATTCGAACGTCAAACAAACTTTTCCTTTTTTTTTTGTTTCTTCACCAAAGGTAAAACCGTATCCCCGGATTCCCTCAACTCAAATTATTACACATAGTAAACGAAGATGATAATAAAAATTGAAATTCGGGGGATGTTTTTAATCCTCACGTTTCACACTGATCACAGTAATAGTAATTTATCGCGCCTTTGGACCCCGAAGATTTTTGTTCCCTGGGGATTTCAGCTCGTCGATTTTCAATGTTATTTGACTTTTTGGTAATTTTACCTCGTAGCGAAGGTGTAGCATAGCTATGTCGGGCACGCTTGTGACGTTAATTCGTGTTTTCGCACGTGGTAAAACGAATAACGCTAACGAGACGACACTTGATCCTGTCGATGACGCATCCCCGGGCGTTCAGACGCGTGTACTGAGGTGTCAGCCCCACGAAGAGAGTCCACTACCCCTGAGCGTCGCGACGCCGCGGCCGTTTTGCAACCCCCCTCCGGCTAAAGCGCAGGCCTGGAAAACTTGATTCTGAAATATATAATATTCAATTTATTATGTACATTTAGTTAACGCGAATATGTATGTACAGCACGTGCCGAAGCGGTAATTCTATCAGAATGTATGTTATGAAATTATAATATCGATGCGACGTTTCGGGATTGGTATATTGGTATTTTCGCGTTCGTTTAAATTATACACAGTGGAAAATCCTGAAAATTTCAACATTCTCTTCGTGCCCCAGAAAGTCCACGGAAATATTGACCAGCTGTGATCTTGATAGATTCCTCATTCATTATACCTACTTTCAAAGTGAACAGGAAAAGTAACGTCAATTACACAAGAAATTACATGTGGAATTCCACGTTTTATGTTATTTTTACGTTTTGTCTGTCATTGTGACATTTGAAAAATGTTATCACAATTCAACATATACATTTGATCTGTTAAATTCAAGAGGCTACATACACCTGAAAATGTAAAAAAAAAGTCAAAACTGACAAAAGTAATTTTTCATATTTTAGAATGTTTTTCACACGATTTTGGGAACACATTTTTTTTTGTCTACGATGCACAAAATAAAATCTATCGGTGGATCGATTTCAAATTTTTCTGGTCTCAAACTATTCAGTAAAGAGGCCTTCTCGAAATGAACAGAGAACTCCTTGATCGTTTCTTTTCATGATAACTCAACAATGAAATTATGAAAAAGTTATCTGTTCATATTGAAAAAGCCTCTTTACTGAACGGTTTGAGACCAGAAAAACTGAGATCGGTTCACCGGTAGATTTTATTTCGAGTATCATAGACAGAAAAAAAATTCTTCCTAAAACCATGTGAAAACCATTCAAAAGTCTCGAAAATAACTTTTGGTAGTTTAGACTTTTGGAAATTTTAAGGCGTAACATGTTACAGGTGATTCAAAATTTAAAACCATATTCCGACCTTGTTATTTTCAACTGTGTAGATACATACTTTTTCATTCCCTCGCTCAAGTATATCTTTGAAAAAAACACACAGAAAATAGTAGAACGATGCTTTTGCGTCTCATTTTTTCGTTGATTTTTCTCAGGGGGATGGGAAAATTGCAACTTTTGTATCCCAGAGAGTCTAGACGTGGAATGTTTCTCTCCCGTGACACGTGCTTCCGTACCAATTTATGTTATACCACCGCCTATAGTGCCTGTACGCACGTCCGTGAACTGTGTACGGTAGCCAGCCACTTCCGGAAAACAGGTGTAGGTACTGCATGCTAAAAAAGTCGTTTTTTCGTTTTCACGTTTTTTTTCTTTGCGCGAACCGCGAGGCATCAAAAGAGTCGGTTAATCAACTTGGCAGTACCTGTACAAAGCGCAAACACAAACAGTAAATGAAGGACTGTTGCAGCACGCTCGAAATGTCAATCAGCAGTCGAATGAATCTGATGATTGTCGAAGTAAAACAGACCGCGGTAGAATGGGGTAGAATTTAACGAGTTTCTCCAATCGGTGTCTGTACCATTTTTATCCGTATTAGATCTAATGGCACCGAAACTCGATCGTGACGTTTATACTTATCTTCAGAACATATGCGGTTATTTGTCTCCATTAGCGCGAGGAGTCGAATTAAACTAGTTTTTAATGCGCCAAGTTCTTGCAATTAGACGAGTTACCGTTGCCAGAAAAAACTTTCGACAGTTTACCAAGGCCTTGAAGATACACCGATATTACTTACGGCTACGGTGATGAGTTAGTTTTACTTTTTTTGGCCACGGTAAAACTGTATCGAAACTTTATACATATATTGCGAAAACAATAGTAATTATATACGCTTTAGAAAGTTTGCCAATTATATGTGGTATACATATTATATATTACCGTATACTTATACGATAGCGAAGGTCGAAGGAACGAAAGGCTAATGTATTTGGGCGAAAAAACAAGTTTGGTATAGTCGAACGTCGACACGCGATCTTTATCTTTCTAGGATACCGTTTTATCAACTAATTTCGCTAACGCGAGAAACTCCGAGGCAATCATTCTGGGCTATATTCGATGACCATAAATATCGAATATCTGTATAATGGGTTACATCACGTCTCGCAGTATCGACACGTCGCTTTCCAATCAATCAGTCACTCAATAACTCCGCAAATCCTCCCTCCTCGATTATCTAGCGGTTCTGCAACCGCATTCCCACGACATCCATTACGGTTATGATATCGAAATCCGTATGAGAGGATCTGCGTACGAGTGCGTGATACATTAATGGATATGTGGATACTCGTCCCCATGCCCAACCCCCCCCGCGGACCCCGTGTATTTCATAAAATACGTGACTGTGCGGATTCCCCCCCGACCGCTAGACGCTCGTCACCCCGATCCTCGAGCCGAGACTCGAACCAGCTTATCTTTGGTTCCACACGTGTTACTATCCCGAATATATAATATAAAACGAATCAGGGGCCGCTATTTTCCGGGCCGTTTCTCGCTTATTCGGGCTTAAGCGCGGAAAATCGGAGATCAATAAGACACTTTTCAGTTTTCAGCTGGCACTGATACTCTGGATATTCGGTTTTTTTTTAAGGGGGATAGGGAGAGACTGGAGGAATTCGGCATCCGAGAAAGGGTGGATTCGGGAGATTTCCATCAACCACCAGACACTCGCGTCTATTTCAATAATCGCTGCAGCTATGGCAGGGAATTTAGCAAGACTAAACAATGTCTGATAATCGTCGTGATAATAAGAGTCGTAAATTTTTATAAAAATTCATGTTACAACAATAAATGAACCTCTAAAGTTATTATATTATAATACAGTACATGAATACATTTTTACTCTCGATATCGTTGTTAAAGAACAATATGGATCATGTATATCCACTCATTTATTGACTATCTCTTGTTTTGAATTTCCTTAACGTTATGAATTATTGACGAAATCAAATGAAGCCAGAACGTAATAAATCCACCTCTTACTAACCATCTTTTGGCTTTGATTTCGTTAAGATGGAGAATTTTTTCTTCAACATTAGTAATAACGTCTAGAATAACAAGCGGGTTTGGGCTGACTATGAGCCAGCCTTCGAACTTCCCGTTATTTATTTTGTTCTCACCTGTTTTGAAATTCGCAAATATGACCTCCGGTTTTTGATCAGCGGTTCAAAAAACCTCCAAGTACCAATTTCCGTAAGATTTCGAATGTTTCTAGTGTTTCTCCAGGCAAATTGGATTCGCCATTTTGAATTTCGCAAATCTGACTTCAGATTCGTGATCAGTGACCCAAAAAACCTACGAGTACCAAGTTTCATCCAAATCCAAATGTTTTTAGTTTTTTTTGCAACATATCGAATACCTACGCAAAATGAAAATTTTGCAAAACTGACTTCAGATTCGTGATCAGCGATCAAAAAAACAATATGGTACCAAACTTCATTGAAATCCGTTGATTCGTTCTCAAGATATCGTCATTTTTGTTGTGTTTTTTAGACTTTTGTTATTTGAATAGTTCAAAAAGTACTGATCCGATCAAAGCCAAAATCTAATCAGTTCTAAGTTAAGCAAAGCCCCGTCGATTGAGACCAAGTTGATCGAAATCCGACCGCGCGTTCTCGAGATATCGTCGGACAAAAATTTGATCACGCACACACACACATACACACACACATACACACACACAGAAAACTCAACAGAAAACTCAACTTTTCATTTTCGGGGTGATTACAATAACTTCCTATTTTCTCTGAAATCAGAGATACGGGAAGTTAAATAGACTCATTTATTCGTGTAGTACATGGTATGATTTTTTATGATATTTTAAAGACGTCCTTTAGTCTCTTAGCGAGTGGCTATTTACTCGTGAAATCAGTTGCACACCCTACCTGGTTTGAAATCAGTTGCAATCAGTCGAAGAATCGCTTTGAAATCGTACAAAATTAATTAGAAATCAGCTGAAGTTTGTCAACGTGACTTTTGAGTAATCAAAAATCAGAAGAAATCATTCAGAACTACACATCAAATTATGAATGAGAAAAATCAACTGAAATCATGTGAAATCGTGAATTGACTTGTACACTGATGAAAGTGTGAGTGATAATAGCCCCTCGGCAGAAAAAAAATAATTAGGTCGTATTCTATAAAACGGATCGGAAATTACTACGTTGTGAGGTCAAAAACGATCTAATTATTTCGAGCTACTCTACATTATTCGCATATAAAAATGGACGGAAAATTTTTTTTTTTTTTTGCACAATCCCAATTAACTTTTCACCCTTCAAGCATGACTGTCGTTGTTATTTCTACGTCGACTGAATGTTTCGAAAAATCTTTTTATAACGGATGAATCTCGGTTAAACAAGCGTGAAGGAAATCCGGCTTATGTTCGCTCGGTTTGCACGGTATATGTGTATATAGTATATTATAAGCTTGAAATACACCAAGTTTAAACGTAAGGGTTTCGCGGAGTTACTTAAAAGAGCAATTCGGTATTCTCTTAAAGGTGGAATTCTTTTTTTTCTGTTTATTCTAATTGCCGAGTACCTAGTGGTTTATCGTCCGCCCTCTACCCGTCTGCGGGAGGTCCATGAAACGGCACGCGATCTTCTACGAGACTAACTTTCGAGGTGTGGGAAGCACTTGTTTCCTAATGGCAGTTAACTTCTCCTATATTCTTTGAATTTTCAACCTCAACCTCAACCTCTACGTAAATATATACCCACTCGTGGGCATTGTTTAGATACGGGCCTCCCCCGCAGGGACAAAGCTCTCTACTACACAAAGTGTCGGAGATCCGACTTAAAAGCTCGCGGAGACATCCCCATTTTCCTGTTATCTTAACTTCTCTCCTCTTCTCTTTTATTTCTCGTCCGAATATTTTTTTTTCTTTTTTTTTCTTCCATCTTCAGCTCTTCCCGCACTCTCGCACTTCATTCTTTATTCCCATCCTGGTACCCCCAACCGCGAGCTGTGTGTATAGGAATTTGTTTTATTATCTCAGTTCACCAGCTGAGGAACCGGAGGGGCCGAATTATATCCTACAAGTTTTATGCGTCAGGTTATTTCGCACACCCGGGATCTAGATGCATGTTATAAATCCCGAAGTCGCACCGATATTCTGCAGGATTTTAGAATTTAAATCCTACACTTCGGGGTGTAACACGGCGGTGTTCACGTTCGCCAGGGTGTTTCCCGAGTTGTTTGAAAAGTCTTTAAATCCCGAGGCACGTGCCACGGCAATTTGTTTCCTTGAAACCGAATCTTTTGAAATTTCAAAGACAAGGGGATGCGGCCGTAGCTGAGTGTCTACAGAGGAACCAAACCGGAAAGGATGAAAGAATCGCGACGATGGAGAGGAAACTCACCTTCAAAGTGAAAAAGCGTCGTCTGTCTTCTGTCTTACGAAGGATGACGTCAAAATTCGTCCCGACATAAAGCACAGAGATTCATTCCAATCGACGGTAAAAAAATAGGGACGTGTCATGAATTCTTTTTACTCTCTTATCCGATAATTTGGTGATTAGGATTGATGAAGAACACATTGAACTTAATTGTTGTTAGTTGGTTTTCGCGTAAATCAAGTTTTCTCAATACAGCGTTTGAATTTCCCGGTCGCGTCTGACGTCACACGCACAGTTCTACCGTCTGGTGGCGCTGCGGACAACCATGGCGGCCGGGGTACCGTGTGACGTCACGTCGCGTTTGAAAATTCATCATTTTCAATTGTTCTTTACAGTCACCCAAAGTTGATTCTATAATTATTATGGTTTTAAAAATTGTAGGGATTCATTCCACACGCTCCCATTTATCATCGATATTTGTTAAGGATGAATTGGCTGTACATTCTCAACCAAAAGTTACTTTCGTCGACAATATTGAATATTTTGAGATAAGATTCGAAAACGGGAATTTAAAAAAAAAAAAATGAGAAAATTCTTTAAAAATTCACGTGTATACAGAGAAATCAATGAATTCATTCCACATGAAGAAAGTGAACGGTTCCTGAAAATTTTTCAAACAATTTTTTTATAACTTTGGAGCATTATTAATATTAAAAATTGATTATACTCTTATCGTCTTGATTAGAAAGTCACTTTTGGTTGAGAATGTACAGCCAATACATCCTTGAGGTTCAATCCAAGTAAACCCAAGTTCCCTATTGCGAAGCATTTCGTATTTCGGTTAACAAGCCGCCTGCTGAAATCCGGGCTAATTGTATGCGAACACGTTCGGAAACAGCCACCGTAAGGCATCCTGCTCCACGTGGCCGTGGCGAGCCTGTAACCGGTACAGCGTAAAGACTGGTGTGCGACCGCCCCACGTGTGGCATGCCCATTTGTGAGAATACATCACCGTTATATTCCCGAGAGATCGATGTTTTTAATCAAGGAAATGTCGGTTTGCATCGTATGCACCCTCCAGCCTGCCTCGGTGTTTATTAAAAGTAGAGAAAAAAATGAAAGAGTTGAAAAAATTATGCCTTTTTTTTTAATGATTTTTACTTTATCTAAAATCTGAAGGACCGTGAACGAGTCAATCGTTGTTGCCTCGACAGTGATTCGCGAATTCATTAATGTCTGAGCTCCGGACGGGTTCGGTTCGCTCAATTTAGACGAAAACCCCGATTGTTATTAACTCCGTAAGCGGATCCGGGCCTTCGCTCAGATATCAACCCTCGGGACCATCGCGTATATAAACTATGTACAAATTTGTATCGGAGGGCAATAGACACGAGATCCTTTCAGATATCTCGAATAAGTCGCCGGGTCGGATATATGGTCAATAAACGTGGTCGCGGTATTAAAGTTACGAGGGCGTCAAAAGTCGGTAGAGAGATGATGGCTCAAACGGCGTGAACAGTCGTCGTCAAAACGTCAAGAATTTCTCTCTTTTCTGCTTTCCCATCTTTTTTTTTCCATCTTTTATTATCTTTCTCTCGTCTTCTTTCCCTTCATTTTCATCTTTATAGGCATATCTTTTATGCACGTGTGTAGGTATGTAAGTAGATTGAACGTCACCGGAAATAGCCGTTCGAAAGGAGCAAAGCGTTACGGATTCTTTTGGCGAAAGTAAACCAGAAGCATACATATATAAAAACGAATTTTATACCCTGCAAGAGACAAAAGCCGGAGATGAGAAGTAAAAATAATCTCCGACATTTTATAATAATCATTTTTATACATCTCGCGACGCAATCTTGAAAGTCGCGCGAGAACGGCGGAGACGCGAGTTACGTTATACCCCATCAGCCTCGGCTCCCGGTACTTGATATCCGTCAACGGGCAGCACCGACTAAACCCAACCCGTGAGCTAAAATTGAAGCAATTTGTCCCTTTGGAATATTCATAACGAACCGCACAGAGAGTTTACCACGATGTCATCTCGGCTTTGAAAATGGATTAGATTCAGGTACGAAGTGATGTATTCACATGTTTCGGTTTACAGCTGCCTCTGTTCTGCGGGTGCGAGATTAGGAACGATGTGTGTAAAAATTACGTACAAAAGGGAATTATAAGGGAATTATTATAAATTATACATTTTTCAATTTTTCACCTACGGGTTGTACGATTTTCGATAATATTTCAAATCTTGCGCTGATTCTTGGAGCGTCATACGAAGACGTCTTTATCGGAGGGCAAAAATAGCCCACTTTGAATTGAGGAATGGCGAATTTTCAATATTTAACGATCTTCAAATCATCGTTAATCGGAAACGCAATAATTAATGAAAATTTGCTAACTGATTTTATGTAGAATAAAATTACAATAAGAATTAGCAATTTTATCATCCAACTTGAGTAAATCAGGTTCAGATATTGAAATTTTGAACTGAAAAACCGGAAAACGTCAGAGATTTTGCCGCTATATAGAAACCCCGACTTATTCGATGTTTCAGAACCGTACAAAGTCAACGTTACAGGTTCTTTGAATCTGACAAGTGATGATAAACTATTCAGCCGCGATAATTTAGCGAGTTAATTAATTAAACAACCGCAGGCTTCGGTACCGGCGGGTTGCGGTGGCGGATCGGGGATTCACCCGCAGCGATCGTAAACCCCTGCACCGCCACATCTAGCTAATTAATTCTTTCCGATAATTAGATGCTCTCGTGTGCGACGGGGGGTAGGTATAAAACCGGCCTGGCTTTGAGGGCATTAATTTCACATAACAGCGATTAGCCGGTTGGTGGTACGTGTATTATGCATGCCCTGCCAGAGGTGAGAAGTAGGTGTCCGCGTTTCTTGCCAGAATAAGAGAACAGAATCGCTGGGGATGCCCCGGGCTTCTCTGTCCTCTATCGATCCCCACCCTACGTACACATGGGTAGGTACAACCGTGTACATAATACACATGCCTGTATACATCGTTTATATGTACGAATATAACACGGTATGTGGGCGGTACACGTGGACAAACGTGTCTACATGTATAATGTACCTCGGGCACTCTAACTTCTGACCCCCCGCACGTTACACCACACGGTATACCGGCGTTATGTGTAACGGACATCGTCCAACATGTAGGAATCGTAGAGTCTATAAAAATCCGAACTTCCGGATTAAGAAATCTATAACATTGGACAAGGGTACGTCTGCATAAGCTTCGTCGAGAGTTGAGATTATACATTTTTTTGGAGAGAGGGAGAGATAAAAGTAAAAAGAAGAGAGTGTAGGGAGAAAAGATAGGAAGACGAGAGGAATAAAGTGAGTACCGTCAGGAAGGAGGGACGGGTTGACGGCGAGCCTCGTGAGAACGGCCAGTGAAGAGAGGATTTAATGCGCGACGTCTGACGCAGGGTATTAGATACGTCAAAACCTACGCACATTCGTTCTGTAGCTGTATCTGTATCTTTCTCTTTGTGGCGATACGACGAACCGGACTCTGACACGAAAACCAAGATCAAAGCTCGAACTGATTCTGTACAATTATGACAAACGTTTCACCATACCGTGACTACCGCGAGGTTTGAACCCCTGATCCGATATGTTAATCGGAGAGTCCTGCGGACGAGTGGAGCGGAAGAAAAACAACTTCGATTCCCGCATAATTGACTACGAATGAAAATCCCTTCGAATTGAAAATGTTGGGTAGGTATATAGGGGAGGTACACCGCAGAGCTGACTCGGCCAATAAATTGCTCGTTAAATCCGGAACTCTGATCCGCCCTCAATATTTGACCATCTCAATTACAACCGTCGCTGCTATACACGATACACGTATTCACGAGGCTGGGGTCAATAGCTCCGAGAAAATTAGTCGTAATATCAATACTGGAAATGATCTTGAGGCCATTGACCCTCGTCGACGTTATTCAGGCCCGTCTGCGTTTGAAAAATACAAAAACTAGTTGAGAAATTTAGGTTGACGAACGCTGACGCAAGTCTAGGTAATGTTGTGCGGAGTCACGGTGTGAGGTGAATAAACAAGGTGAAAGTGTCGAGTTAGTTACACAGGCCCCTTGTGCTCCTCTGTATAAACTGTTTACTCTGGTTGGGTTACACCGCGTTTTGTACCGTCTTGGGAAAATAGGTTGACGCCTTAACGCGAGAATGTCTTCGTTTCCAAGATTCTCCCTCGGTCTTTCTCTTTCTCTATCCGTCTGTCCTTTTCGCTCCGAAAGTTACGACATTAAGTTCAATGGTAAGGAAAGTAAAGAGGGCAAAGCCTGACGGTAGGTGGTACAGATCCGAGTTAGACAAATGGAAGGCACTTAATGACAGACAAAAGCTATCCAGGTAAATGACGGGGCATAAGCGAAACAGATAAATGACGGATATTAGAGAAAAGGACTAATGGGCGAGATTAAACCTTATCCAGAGATAAATTCATAATTCCAAATAGATATTTTATAATATATATACATATACGTATATACACCAAACAGATAGAAACATCGATCAGTGGGTAAACATTATTTTATTTAACCGGTTCTTTCTCTTTTTTTTTCTTTTTGGTCATAAAAAAAAAAAACACAAAGAACAAAATTCACAATCAACAATAAAAAAAAAATTAAACTACAAAGGATTCAATTCTACAATTATGTTACATCACTCAGGTTATACGTCGATCCTAATATATAATATAATAATGATAAAATAATAACAATAATAATAATAATAATAATAATAGTATCATACGCGGAGAGTAAAAATGCGCGTTCATGTTGGTGCTGCTCTTTGATATCTAATACCACGTCCAATTAACGGCATCGGTTTTTGTTCGTCGTATACTGTCTGTTGTTTTTTTTTTCTTTCTTTTTGTGGAATTTATTTTATTATTTGGTGTGAAAACCCTGTACGGTCGGTTTTTATTAAACTCCGGCATATTGCTGGACCACTTTGGACCACTCCCTTGGAAAGTTTCGTTGAATATGTGAGAGAACTTTTTGAATTTGCCTAGTTTCTTCGGGACTGCATTGCTGACAGGCTCCTCTGAGTACGAGCGGTGCCAAACCTTGAATAATAATAATAATAAATACATGATTTATAATGATTATACATATATTCGTTCACATGAACCAAAAGTCGCGACGATGTTAGAAAATTTGATGTAATTTTACGTCGATCGCGTGGAATAGAGAACGCATATAAAAAAAAAAGGCCTGTTCTTTTTTTCATCCTGTGGTATAAAGCTAAATGAATCGAAAGTTATTTCGGAGGGGGACGGTATAACGTGGACCGTCGTGGTGTATAGAGATAAGCGATTTCTAAACGTTTAAAATTTTCAACGCACGGATTCATTGCTGCTTTGAATAATTATAAGCTTAAAATTTCCACCGTAAAAAGCATACGAATTGTGTAATTAAGAAAAAAAAAAAAAAAAGCGCTCCCTGTGACATATCGTTTCGGGTTACGGAAGGGGACATGCGAATTCAATGGAAACCAACAACCATGTGATAATTCTGATTTTATGATAAGCCGATAGTTTACCGAGATTTTACGAACCTCAACAAATAATGAAATTCCAATCGTTTCAATTAAAGTTTTAACCCAGTTTCTCTTCACCCACAATTATAACTCTGCCCCCCCCCCGCCCCCCTCTCTCGCTCTTCCCTTCAATTCCCTCGATTCAATGTTCTAGTTCGAAATCGAGGAAAATCGAGACTTGCAATTATTCTATGTAACCATCGCGCGCGTTCGAAGCTATAGCGAACTTACTTTTCAATCGTCGTCCCACCGGGTCGCACGGCGCCTCGCCTAGAGCACATTTCAATTGTCTCAGGAGGTAGCGTTTGTCACTTAGAGCACCATCGAGCTGATCGTCCGATACTTTTGGACGAGCCTGTTGTTGATTCACTCCGTTACTTCTCGCCATTGTCAGACATATCATCGAGATGATTAACACAACCTGGAAGAATAATTTGAAAAAATTCAATTCAACGCCGTAGTTCCACGAGTTCAACACCTTCAATTGATACAATTGATTAGTGATCACTGTTGACGCGAAATCATCTTCCTCGCCCGGAAATATAAGTCGATAAACGTACGAAACTCATTTCACTTTTTAGATCCGGAAGATTTTAGTGGGGGCTTCCACCGATCAACGCAACTATAAGAAGGATTGATCACAGAGAGTCGTTGATTTTTTTCTGAATGCGTTTTTGCACACCCAGCGTACACGACAAATTTCATTGATAAATATTGAAAATTGTACGAGTTATTGATTTTTATGCCTCCAGTTGTGAAGTGGAATAATTCTTACAATTTTGAATATTTTTTGATAAAATTTAGAGTTCACACTACGTCAAAAACTCGAGGCTAGTCCAACACGCAAATTGATCAAAAAGTGCCACACAAACTCTAATAACTTTCACGATTTCTAATATTTTTTACTGAAATTTGGTGTGCACGGTCAGTTTACTGTATCGAACAATCAATCGTGGTAGATTTTTTATATCTCACTGTGAGCAGCGTACGGAAATTGGTCGAGGTTCAAACCTAGTTTTCGCGCCTTGGGCTGCACGACATGGTTTTCGGAACACAAAACAGTATTCAAAAAAAAAAAAAAATAGCCAGCTCTCTGCGGTCGATACTTCTTGTAAAGCCGATTAATTATCAACTTTCAAACATAAACCCATGTGGTTTAAAAATGACATGCAATTTATGCTTGGCGTTTATAATTACACCAAATTGTTTCGGTGAAAATTTAGAACGGGCGGTTATCGGTATTGATAATGAAAAAAAATGAATAAAAAAACAAAATTAATAACTACGGATACCCAAATATTTACCGACTTACCTTCAGAAGCAGAGCCATGGTAATTGAGTTTTATGTTTTATCTCGATTTAGCGGATTATCGGTAGGCAAAACGTGCGACGAATTTTCTCGTTTGATTTACCAAAGAAATAAATCACCGTTTCCCAAACGATCGAGCAAACTTGTCGAAAAATAATTCTTCAAACTTAGAGCGTGTAAGTGTCGCGTGTTCCTTTCGGTATGAAATCCCGCAACGTACTGACACTCGGCTCATGCTCCTCCAGTAAATACGAAAGTGTAAACGGATACGATTTAACCTGCTGCAGCACAACTTCTCAGGGAGAGAGCAGGATACACCAGAGTCTGAAAGCCAGATTACACGTTTCTTAGTAATCCGAAAAGAGAGAGAGGGAAAATTGCTGGCTATTACAACGCCTCGTAAATTCAATTCGCAGAAATAATCTGCAACGTAATATACGAGGTATGCGAATTTCGTGGCTGTATTCAATTGCCCGATATGTGATTCGAATAATAATCCACCCACTCGACGATTCTTAATCCTGGTCGTTAAAATCACGTCCCAGACAATTATTTTGATCGATGAAAATCGATTTTTATCAAAGTCAATTAATCCGACCCGTAGAGCCGGCGTTATATCCTCGTGGAAAGATATCGTCCACTTTCGGCATATTGTTCATATTAAAACGCCGTGGAATTACCACATTCAGCCTTCCGCTGCTCCAGACAAGATAATTGCGAAGCTTTGTAGTGACAGGATAAAAGAACGGTTTTTACACGCTCTATTAAACGCAGACAAGTAGTTCTCCTGAAGCAATACTTGTAAAAACAAAAAAAAAACGGAGAACAAAAAATAAAATTTATGTCTTGAATAATAAATCATACTCTGGCTTATTTTTAACATCCACATAGACGGATGTGTACCTTGGGTATATCTTTATATTTTTCGTGTACTTCGGCCCTCAGCTCCGGCTCCCGGACAAACGTTTTCAGGGAATAGAAAAGCCGGAGGTAAAAGTTCATCCGACCGCAAGCCGCGGCTGCGTTGTATACAACCCACCTACCTATACCAGAGTCGCGTGTACTTTTCCTTGAGTGAAAGTGCAGAAAACTGACAGCGGGATAATAACGTATTCACATTATATACGAGAGGAACAAATACGAACGATGTTACGTGGTCGCTGTATTATATCACACAGATACCGCGAAAAGTATCATTTCCATTTCCTCGAAGTGGCCGAAGTTTTAACTTCCCGTTCCTCCGTTTCAGAGAAAAGGAAATTATTGTAATCTCCGCGTTTTGAGATCCGACTAGTTTGAGTTTGTATCTCGAGAACGAGTGCCCGGATTTCGATAAAATTGGTCTCAATCGACGCGGATTTTCTCAAACTAGAACCGATTAGATTTTCGCTTTTATCGGTTCAGTACTTTTCGAATTGTCTGAATGACAAATTTCTAAAAAATACAATAAAAATGACGATATCTTGAGAACGAATCAACAGATTTGAGTGAAATTCGGTACCACATGGTCTTTTGGATCGCTGATCACGAATCTGAAGTCAAATTTGCGGAATTCAAGATGGTGGATCAAATTTTCTTCATTCTAAATCTGACGAAAATTGGTACTCGAAGGTTTTTTGAACCGCTGATCAAGAATCTGAGGTGAAATTATCGAAATTCAAAATAGTTGGAAGCAAAGTAAATAACGGGAAGTACAAAGGCTGGCTCATAGTCAGCCGAAACTAGCTTGTCATTTATCTTTTCCGCCTTATCGTGAGTTCACTAGTAATCTGTCGTATTCTCTATGAGACACGGCATATGTGTGTACTCAGTTTTTATCTTCTTATTATCCTCTTTTCGTAATACAACCTTCACAGAGTCACGTCGTGCATGACCCATCGAGCCGTACGCCGGTACGCAGCGGCGTACCCCTGAGAGGCATGTAATTTGTGTAAATAGGACAATTATTATTCCAAACACGGTTCTATGTCGAACAGATTTGCACGTTATATTTGTGTTTAGTGTTTGTAAATTTTAATCACTGCCATGTTTAGAGCGCGTTATAGAACATAATTTCAAAAATAAATATCTATTACACATGCATCGTAAATCGGACAAGGCTGAGATTCATTGTCCCTTCCCAAATGTTCTAAGTGCCTCAATTTAATGAATACAACATCAATTCTGATAGATCTCAAGGTTTCCCTGTAAAATCGGACGAAAAAGTGATAATTGTCTCAATTTATGATGAAGATTAAATCGATTGGAAAGATTTGTGATATTTTTTTGGCCGTTTGAATCAAAAAATGAAAAATAAAGAAGGGTCTCGTTTTTAATGTTGGAAAACCCCATATTTCAGTTGTGAGCAATTTCGGGACGTCACACACACAAAAAAAAAGGTTTATTTGGATCTGAACCGTCTAAAAAATGCATTTATCACAATTGAATTTTTATTCGTGGCAACGAAAAAAATGTATTTCATCGGTTTTTTGGTAGGTTCACATTCAAAGAAATCGTTTTTCTGGATGCACATCCAGTCTCCCCGATCTGAGATAGATTCGAAAGATAAAGTGGTGGAAAAATGTATAATACAAAAGCGGAAAGCCTGCGACGTAAGGAACGAGGAAATAACTATTATCATTATAATAATTCCTCTTCACAATCTCTAAGGTAAAAGGGTATAATAATGTACTCTTATATATATTATAATAGAAAAATGAACCGTTCAATATGAGCTCCGTAATTGCTGCATTTTTACCAAGATTCTTATCACATTTATGCCGGGAGAATAAAATAAAACCAATTTCTGTCGGAGCTATAAATTCTAAGAGTATATAAAAAATCAATACAGTCAAAGTTACGACTCTCTGAAAGGAAAATGAATAAAGAATAAAAAAATAAAAAAAAACGAACAACAAGCAATACCGCGGTTATACCTTTTTCCGGGTATTGCCTCTCGGACGTGAAAAACATCCGGTTATTTTTGGCTTCCGAAATTTTTTAATTAAACCAGCAACGAAATTCCGGTCTTTTAGTTTTTCCCAGCCTAATTGTGACCCCACGAATTAAACGATGTTATAACATTGAAGGGAACCTGATCGCGTGTCCAATGGCATTAGATCGTAAGCGCCAATTATTATCATTTTTTCTTCCCCTCCTATAAATATATAATTTATTTATTCTATTATTATCTATACATATTTGTCTCATTTTTATGTCGATATAACACAAATTTATATCATTTTAACTTTCAACACGTAGTTCAGGCATCTTTTTCAACTTGAAATATTTTCGCAAGATATGAGAAAAAAAGCAACTGAAATTGACGTTTCTTTTCTACGAATATAGAAGAAAAAAGTTTGCTCTAAATATTGAATAAAAAAAATAAAAGAATTGTCGCGAAAATTTCTGGAAAACTTTCGATTCCATTTTCAACCAGGAATTACCCTGTGAAAGATTTGTCAAGAATTCTGAATCACCCTGTATAGGTATAGGTATGCATGTAAGTACGTGGGAATGGAATGTTTCCTCCATGACACGAGACAATTAAGGGTCATCGAGCGATTACCATTCAGTTTTGGTTCCATGTCAAGTAAGCGTGTACCTCATTAGTAGTCGACGATAAGACCCGCGGGCCGTAATGAGCTATTCGACGTTAAACGACGCCGAGTATATTCACGTTATATCTATATATCGTTAGGTAGGTAATACGCGATGCGGGAAGTTTGTACCTACTCCAACTTTCCGCTCGACTTTCTATTTTATATGCAATAAATATGGAAACTGGCCAATTATTATGATAATTTGAAGAATCATTCTCTTCGTTAATACCTCATTCTACATCAGATCGAGAGTGAAAGAGGAAACAACTGTACGTGAATTTTAATTTCTATATTCCATCCAGTCTCGTTGCATGGTATTTGCATCGTGTCTGCGTTAGTCTAAACGCCAGACGCCTAGTGTTACGCAAGTAGATCACAAAAAATTTCTGGGGCCTCTGACCATGAGAAATCAATGAAAGCGAGGCCCCTGACGTGATGCAACTGTTACCGGTGCACCGCGTACGTACGGACACTAACTGATTATTCCAAGTCTGGCGCCTAGAGGTATTATAGCTGCTAACGAATAAACGAACTAAAGAAAGTCTCGTAAACAGGTAGAATGTGAACAGTTTTTGGTAACAATCAGACTCGCCTCTGGCATTAAATTAATCATCCAACGTCTATAACGATATAGTACACATATACGTACATCAATAACCGCAGCGTATCGAATTACGCGTGATATTATTCAGGAATGTAAGCCTGCTACAGTGCTACGCGCGAAGGGCTACATGTATCGATCAGGATCGTCCGATGTCTTCGACTATTTAGATCGCGGCAGCGATAGATACCCACACGGCACACGATGACTGTGTACATGCCTACGGTGAAGTTTGGAGATAGGATACGACGCGTCAACTCGACTCGCTGTTCCGTGTGAGAGAATATATTCCGCGAATATCGAGTATAATAAATATCGTCGAGAAAGTAAACTCCATGACGATTGATGAATTACGTTTAAAATTAACCACGACCTTGCCCCTCGGTGGCCATTTTGCCGCCCAACAAAAATGGCCGTCCAAGAAACAAGAGATTTTCTATTATTTTTAATAAAACTCGTACCTCAACTCCCCGAGTCGCGTTCACGGTGATCGGAAGACGGAATAAACCCTGATAAATATTTTCTAACCTCGGTATGTATCGTTTACTCCGTTAACTAACACCGTTTACTCACCATTCACCAAAGTGTATTCGCGTGTGACATATAACCTAAGATTTAGTTCTGTGCTTTCTCATGACAATAATCGCTTCTATTCGCTCGGTTATCGCCGAGGACGATATTCGACGGTGATATAACCGCTCAACAGCCGCAATACGAGGTACGGTCGGTGTCGATGAACCTAAAATTATATCGAAAACTGATAACCTTGTTTTTACCCCATGTCATCCCGTTGGTATCTCGTACGCGTATAACCTCTACTTTGTTTAGAATTCGATAGCAGCGTAGAGAAAATAACGTGACTCGGTTTAAATGACTGTGGCTGAATTTTCGTCGACGTTATTCCGAAGCATTGACGATGGAAAATTAGGTTCCAACAATTATCGATAAGTAATTTCGTCCAAGAAGTTAGGGTGTAAGATGGACGAGCGGAGGGTAGCGGACTACTTTGTCGTCGCCGGGCTACCCGGTCAAGACGATAATTTTTTAACCGATGAAACCAACGAATCTGACAAACTGGAAGATTGGTGCCAAGAAGGAACCCATCTCAAGGACACTCACATGCAGGCGCCCATCACAGATCTAGCCATAATATTTCCCGCCTTGGGTGAAACCTGTCCGGAGGATTACGTCCTCCTTAGTAAAACGGTTACGGGCTTTCCGGCGGACCTCAATCACGGGAGTCTGAGGACCAACGAGTGTTACATATGCTATAAGAGGGGCAGGGACAAGCCGCCTTTGGTAGACATCGGTGAGTCCGAAAGATCGACGAATTGAACCCGCATTCGATAAACTAATTTCCCTCATTTTATTCCAGGCGTAATTTACGACGGAAAGGAACGCATAATGCCAGACGCCGAGGTGGTGTTCGAAACCCCGGACGGACACGTGGCCAATGTGAACAACTCGACTTCGAGGATCTTTGTGACGTATAGAAGGGCCAGTCCGAAGATGCCGTGCAATAGTCTGGTCGTTACGGACATTTGTCTGATTTTGGCAAACAAGGGGGAATGTCAACCGCACGCTTTCTGCGTTATAAACAAGAATTTGAACAAGGGAATGCTCGGTAGCGACGTATTTTTGTGTTATAAGAAGTCGATGAACCGGGCGAATCTCATATCGTTCAAGCCTGCTATATTGTACAAGTATCCCATCAAGGACTACGACAGTTTTATGTTCCCGAATTCCGTCGCCATGTTCTGCCTGCCGATGGGAGCCACCATCGAGTGCTGGCCGAAATTGGCGTCCAAACCGAAGCCGGTTTTTTCAACGTTTGTACTGACCGTCGCTGACGCGGCTCAGAAAATATACGGATCTGCTATCACGTTTTATGAGGAAATCGAGCCAGTACTGATAGAAGCGAACGACACCAATTCTCAGGATATTTTACAGCTCTGTCCACCTAAAAGTGAAGAGAATTCTAATTACGGTACGCAGTTTCCAAACTAAGCTTCTCATCACACAGGGTTTCATCTGACACGGATTGTTTACTAATCGGAACGAATTTTTTCAGCCGATAACGCAGAGGATGCGACGAAGATAGGAAATTCCGTCGAGGAAGTCAAAGTCGAGCCAACGAAACCGAGGACTTATCAGAGGCTGGGTATTTTCGATAAACTGACTCCGGCGCAGGTCGAAAAGCTGCAATACTGCGACCCGAATACTCAGTCGTTGAACATCAGTAAATCGATATGCATTCTGTCCCACTGGCCGTTCTTCGATACCTTCGAAAAATTTCTCGTATTTTTGCACAGTATGGTTAATGGCAAGGAGCAAAACGTTCCGATCGAGAAATACATAGCGTATTTTCTCTGCGACATACCGTTTCCCAGCCCTCAGAGACCTAGGATACTGGTGCAACTTAGCACCGTCGACAGACTGATATTGACACAGCCGGAAGACCTGGCTTTGCCAAGATCCGGGGCCAGCTTCAGACAATTGCTCATCAATTTGGGACCCGATAACTGCCTGCTCATTCTGTTATTGATATTGACGGAACAGAAGATATTGGTTCATTCCCTCAGGCCCGACGTCCTCACATCCGTCAGCGAAGCAATAGCCATGATTCTGTTCCCATTCAAATGGCAATGTCCGTACATACCCCTGTGTCCTTTGGGATTGGCTGAGGTACGCCTTCGCCGTAGCAGATATTTTGAATTCACCCTGTACAATCGATAGTTTATTAACGTTATTGAATTTCTTAGGTCCTACACGCGCCATTGCCGTTCCTGATCGGGGTTGATTCTCGGTTTTTCGACCTCTACGATCCCCCGGCGGATGTGAATTGCGTGGATTTGGACACGAACAACGTGGCTATATGCGACGATAAGAGATACCTGAACTTGAAATTGCTGCCCAAGAAGGCGGGTCGATCGCTGAAAAACAGGCTGGAGCTTCTTTACTCGAAGTTAATCAGCATGGGGAGAACTTACACGTCTCAAAAAGGTGTGTTTTCGTTCGTCGTACCACAGAAATGAGAAACTTTGTACGAACTATACGATTTGTTTGCAGAAAAAGGTGACGCTGACTTCAGCGTGGATAAAGAGTTTCAACAAAAACGGAAGGAACAGGCTCTGGAACTTGAGATACAAGACGCTTTCCTACGGTTCATGGCTCTGATATTGAAAGGCTACAGATCGTATCTCCTGCCAATAACCAAAGCACCTACGGTCGGTTCGACCGATCCGACAAGTCTTTTCAATATGCAGGCCTTTCTGAGGAGCCGAGACAAAGCCCATGCGAAATTTTACAGCATGCTGGTCAGAACCCAGATGTTCATAAGGTGAGGTGTTGGATAGCCACCGCTATACAGGAATTACGAGTCTCGCAATTCAATTTTATTCGACTTATCGTCTCGTTTTAGATTTATAGAAGAAAGAAGCTTCGTATCTGACATGGATATGGCTGGCTTGGCATTTTTTGACGAATGTACGGAACGAGTTGAGGAAGAGAGCGGTAAGTTTAATTGGAAACTCGTTCACGGATACTGAGATTTAATTTTAACGATCTTCACGCCTCAATTTAAGGACCACTTTTGGAATTGGACGAATCGCAGCACAGCGAACGTACGGTATTCATCCCACCACCCGAAGCTGGATCCAATCAGAAACCTCTGCGCTATAAGACGTTTAAATTAAACCCCGAATTGATGAGGCCGCAGAAAAATTTGAGCCTCAAGAATCCAGCACTGACCGCGTTCAGCATGGTACCTGGAAGTCCGATGGCTCGCAGAACCAAGCACGAGATCAAAGTAGCCCAAAAAATGGCTAGAAAACAGGTAAAAATTCCGAGTCTCGACATTCCTCTAATGATTGAAATCCGACGCAAAATTTAGATGGAAAAATGATCGATCAACAATTATTTAATCCCTCAACAGGCAGCTGTACCGGAAAGATGGGCTCGATGTTTGCTGGGCACTTGTTACAGTTTGTGGTTCCTACATTTGCCAGCTATGCTGCAAGCTTCGAGTCAACCCGCAGCTATTTTACACCAAGCCTACGAGCTGCTCGTCAAAATGCAAAAATTGCGTCTTGACCCAACCGAAGAGGTGAAAAAATGAAACAAAAACAGAATTCTAAAACTGTCCCGAAATTAGTCTATGAAACTTTAATTTCTCTTTCGACTCTTCCAGGTTTGCTACAGAGCCATGATGCAATTGTGCGGAGTTTACGGCCAGCCTGTGTTAGCTGTGAAACTGTTGTTCCACATGAAGCGCAGTGGAGTCCAACCGAACGCCTTGACCTACGGGTTCTACAACAAAGTATTGAACCTTTCCCGTCATTATTTTCGTTGCGTCTTCGTTGAATCAATCATGTAATCGCTCATCCCTGAATTTAGGCCGTTTTGGAGGCGACGTGGCCCTCCGATATGACCAATTCCAGTCAATTGATGTGGAACAAGCTACGCAACGTTATCGTCGGAGCAGCTCTGTTCAAAAGAGCTGGGAAAAAAGGAGCCAGAAGAAGATTGAGTACTACGACCGATATAATGAGCAGCGATGGGAAGAGTCACGAGACTTTGGAACACGCTATTTCAAGATCTAGCCTGGACAGTACTCATTCGCAAGACCTGGACGCACCGGGTAGCGATTGTGAGTTCGTCGTCACATTCTCAATACAATGAAACATTCGTTAATCTCGAATTTTTCCATCCAAATGTTTCAGCGATGATAGGTAGCTCCGTTCCCGATTTGCCAGTATTCAGCCTCGTAGACCGTGAAGCGAAATTAAAATTTCTACGACAGAACAGTATCGTTAAGGATCTAGGGTCCAGCCTTAGTACCTCGCAGCCAGAAGCACTCAACCGGACGTCCAGCAATCCGAGGTAGAATGCGCCTCGATTTACATCACCCGCAACCATCGGAGAGAGACTCCAACGATTCATAATCCATTATCGTTTAAAGGCTAGTTCGAGACTTTGAATCGCCGCTCAAAAGTCCTGTGAGAACTCCGGTTACCGAGAACGATCCTCTGGGGGCGTTGCTCAACGACGACACACCAGTCGTTTCACCGTCTGGGGAAAACGATTCGAACTGTTCAACAAGTACCTTAACTATACTTAACAATGTCACCGAGGAGCGCGCCGGAGGCCCATTGCTGTTCAGGAGGTGAAATTGACTGGTTTTGTGTTTATCTAGTGAGACTAACGTCTTACGATGAATTTTCAGCAACGTCCTACCCAGAAGCGCCACCTTTCATCAAGCAGTTGACGAAGGTGGTCCGATAGTCGGCGGGCACTTGCAAAGAAGTGAAACAATGCCACATTCTGTTGGTCAGCAAGCGGAGCAAGAAAGAGACAGAGATAGACTGGAGTTCGGCAGTCTCTGGGCACAGAACAAGGACAGCGTCACTTCCAGCCTGTCCAGCCTTGGATCTAGTCTGAAGCTCAGTTTTGGGTGAGGAGAGAATATCTGATTTTTGTATTCAACTCGAACTCCGACTAAGATCTAGTAGATCACAGATATTTTACCTTAACTTTTTTTTCCCGAATGTTTTGATAATATTACTGACTTGTTGATTAGATTTTTATTTACGTTAATTATACTATTTTCACACTTGTGAATTACTCATGATTATTTTGCATGCTCTTTTGTGTGCTTTTTATTTATTTTTTCAAAATAAATAGCCGGTATTCTACTGGAGGGCTGACATTTGCTAAAAATAAGGAGTTAATATCATCCAATCAGCTGATCGAATCCTTAAGTTTATCCAGCTATATCAGGTATGTATTTTGACCTTTCAACAGCACAATCTCGAGCACAACAAATTCGAGTAACAATACCTACTAATGGTTATTCAAATTTATGGACAATGATTAAATCATTCGATTTATTTCAGCCCCTCAAGTTTGACTGGAAAGAAATCGAACGAGCTGATACTCGGAGGGCTAAACAGTCTGAAATCTGCTGCGACCAGTGTAGCGAAGAAATTCGACGAAATAAAGGAGGCGATTTCGGCTACCAGCACTCCGGTAAAATCCAAGGAGCGAGAACAGAGATTAAACTACGGCGTATCTCACGAATCCTTAGACTCTCTTACCGACGGGTCTCAGCAGGATCGTAACGAGATGCCCGCCAGGGTTTCCGGTGATTACATACCTTCCATTTTTTGACTGAAAAGCGTTTTTTGATTGTTTACACGAACGTTGTACCGATTGCAGGGGATTTGAGCGCAGATCTGGGATCCTTGCCTGATTTAGCCGATTGTTTGTACCCCAGAGGTTCCAGAGAGTTGGAAGAACGTATGGCGATAGAACTCGTCTTGTCAACTGCCAGTCGATGCCATCACTGTACAGCCGTTATTTATGACGAGGAAATAATGGCTGGTTGGCAGCCGGAGGATTCTAACTTGAATACAGTCTGTCAATTTTGTGATAAAGCAACAGTACCGCTTCTTACAGTCAATATATTGGACTACAGGTACAGAGAATTGTATATTGTCTGTTGTATATTATATTAAAAAATCGCTTTCATACAATCTTCCACAGATGCAAAGAGGACGAGAGCAACGATCCGTTGACCGGGGCGTTAGTCGAGCTGCTGGAACAACCAAAGGAATTGAACGATCCGATAACGGTGCCGTATCTGAATCCTCTCGTTCTTAGGAAGGAGTTGGAGAGTGTTTTGAGTCAGGAGGGTGACTCGTGCCTTATTAAGCACAAATTTATACAGGAGCATCCCATTGTTTATTGGAATTTGATTTGGTACTTTGAGAGGATTAATCTCAGCAGCCATTTACCTGAACTTTGGTTGACCACTAATCAGGATGCTAAGAACAAAGCTCAGGGTAATTCGCCGCTCGTCGGTGTCAGAACGCTTTGGGATAACGAAAAGTTGCACATGGATCGTCTGCCTATGTACATTCAATGGAGAACGAACAGCACCGAGGATCGGACGTGAGTATAACTGATATTCGATCAACTCTACGCCCTATAAATTCTACGGTCTATCGTCTCAACAGAAAATTTGATATCCGCAGGTTGATGCAGGCCGTGATAACAAACGTGCGTTGCAACGATTTAGCTGAACCTATAAGAAGATTAGCTATGGAAAGGCATAAAAACCCTACCGATGAACAAACGCCGATATCCATTTACAGAGACATTCTGTTTCTAGTATTCACAGTTTTGGGACGGGGAAATATCGATCAAGGTACGCATTGATCGATTCATTCTGTTTATTCACATGCTGATATGCAACGTGATTATTTGCAGGTGCGTTTGATCGAGAGTATAATCAATCGTTGGAAAGACTCACGGAGAAAGAAGAAATGTTGTTGTCAAAAACTGACGCACCACCCACTACGATGGCGTTATATTGTAGGCACTATTTTAAGCCACTTAACGTATGAACAAATCGAATCGAATTTATTTAATAGTACCTGTAATGGGGAAAGAGAAGAAATAATCTTGTCTCACTTACGTTTTTAAAACTGTAATAATGCTTTTGTATAATTGAACAACATTTTTTTTTTTTTCAAACTCTTATTTGTTATCATAATCTTTAAATACGGAAGCAGCTGAATGAGACAATATTATATCTCTTATCAATGGACTGTTGGCAAGACTTGATACACGCTAGTACTTTATTACGTTTGATGATATGAAAATGACGATAAAACAAACAAACCGATTTTCATCGCTTTGACTATTCGTGTTAAAGACTTAGGATAGTCTCAGAGATAAAATTTTTGTTACTTGATCGATTAGTTATAGAGCGTTCATGTTTCCAATTGTTAAATTTGACCTTCGGCATGGCAGCGCATAAGACGTGCGATGATCACTTAATTTTTGAATTTATTTAGGTATCTATAAAATTACCTAATTTCTAATCCTGAATATTTTACAGTTCAGTCTAAGAGTATACAACTTTTTTTCCATTAACGTTTTTTACCTGATTACAAAACAAACTTTCTCTCTTACCTAACATTCGAATTTATGAGCTGTTTCCTATGCGTCGCTGCATAAATAGTACTGATTTTGCGATCGACTGTGATTGAGTTTTATTATGGCCAAAGATTTTTATGTATACTCGCAGCTATTGTCTCGTATTACCGTATTATGGACAATTAATTGAATACGAATGACTAGAGGTAATGTAACAATTTTTCTGTTTACAAATATAACAGAAAATTGTAATTATTTTCACCCAAAAAAACATTTGAAAGGTTCAGAATTGTTTTGTACTCGGGTATAACAGAAATGCGTTTGTTATCGGAAGCAAGTGTCTATTTTTATTTTTTTTTGCATGTGTTCTCATTGGGCACTGATTTTTATCAATAATGAATGTAAAATGTTTAATTGATTAATTAACTAGCGGTGTACCTGCTTTTCTCATCATCTATTTGCCAGCCATATGTTTATGAATAATTGTTAACGAGAAAACGATAAAATCAGTACCTTTTGCAGGAATACTCTGTGGATACAATTCTTTTAGTAACTACAATCATTCTTTTTTCCTTCTACTCTTGAATCACACTTGAATGTTGCAAACGACATGATCGATTTGTAGGAATAAAATTTTATTACATACCAATATGTAACAAAGATGGAAAGTTCAAAATTTATCTAGCGCCGACGAGATGAATCTATATATATATACAGGTGAAATTGAATAAAAATTAATTTGCTTCATTTGGGGATTACTCTAAGCTGCAGTATTATGTAACTATTAGAAATTAGTTGGCTAAATTACGCCGAAGTATGTAAGAATTATCACTAGAATTTTTATTAAAATTATCAGCATCATTTGCGATTGACGATGTACTATTTATGTACGCGTTACTCAACGTCGATTCGTTATTAGTGCTTGATTCACATGGCTTGCAACAATAATGATATCTACACATGAGCAAGCTTATGAGTTTCTAGAAACAAATTGTGCAATTCTTGAAAGAAAAAAAAAATGACGTTTCCTATATTATAAAGAAAAAAATGTTGATACTTAATTTTATTTTTATTTTCAGGCCTTTTGACCTTTTCAGCTTTGATACAGCAAAAAGATGTATATTCATTCATTATTGTATTGAAAATAGGATAAGAAAATAAAAACAGTTGAGGTATTTTATAAAAAAAATTATTTGTCAATTTCTTGTCACTCGAAATTCAAACAAATTCATTTTCATTTTCATCTGAATTGATATTGTATTTTGTTTAATCAACCGTATTAAAACAATCACATCCCACAATGGTTGCATATTACAAAAATTCCACCACACTTTTTCTGTGTGTTTGATTAAATATGCCGGTGACGTTCGATTACTTGGGTCGAATACAGCGCAAATTTTTGCCATGCGGTGTTCCTCTCGATCCTGATTCATGTCCGTATGTATTATTTGTGAGAAAAATTGAAACGATTCAAGGATGTCATCTCATGCAATTTAATTTCTTGATCTCCAGGTGTCGCGAGGTGGAAGTCGGTCCATCTTTATCTTCCAACGAGGAATTGTTCGGGAAAGGACACCGTGAAGATACTCCCGCAGGCTCTTGCCAGTCCCTCAACAAAGTGACTACGGATTACGTCGAAATATCCATCTACGTCGACCGGCTCTTCAGTATATTCTGTCGAACTCTTAGGAAATTAGAGTTATCAGTAAGACGAAGAACGAGTTTTGCTGCAAAATTCGTTCCGATGTTCTCATCTCGAAACTGTAATTAATCGATAACTAAAAAAGGACTGATATTCAGGCAAGCTTGCACGTGCTACTCAAACAACCCGACTTGCCACGCATACTGAACGAAGAAGAGTTCAGGGTGGTAACGGATGCCTTTGAACAGTATCTTTGCATCGAACCCTGTGACTGGAGAAGTATGTCTATCTTGGAGTCGTTTCTATTGTCAACGTTGGTGATCATTATACCGTGACGATTTACTTGGCCGATTCCAAAATGACATGCCTTCCCTTACAGACTGTTCAGAGGGCGACGAAGCCTTATTGTTGGGAGAAGAGAGTTTGGAGAGTACTCATTCATCTCTCAATCAGAGTGAATCTAATTCAACGATTTATGAAGCAATCCAGGTACGGAAGAAGTACCGCCGTCGCTCATATTGCACGGTTGAAAGCGGAAATCAGCCGATTATAGCAAATGAACAAATGATAACAGTTGGATTTTACACAGAGATTGTCGATTATGAATACAAGAACACTCAATTCAACATTTACAACATTGTACAGAATTTGTTTAATTCCAGATTCTGAATAATTATTCGGAAGTTCGTGAAATGGTGAAGCAACTTCGGCCAGAATATTCTGAGCAAGCTCAATTATTCCTGGAATACGTCAAGTCTTTGATGAATCACTCGTTGAAACGTATATCTATGTCGCCGGAAGAATCGAGAGCGAAAGAATTGCATTACAGAAATCTTTGGAGAAATAATGAAAAGGCAAAAGCGGATTTGAGGCGTACGCATTCCGACTATATACGGAATATGCAAGTACATATTGTTCGCTCGGTGACTAATCCCTTGCTCTTCAGTCCTCACATTAGCGTTGGATGAGCAGAGAAAAAAACATGACGCCGAAATGGATCTGATCAACGAGGAATGCGAAAAGGATTCAGCAACTGTAAAAAGAGTGGACAGGAAGTGCAGAGAAGATATTAGACACTCCATGTATGTATAATATCTCGGGGTAGGATTTGATTCGTTTTGTGATTTCATTCACGTGAGACGACGCGATTGCAGAATGCGATCGGAAAAGAAAATGATGATGATGTACAAAGCTTCCGAGATAAGGCAAAAAGAGATGCGAGAAGATGTGAATAATGCAGAGGCCCGTTTGAAATCTATACGGTCATTGAATCTGGCCTTGGAGAAGGAAGCGCGCGATAAAAGGTCTCGTCGATTTCAGATCATGATGACTTTTATCACTCATTCAACTTCTTGGGTATTCCAAGTGAAAAAAAAATTGCATCGTTCTATCCAATATTTCAGATTCAAAATTGAGTCGCAACTTTTGGGTGTGATTAATAAATACGATACTGAGATTGGTGAGCAACAGAAACAGATGGAGCAGCTCATTGCAGAATTTGAGGAAGTTAAAAAAAAGAAGGAAGAGTTGGAGGTAATCGACGTGAAGCACTTACGCATTGAAAGTATGCTCGTACCGTTTTTTGATCACAGGCAGAAATAGAAAAGCAGGCGGAGATGTTCGATGCTTTTCAAAAGGAAAAACAAGAGGCGTTAGATGTAATGATAAACGAGAAATTGGCAAAAATAATGTTACTTCGCGCGGTGAAAATTATTCAACGATGGTATCGTGCAATGCGGGAAACACGGAAGGCCAATTCTGCCAAAACCAAGAAAAAGAATAAGAAAAATAAGGTTCAGGCCGAGACGCATTAACATTGATTTTATACAAAGAAAATTCTACTAATGGTCTTGAACTTTTTCAGAAAAAGAAATAAAAACGGAAGATAAGATGCGCGAGGAATGATCAGAAACCCCAGCATACAACACTTTTTGCAACCAATTTTTTTCTTCATAGAGATTTATTGTGACTAGATGAATAAAAATTATTCTCCATTTATGGTCGGGTGGAATGCTCATGTAATTATTGCTGGTTTAATTAGCTTGAATGTCTCGTTGCTGAATTTTTCGGATGGTTTGATTTCCGACTTATGAATCCTACTGTACTATTGTAATGAAACAACACAATGAAATGATCACAAGGCAATTGTTTGATGGTGTTCTCATCGCATCAACGACGAGTCTGTTCAAACAGCAGTGTACGATTAATGATAAAATATAATTAATTGAGTAATGGGGGATAAAAAAGATGAAGAAAAGAAGGAGGAAGACGACCGGCTCGAATTTGTATTGCAATATTTGATCCGGTCTAGTAAATTGAAACAAGACAAATGGGCGAAGATGACAGCAAACGAAGATCTCAAAGTGAGCTGATGGTCGCCGATGGCACTTTGAGCACCGAGTTAAATCATCTCTACTCATTCCTAGGAACTTGTAATGAGATTCTTCAACACTCCAACCGAGAAGATCTTGATAATGCAAGTATCACCTTCCGGGGCTCTGATACCGTACCTCGCTATTCAACCAGGAAGTAAAATGAAATCATCGTATTTCATCAGAAGAACTCCGGTACAAATAACGATAAAAAACTACAGAGATGAACTCATCATCGGCGACATGGCACCCAAGCCTATCGAAGAACTCGCTGTTTTAGTCGAAGAGGTACGATCACACAAACAGTGCTTTCAAATTCTTGGCTTGATTATTCCTCGTGACTCCAATTCCAACAGGTCTACGTTCCTATATTATCGAATACAAATAATCACGTTGGATGGCCAGCCATAGTTGGTGAGGATGTAAAGAAGCACGTATACGATCTACGAAGTTTGATTTGTCAGGTAGACGCTCGACGACTAGACATTTTGTGCGTGGCAATGTCTCATTGAAAATGTTACAGGCTCGAGGTAAAATGACTGGTCAAACTCTATTGCCGATGCCAATGGGAGTGGAGAGGATATTCGAGGCGGAATGGCTGGTGCAACAATCAGCTGGTGAAAAGGTGGACGTGCAATTGAAAAGTGACATCGAGGGGATCGTCATCAAGTGGGCGACGCAAATCAACGATATTCTCAGCGAGGAAAGTACTCTTGCGTTCAACAACAACAATCATCCCTTGCCTAGTACCGGTAACGCAGTATTTTACTGTTCAATATCGCCCAGTAATCGATCGCTTTCACTGGATTCATGTTCTCGTTTATAGAGATTGAATTCTGGAACCTAAGACTGAAGAATATAGAATCTATTTACGACCAGATGAGAGATCCTAGAGTAAAGAAAATGGTCTCCTTACTGGAATTGACCGAGAGTCCTTATTTACCCTGCTTCAAGACGTTGTTCAAGAATGTAGCAGCTGGTACGGGACTTTGACACATGTTTGAATATTCTCATTCCGCACAATTGATACGAATTGTCTCTTTGAACAGCTGTGATAGAAGCCCGTGATGTATGCTTGTACCTGAAGCCACTGCAGTCCTACTTCGATCAAATAGAAAGTTCGGAATTCGGCGATATAGGACCCAAATTGAAGCCTATGTTGCATTGCATATGTTTAACTTGGGCCAACTCCAGATACTATTGTACCACGACCCGCATCATTACGCTATTGAATGAGGTTTCGAACCTGCTCATAGCTGGGGTACATTACATATTGAATGCACTTTTCGATCAGGTACAAAGTTTTTTACTAAAACTGGACTCTGAGATGTTCGCTGGTATGTTTTCAGGCCAGCAGATCAATGGATCCCTCGTCTCTTTTCCAAGGAGACATAGATGACAATTTGAAAAAAGTAGTGATCATAATTGAGATAATAGAAAACTACGTTGAAATGTTTGAAAGTTTTCGTGAGAAGGTGGAAAGTTATTTCAAGCCACCCGCAGAACCAATTTTGTGGACGTTTCACCAAAAGCTGATTTTTGGTAGATTATTCGCATTCAAAACGCGACTAGAAGAGATAAAGGTACACTATACCACTCCGTTATACCAGGTCTTGTTGAATGACAAGAAATGATTGGATATGGTATCAATTATTCGACTAGGTCCTGTTCGAAATCGCTCAAGAATATCTGAAGCTAGAAAGAGTAGAGATTGCAGGTCTCAAAGGAAAAGTATTGTGCGCGAACGCTTATGATGTCTACGAAGAATTTATGAAGCTCTATAATGAATTTTCTGGAGTCCCGTACGAGATCTTGGTACCCGAAGACCCTGGCTTCACCGAAGAAATGGAAATATTTCTGAAAAAAGTATTTCGAATTCAGTATAACTCACGCAGCTCGGAAAACTATTTCATTTCCGGGTTCTCCCTAAATCAAGGTGGAAGAATTCGACAGGAGACTAGCCAGCGTATTCGATCAAGCGTTTCTCGAGTGTAACAACGTTGAGAGCATGTTCAAACTGATATGGATTATGGGAGCTATTGCGTTGCGGCCCGTTATCCTTTCCCAATTATGGCCTTATTATGAGAAACTCATATCCGAGATGCACGCTCATATGGACACTGTTAAGGTATCCTGAAAGGGTCTGGTAATATCCCAAGTCGAGGATTTTCATACCCTGTCGTATGTTCAAAGGTACTCTTCGATGAAAACTTCGAAAGGCGAAGAAAGACTGGCTACATGCATGTCGACCAGTACTTTCCCCCGGTCGCCGGAGCATTGTGCTGCATAAAGAAACTCAAGCATCGGATTGAATATCCGATAGAGTGTACCAAACTCATAGACCATCCTTTACTATCTAGCCAAAGTGTTCGTGAGCTCAGGGCTAAATATGAAGAATTGGAAGTACGTAGAACGTGATAGCAGCTCTTCGGTATGCTCGTAGTCGCTAATAAATTTGTATTGCTTATACAACTCGTTACACCAGACTCTTCTCGATGCTATGGATAAGGCAATATTTGAGGAATGGGCGACAGCAGTCCCCGAAACGTGTACCTCTAATCTGGCCAAAACCCTGCTGACCATTCTTGAGAACAAGTTGTTAGAATTGAACTTTTCTCCCGAATTGGTGGCTATTTTGAGGGAGACTCGTTACATGATCATCATGCAGAGAGCAGATCTACCGGCTGAAGCTATGGAACTATTTTCAAGAACTCAATACTACTTTCACAGCAATTATAACTTGAATCTCATCATCAACTGGTCAGTCTCTCCCTCGATGCAATTGTGATACGATCGTTAACTGGATTATCACCGTTGACAGGTACAACAGAATAAGAAGCTGCAGCAGTCCTGTTGAGTTTGATCTGATTAGAGAAGAAATGGACGGTATAGATGTATTGATTGATCAGGGCCAGCAAAATTACAATTGGAATTCCCTCGGTATGAATGGCAATACTGAATAGTCAAATCTTCATTGTACAACTTACTTGCACTTATGCCGAGAATGAGATGATCTGTAATCGTGATGATGCATCGTTGGTTGTTATAGAGGTCCCGGAATACATTGAAGTGCTGCTGCAATTGGTCAAAAAGTTACACACCAGAGTATTCCGAGCACAGGAGAACGTCGCAAGACTTAAAAAGCTGATTTATTCCTGGGCAATGATGCCGGTGCTGGATCGCAAGGATCTCAAGGATGAAAACTTACTTGCGTTAGGAGAAAGAGAAGAACGATTCGAAAAACGATTCGCTGATATAACGGCGGCAGCTGTAGAAATTGATCGCGTATTGGAAGAGAATTATTGTTTGTTCTTTGACCTTTTGCCTGAGTCTGAATATGCCAAAGATGATTTTGAACTTGAGGAAGGTACGGTACACCGATGTGGACGATAATGGTTCTTGCATATTTTACTACCAAAGCAGAGATTCAGTTCATCGCGAATCTGTCGAATCAAAATATTAAACAGCTTGTGATATTGCAGCAGAAGATGACAACAAGCAGATCAATGAACAAGGTGAGCCTGAAGGAGAGGGCGCAAAGGAAGATGGAGAAACTGGGCCACCTGCAAATGTGACGGAGGGAGACACTGACCGAGAAAAATCAGTAAAAACCATTGTCAAAACAAGGTAAAGTCTGAAGCGCAAAGTTGATTAGTCATGTTCTGATTTTATCTGTATAGAAATTCAGGATACTAAGAATCGAATCTGTCAACCATATGAGTTAGATAAATTTCGGTTCCTAAATTTCAGCATCGGTGACAAAACTGCACAGGAAATTACTGGAGCGGAGGACGAAGATGTCGACCCAAAATCACCACCAGCACAAGATGCGGAAGGAGGAGAAGAGTCTAAGCAGGTTGCTTACAAAGAGAAGAATCCGGAATCATGGGGATCGTACCTGGCTTTCATTGATGATTTGGTGTCCGCAGGACTGATACAGGCTGTTTCTACCAGGTATGTTCTCCTGGAATTGATAGAAGCGTAGCAAGCGAGCAGTCCGTGACTGATGAATATGAATTTCAGCATATGCTACATACTCGACGAGACGGATCCAGAGGCAAACATTTGGCCTCTATTCGAAGTCCAACTTCTTCTCCAACCACCGGATATCACTTTTAAACCACCGCTCGAACTTGAAGATCCAAAAGGTTTTTATACCTTTTACGAGGAACTAATGTTCGACATGATGAAAATGGGGACACTGATTCCTCGCATCGATCCTGAAAAAGCTGTAGAGCGTGAACATTATGGGGTATTTTACCTTGGGTTAATATTCTGCGTGTATCAATGATATTACTGCTCACTCACACACATTTTGATATTGTCATTCCAAGTTTGACATGGCCGAAGAAGAAGGCGTGATTTTCATGCTCGAGGAAACTTGTAATCGTGTGAAATTGGCGCTTATGCAAGCATTGGAATACACCGTGGTGAGCAATTGGATGAGATTCATAAATCTGTTGAATTCCATGCGTCTTTCACACCGCCTCAGACTTAAAATGATGTGATGTCCGGTAGGAATTCGAACCATACTATTGGCTATGGATGGATGATCGTCAAGAATATTTAAACCTATTTCTGCGTTTTGCCCGAAATCTGACGGAGGATGAGAAGGAACTGGTCGCACAAGCGCCAGAAAACTTATCAGAATTTATTAAGGAGAAGAAACCAGAATTGGCCGATTTCAAGAGGGAGATAGACTACTTCGTGGCCCTTTATAAAAAGTGTGATTTGATCGAAAATGAAAAAGTATTCTATCGGTGGTTCAGAGTCGACATTAGGCCCTTTAAGCATACGCTACTGAACACCGTCTGCAAGTGGGCTAATCTGTTCAAAACGTACCTGGTGGATCGGGTGAACAAGGAGTGAGTTCTTAGTTTAATATCACCCAACGTGTTACAATTCTGACCAACGTTCATGAATTCCCACTTCCAGCTTGTCCGGTTTATCAGAGTTTTTGAATGCAGCCTACAACAGATTTACTCAGCCTGTATTAGAACACGACTACGACGATCTCCTGCAAACTATTTATTATCTAAAAGAAGTTAGGGAACGGCAATACGAGATTGACGACATGTTCGTCCCTTGCCAGGTATAACATCCTGATATTTTAGCGATCATTCCATGTTCTTTGATGTTATTTGATGTACAATTGAACAGGAAACTATAGACCTTCTGAAACTTTACGAAGTTGAGTTCAAAGAGAATACTCATAACGCGCTTGTAGAATTACCCGAACTGTGGGCAACGATTAAAAAATTATCTACCCAAGTGAAACAAGTAGTAGCCCCGCTCTTGGCTCGTCAAATAGATCTCCTGAAAAAACGTATGAGCTATTTCGACTTCAGGCAGCAAAGATATCTGAACAATTTTCACGCCAAGGATGTGTTCAAGTAACTATTCATCGTCGATCAAACTCCGGTGGCGTTTCTAATCCAAAAACAAGTTATTTGATGTTTGATATCCTCTTGTAGCTTCAATTGCAAGGATGTGTATGCAAAGTTGAATGCCATAAATGGAGAGATTATGGACTTGGAAAATGAACTGAAAACCCTCACGGAAACATCTATAATATTTGAACAGCAAGTTCCTGATTTTAAGCAGATAAAACTGGCCAGAAGAGAGTTGAAAATGTTGAAATGTATATGGGATTATATATTCATAATCGGAACGAGCTTGGATGAATGGAAAACTACCGTGTGGAAAAAAATAGACGTCGAAGGAATGGATCAAGAGTGTAAAAAACTCACTAAGGAATTGAGATGTAAGCTGTGCGATAAAATAGATGCTTTCCTAAGCATTTGCTATACACACTATTCTTGTTTTCAACGTTGCAGTGTTGGATAAGGACATACGAGCTTGGGATTTGTACTCTTTGATCGAAGCGTCTATCAGAAATATGATGTCCTCGTTGAGAGCGGTCTCCGAGCTGCAGAATCCAGCGATAAGAGACAGACATTGGCAACAGCTTATGGCTGAAACGAAAGTAATTTTTTATTTGTTCTGTCAGGCAATAAGTCCAACTTACCACGTGAAACTATCCAGGTGAGATTCACGATGGACGACAGAACGACTCTGGATGACCTCTTGAAATTGGAGCTGCACAAATATGAAGAAGAAGTTAAGAATGTCGTTGACAAAGCGGTCAAAGAAATGGCTATGGAGAAAACATTGAAAGAATTGAACAACACCTGGGCCAGTCTTGAATTCGAGAAAGAATACCACGACCGAACGAAATTGAGTGTATTAAAAATCAGCGAAGAGACTATTGTGATACTGGAAGATAATCAGGTAACAAATTACTCGGATGGTGTATTGAAATTATGTTTTGAGTGTAAATTTTCTCATTCAAACAGGTCCAACTTCAAAATATGCTCGGATCTAAGTACGTGGGATATTTCCTAGACGAAGTTTCAGACTGGCAAAAAAAATTGAGTAACGCAGATGCCGTGATTAACGTCTGGTTCGAAGTTCAACGTGCCTGGATGCATTTAGAAAGTATTTTCATCGGATCAGAAGATATAAGAAATCAGTTACCCGAAGATTCGAAGCGTTTTGAAAAGATCGACAGAGATTTCAAGGTATTCCATCATATAAATCTGAAAATTGATTATCTTCATCAGTTTTATTCCCGTCCAGGAACTGTTGAGGGACACTTTAGCTACGATGAATATAGTCCGAGGTACAAACAAACCCAAACTTCTGGAGCGTCTGGAAGAGATTCAACAGCAATTAGGCCTGTGCGAAAAAGCACTGTCCAATTACTTGGAAACTAAGCGATTGGCTTATCCAAGGTTCTACTTTGTTTCACCAGCTGATCTTTTAGATATCCTTAGCAACGGTAAAATTTCGGCTCCCAAGTACATTTTCCATCGATAGGATTGAGATATTCACACAAATAATTACAGGCAACAATCCGGAGCTGGTTTGCAGACACTTGACCAAACTCTACGATTCTGTTGCTAAATTGAGGTGGAAATCCGAGAGCGATAAGTCTGGAAAAATCGCGAATGGTATGTGGGCTAAAGACGGAGAGTTCATGGAAATGCACGGGACCTGTGATTGCAATGGCAAGGTCACTCTCTCTGTTCTCACGTTATTTCCATTCCCCATTTTTCTGTAACACGATGATTTGTATACCAGGTGGAGGTCTGGCTAAACCGGGTAACAGATGCGATGAGGAAAAGTGTGAGATTTCATTTCAGTCAAGCTGTGGTTTCGTACGATGAGAAACCACGTGAAAGTTGGATATTCGACTACGAAGCCCAACCAGCACTTTGCGGCACTCAAATCTGGTGGACGACGGAAGTTAATATGGCATTCGCTAGACTAGAGGAGGGGTTTGAAGCGGCTCTGAAGGACTATCAGAAGAAACAAATCAATCAATTGAGTTTATTAATATCAATTCTTTGCGGCGAACTGAGCGAGAATGATCGTCAGAAGATTATGACTATTTGTACGATAGACGTTCACGCGCGAGATGTTGTGGCAAAGCTCATTTCAATGAAGGCGGAGAGTTCATCCAGCTTTCAATGGCAGTCTCAACTGCGACACAGGTCAGACATTGATAAGATCTGACTTTATCGAATGGAGAAATGTTTTTCTTCGACTTATTCAGATCATTTCTATTCATCGCAGATGGGACGACAAATTAGGAGATTGTTTTGCAAATATTTGCGATGCCTGTTTTCATTACGGCTACGAATATCTGGGGAATGTTCCTCGCCTTGTAATCACGCCGCTAACTGATCGATGTTACATAACATTGACGCAGTCTCTTCATTTGATAATGGGAGGAGCACCCGCCGGTCCAGCGGGAACAGGGAAAACTGAAACTACTAAAGATTTGGGGCGTGCTTTGGGTCAAATGGTCTACGTCTTCAACTGTTCCGAACAAATGGACTATAAGGTAGATCCGAATAAGGATCACGGCACAAAGTGCGCTAGATCATTCTACAGAATACTATATTGTCTTTAATTCTCAGTCATGCGGTAGCATATACAAAGGACTCGCTCAGACCGGGGCCTGGGGTTGTTTCGACGAATTCAACAGAATTTCCGTTGAGGTGTTATCGGTCGTTGCTGTCCAAGTCAAATGCGTGCTGGACGGTATAAAAAATAGAAAAAAGAAATTCTTATTCTTTGGAGAAGAGATCAATCTCGTAGACACTGTCGGCATGTTTATTACAATGAATCCTGGCTACGCCGGAAGAACGGAGCTCCCTGAAAATTTGAAAACCCTGTTCAGGTGAGAGGAGTTCAAGGAATAATTTTTTTTTTTCAATGAGACACGTTCACAACGAAATTTCATTGTGTAGACCTTGTGCCATGGTGGTTCCGGACTTTGAACTGATTTGTGAAATCATGCTGGTTGCCGAAGGATTCCAAGAGTCTCGTCTGTTGGCAAGAAAATTCATAACGTTATACACGTTGTGCCGAGAGTTGTTATCCAAGCAAGATCACTACGACTGGGGATTGCGTGCGATAAAATCAGTCTTAGTTGTGGCTGGAAAGTTGAAGCGCGGAGATAGGCTCATGCCCGAAGATCAAGTTCTCATGAGGGCGTTGCGTGATTTCAACACGCCAAAAATTGTAACAGACGATGTACCTGTATTCATGGGACTTATCGGTGGGTGCCGACCATACTTTTATCCAGAGAAGCGGTGCTGGCGCACAGTTTTTATATTCAAGTTTTCAACCATTCACTTTCAGGCGACTTGTTCCCTGCATTAGATGTTCCTCGAAAGAGAGATCCCGACTTTGAGAAAGGAGTCAAAGCTGCGGCTCTTGACTTGAAAATGCAACCGGAAGATGGTTTCGTGTTGAAAGTATGACACACAAGTCAATCAATGTATCTCAGTGTTTTTCCAAAATCTGTAATTTGGGTTTATTCTTCAGGTTGTTCAATTGGAGGAATTGTTCAACGTTCGTCATTCCGTATTCATCATAGGATTTGCTGGCACAGGAAAGACTCAAGTTTGGAAGACCCTGAACAGAACGTATTTCAATCAAAAACGTCGACCGTATTACAACGATCTGAATCCAAAAGCTGTAACTAACGACGAACTTTTTGGAATCATTAATCCAGCGACAAGGGAATGGAAGGATGGGTAAATATTTGCAACATTCTATAAAAATACTCTAAGTCTGATTATGTACTGAGATTTTTTTTAATCTTAATTTATCGCCATAGATTATTTTCTGTTCTCATGCGAGATCAGGCTAACATGCCCGGAGATGGTCCAAAGTGGATAGTATTCGACGGAGATATAGATCCCATGTGGATTGAATCATTGAACACCGTTATGGACGATAATAAAGTTCTCACATTGGCCAGCAATGAAAGAATCACATTAACGAAACACATGCGACTTCTGTTTGAAATCTCAAATCTTAGGTAACGGTGTGAAATCACTACGAATCGCAGTTCTGATCGTCTGACGTAATATTAATTAGTATATCAATGGATTTCATTTCATTACAGGACTGCTACACCCGCGACAGTTTCCAGAGCGGGAATTTTGTACATAAATCCTCAGGATCTGGGATGGAATCCGTAAGCACACTTCAGTAGCGTGTGACAATATTTGAAAAATAAAACAAAGATGTTCCAGTCGATAACGTAATTCATGTAATACTTTATACAGCTATGTAACAAGCTGGATAGAGACGCGAGAAAACTCTGAGAGAGCAAATCTTGTGATACTTTTTGACAAATATATTCCACCCTTACTGGAGGTAACGAAGATGAAACTGAAGAAGATCACACCCATACCGGAAATATGTCACTTAGAAATGTTGTGTACTTTGCTTGATTGTTTCTTGGTGAAAGAAAATGTTCCACCAGATTGTCCCAAGGAATGGTAAGCCGTAGGAGCTTCGACCGATGCTTGATAATTACGGTGTGATTGATTACATCCTCGTTTCACAGGTATGAGATATACTTTGCTTTCGCATGCATCTGGGCTTTTGGCTCGGCAATGTTCCAGGATCAATTGATCGATTGGAGAAACGAATTCAACAAATGGTGGCTGAACGAATTCAAAACCGTCAAGTTTCCGTCTGGTGGTACAATCTTCAGTTATTTCATAGAAACGGAATCTAAGAAATTCTTGCCTTGGAGCGAAAAAGTCGGACAGTTTGAACTCGACATCGATGTGCCATTACAGGTGCCTTACTTTTTTCTTGCTTATCACTAAAACATCATTGCGGGTTCTAAATTTCTTATGCACGTTGACCGCAATGTCACAGTCTACCCTGGTTCCAACGGGAGAAACAGCTCGACTACGTTTCTTCATGGACATGCTGATGAAGAAGAGGGTACCAGTAATGCTGGTGGGGAGTGCGGGTTCTGGAAAGAGCGTCATTGTTGCCGACAAGTTATCCGCCCTGCCGGACAGTTATAACATCGCCAACGTTCCTTTCAATTATTATACAACATCAGGTAGCTGCAGTACTCGTATGGCCTAGTCTGATGGTTCAGTAATTACTTTGTTAACATTAATGAATTTGAAATTTGTAGAAATGTTGCAAAGGATATTAGAAAAACCACTAGAGAAGAAGAGCGGACGTAACTACGGCCCTCCAGGGACTAAGCTGTTGGTATATTTCGTTGATGATATGAATATGCCTGAAGTTGATACATATGGGACTGTACAACCCCATACTTTGATTCGCCAGCATATGGACTACTCTCACTGGTAATACAGCGTGAATTTATCTTTTCCTGAGACACGTATTTGTCGCCCTGAATGAATCATTTGATTTGAATCAATGTTGCAGGTACGATCGTGAAAAATTGACTTTGAAGGACATTCACAACACTCAATATGTGTCCTGCATGAATCCAACGGCCGGCAGTTTCACAATAGATCCTCGCCTCCAGAGACATTTCGCAGTATTTGCTGTCAGGTCTGTTGTAGCTGTAGTACCTTTGCTTCCACCAGTCAATATTTCATTATTCAATCAACAATTTCTAACAGTTTTCCCGGTGAGGATGCACTGCGGCAGATCTATAGCCAAATATTGGCACAGCACATAGCTGATCCACGAAATAAATTCAATATAACCATCGCCAAGGTCGAAGAATACCTGATTGAAGCTGCGCTATTCCTCCATAAGAGAGTGTCAGCCACTTTCCTCCCTACGGCTATAAAGTTTCACTACATTTTCAATCTACGTGACTTATCTAACATTTTCCAGGTGCGATATCATCTCAGTAGTTGAATATTTCCATTTTACGTGGAATTTATGTATTTAACTTTCAGGGTGTCTTATTTGCCAATGGAGACGCAGTACCATTCTCGAATAGTTTACTCAGGCTTTACACTCATGAGGCCACTCGAGTTTATTGTGACAAGTTGATTAACTTTGAAGACAAAAAATCCTTTGATCAATTGCTCACGGAAGCTCTGAGGAAAAACATTCCGGTAACGCCAAGTGGCAGTTTCATTTCAAGACCCTGTTAATATAATTCTTCCGATCTGTATACAAATTTTAATTGCTGGTGACGTTGCAGGAATTGGAAGAATCTACAATATTCAATCCTCCTGTGATTTATTGCCACTTCGCAGATGGCATCGGAGATCCTAAGTATATGCCGATCAAGGAGTGGCCACAACTGACAAAATTATTAGACGAAGCATTGGATAGTTACAATGATTTGGTAAGGGGGCTGCTATCAACGTTCATTCCGATTCCAACTGACGCTGATTAACTCTCTTATTACTCATGACTTACATCTTAGGTAGCAGCTATGAATTTGGTCATGTTTGAAGATGCGATGTATCACGTATGTCGTATAAATCGAATATTAGAAGCTCCGAGAGGCAACGCCTTGCTCGTGGGAGTTGGAGGAAGTGGAAAACAGTCGTTATCGCGTCTTTCGTCCTACATTTCTAGTCTCGAAGTACGTCCAGCTCATAGGAATCATTAGTTCGCTAAGATTTAGGAACTTAATTGTGGAAAATCTCTTTTTCTTCAGGTATTTCAAGTGCAGCTCCGAAAAGGGTACTCCATGAATGACCTGAAAGCAGATATAGCTGTATTGTACATCAAAGCTGGCCTCAAGAATATCGGGATAACATTTTTGATGACCGATTCCCAAGTAGCTCAGGAGAAATTCTTGGTCGTAGTTAACGATATGCTGGCCTCAGGAGAAATATCTGACTTATTTGCAGACGATGAAGTGGATAATATTATAAATGGAATTCGTGGCGAGGTCAGGCTGTGATCGAGAAATGATCATTCTACATTATGAAGAACTAAATAGAATTTCAATTTTTGCTTCTGTTCCATTCAGGTCAAACAAGCAGGAATCATGGATACGAGGGAAAATTGTTGGAAGTTTTTCATAAATCGTGTTCGCAGACAACTCAAATGCGTTCTATGTTTCTCGCCGGTAGGAGCCACCTTGCGTCAGCGGGCCAGGCAATTTCCTGCTCTTGTTAATTGTACATCCATAAATTGGTTCCAAGACTGGCCTCAGCAAGCTTTGGAATCTGTTTCTAGCAGATTTTTACAAGTAAATTAGATCTAAGAGTCTTGAAAAATGTTACAGCCATAATTTTATTCCAACAAATATTTTTTATTCCAGGAATGCGAAGATCTACCTCAGAATCTGCGCACGCCCGTGTCGTTATTCATGTCATTTGTACATACGATTGTGAATGAAACTTCGAAAGCATATCTTCAGAATGAAAAACGATACAATTATACAACGCCAAAGTCGTTCCTTGAACAAATCGCATTGTACTCGAAGCTACTTGCTTCAAAAACCTACGATCTCAATGCCATGATTCTCCGATTGGAAAATGGTTTGACCAAATTGGCCAGCTGTGCACTTCAGGTAAAAATTTGGCTCAATTTTATCTCTGAGATTATACTTCATCCGTCAAACATAATTCGTCTGAAATGGAACTTGGATCATATTTCTGTACAGGTTGATGATTTGAAAGTTGTGTTAGCTGTCCAAGAAGTAGATTTGAAGAAAAAGAACGAAATAGCTGATAAAATATTGGCAGAAGTGCGAGCAGAAAATACTAAAGCTGAGGCGGAGAAGGCAATCGGTAATGAAATGTTCATCATTGTCAGGAATTACGAAAAAAACTGCAAGATGAAGCCATGTTCTCGACATCAACAGCGATTTACGTTAAGTAATCGAATATTAAATCTGATTACAGCTACCGAGGAAGAAGCTAAAGTGGCAGAAATAAAAGTGACGGTGGCTGAAAAGCAGAAACGTTGCGACGAAGATTTGGCAAGAGCTGAACCAGCTATTCGACAGGCTGAAGCGGCGTTGGACACTTTGAATAAAGTATAACGGTTTAATATTTATGGAAACGAATTTGCGTTCGTGACCTCAACGCAACGCTTCGATGATGATTTTCCGTGCATCGACCTGTTTCTGAGCTTTTTATATTTCTATAGAACAACTTGACTGAATTGAAGTCATTTGGTACACCGCCGGATGCAGTGGCAAACGTCGCGCAGGCTGTACTTGTGCTATTTTCCCCGAAAGGAGGCGTTCCGAAGGATAGGAGCTGGAAGGCTTGCAAAGTCATGATGGGTGCAGTCGATACGTTTCTGGGAAACTTACGAACTTATGACAAAGAAAACATTCCTTCCGATGTTGTAAAAGCCATTCAGCCTTACATAAACGATAAAGGTATGAACAGACAAAATAATTATACAGATCGATACGAATTCTAGCAATTTTTGGTAATTTCATTTCATACCACTGATCAATTTTTGCCAATTCGATAGATTTTGAACCCGATTTTATTGCATCAAAATCTCAGGCCGCGGCCGGCTTGTGTAGTTGGGTGAAAAATATTATGGTTTTTCATTACATTAATGAAAACGTGAAGCCTTTGAGAGCTGCTCTTGCTCAAGCCAACGCCGAACTCAAGGCTGCGATGGACAAGTTGAATGCTTTAAGAAATCGATTGGCGGTGAGTGAATGGAGAATAAAATACAAGCTGGGCCACAATTGATCAACACTTAAGCAAAAATGTTGCTTTTCAGGAGCTGCAAAAAATGTTGGATGCTCTCAGTGACAAAATGAATGTGGCCCTGAGTGAAAAACAGAAATGCCAAGACGAAGCGGATGCGACGGCCTTAACAATTGATTTGGCAAATCGATTAGTAAATGGTTTGGCATCGGAGAAAATTCGCTGGGCTGAGACCGTGGAATTGTAAGAATCAAAAATAATGAAAAATTAATTGTTCTTCAAGAACAAAGCTTGCAAAAACGTATATCTGAACGTGTTCACAGTTTGAAGACGTCAGGAAAAACTATTCCAGGAGATGTGTTGCTGGTGACAGCTTTCATATCATACGTTGGCTGTTTTACTAGAAAATATCGAACCGACCTAATCAATAATCAATGGTTACCATTCTTGGATAAACTCGAGGTATAGTAACCGTCGTCCTAGACTGAAAAATATCTAATAACTATTCATATTGTATCGATAACTCTGGGTAGCCGAACATTCCGCGAACACCAGATCTCGATCCACTGTCTCTACTGACCGATGATGCGCAAATTGCCCAATGGAATAACGAAGGTCTGTAACAAGATAGACTCTCCACAGCCGACTATAAATCCAGGACGTGTTTCTCCCAAGGTTTGCCGAGTGATCGTATGTCATCGGAAAATGCAACGATACTCACAAATTCGTCGAGATGGCCTTTGATGATCGACCCGCAGTTGCAAGGTCTAAAATGGATCAAAACAAAGTATGGAGAGGATTTAAAAGTGTTGAGATTGACCCAAAGGAACTACTTGGATCGAATTGAATGGGCCATCGCATCTGGTCATACCGTATTGCTGGAAAATATCATGGAAACTGTTGACGCCGTGCTCGATCCTCTATTGGGGAGAGTTCTGATTCGGAAGGGAAGGTGTGAAACTATAGAATCTAAACTGAAATTCAATCATCCATCCAGATTTGGAATCAACGAATATATCCTCGTTTCAGAGCGATCAAAGTCGGAGACAAGGAAGTAGAATACAGTCCGCTGTTTCGTCTGATACTTCAAACTAAATTGGCAAATCCACATTATAAACCAGAAATGCAAGCTCAAACCACTCTGATCAACTTCACAGTAACCAGAGACGGTCTGGAAGATCAACTTTTAGGAGAAGTCGTCAAAGCCGAGCGACCAGATCTTGAGAGCACAAAAGCTGAACTTACCAAACAACAGAATACATTTAAAATCACATTGAAATCTTTGGAGGATGATTTACTGCAACGGTAATGACTGTGTTCCTTTTTTATTGCGGATTCTAGGTGAATCGATCAACTCTGATATACTTTTGGGTTTTCATCTCCAGGCTATCATCGGCGGGGCCGAATGTACTGAGTGATGCGGCACTCGTCATTAACTTAGAAACAACCAAGAAGACTGCGGCCGAAATTGAGATAAAGGTCTCCGAGGCACGGGTCACTTCGGTAAAAATTGACGAAGCCCGAGAATGGTATCGGCCGGCAGCATCCAGAGCCAGTCTCCTGTATTTCATTCTGAATGATCTGAACAAAATCAATATGCTCTATCAGTTTTCGCTCAAAGCCTTCAGTGTGGTTTTCCAAAATGCGATTAGATTTGCAGAGCCCTGTGATGTACTGATGAAGCGTGTTAGCTTACTCATAGACAGCATCACATACATGGTCTTTATGTATACCAGCAGAGGGTTGTTCGAAAGCGATAAGATGATATTTCTTTGTCAAATGACTATACAGGTATCATTATGAATTTTTATGAGGAATATTTCCCAAATTCTTCGATCACCGTGTGTCATCCAATCCCTGGATTAAATTTGTTTCAGATATTTCTGCAAATGAAAGAAATTCAACAGCCCGAATTGGATTTCCTTCTACGTTATCCATACACTCCTAATTTGACGAGTCCTGTGGATTTTCTGAACAATACGAGCTGGGGTGCTATCAAATATTTATGCGGAATGGAAGACTTTAGGAATCTTGATAAAGATATCGAAGGAGCTGCAAAGCGGTGGAAGAAATTCGTCGAATCTGAAACTCCAGAGAGAGAGAAATTCCCACAAGAATGGAAAAATAAATCAGCCCTGCAAAGACTATGCATTATGAGATGCTTGAGGATAGACAGAATGACTTATGCTGTGAGGTACGAATTCTCCATTGTTTTTTTCCACTGTTTCAGAATTTATACTGTATTGGAAGTTCTACGTCGTACTATTATTCTCATTCCAGATGCTTCGTTGAAGAAAAGCTCGGTCCTAAATTTGTAGAATCCAGAACTCCACCGTTCGAAAAATCCTTTGAAGAAACCAGCGCAATCACGCCAGTCTTCTTCATTCTATCGCCTGGTGTTGATCCTCTGAAGGTAGAACATTTGAAGAAATACCATTCCATTACGTAACACATTACATGTATATTTTGATTATGAACGCGACTCAACATGTGAATATCGTATAGGATGTTGAAAAAATGGGCAGCAGACTAGGATTTACCACCGACGGTGGTAATTTTCACAATGTATCGCTGGGTCAAGGCCAGGAACCTGTGGCGGAGGAAGCTATGGACTTGGCTGCGACAAATGGCCACTGGGTTATCCTACAAAACGTACATTTGGTACAGAATTGGTTGGCTAGCTTAGAAAAAAAAATGGAACAGCTGTCCGAAGATCCACATCCGGATTACCGATTGTATGTCAGTGCCGAACCGTCGTCTGATCCTCATGCAAGCATTATACCGCAGGTACGGATAAATTTTGTGTCTCCAAAAAGAAAATAATTATTAGCGCAAGGCGTAGAACGCACTTTACTTGAATTCAATTGGTCATGTTCCAGGGCATATTGGAGTCTGCCATAAAAATCACGAACGAACCTCCCACCGGCATGCACGCAAATATACACAAGGCTCTGGATAATTTCAATCAAGAAACTCTCGACAGTTGTACCAAAGAAAGTGAATTCAAAGCCATATTATTTGCACTGTGCTATTATCATGCCGTGGTAGCGGAAAGACGGAAGTTTGGACCACAAGGATGGAACAGGGTGAATACGTTCGTCTTACAATTTCAGAAGGGGAATAATTGGCTGAGGCTTAAATTTTCTAAGACACATATACTTTCACGAATCTAAAGGCTGATGAAACATACAAAACCTACACTTGCTGAAATAAAGACTTTTTTGATCATAGTCGTATCCTTTCAACGTGGGTGATCTGACGATAAGTGTCTCGGTCCTGTTGAATTATTTGGAGAACAACAACAAAGTCCCATGGGAAGATCTTAGATATCTCTTCGGTGAGATCATGTACGGAGGTCACATCACAGACGATTGGGATAGAAGACTGTGTCGCACCTATTTGCTTGAATATCTACAACCGGAGTTGGTAGAAGGGGATCTCAATCTTGCACCTGGCTTTTTAGCACCGCCAAATTCTGATTACAAGATGTACCATCAATATCTAGACGATTATATACCTCCTGAGAGTCCAGTGCTCTACGGCTTACATCCAAATGCAGAAATTGGTTCGTTACGATTTAACTAATGTAACGTGTTCACCACCTTCCCTCTTATTCCGTTGAAGAAAAAAATTTGCCGTTTCAGGATTCCTGACTACTACATCGGAGCTTTTATTCAGGACAGTTCTGGAAATGCAGCCAAGAGATACGGGAGAAGCGACGGGCCCAGGCTTGTCACGGGAGGACAAGGTCAGAGGTATTATCGAGGATTTATTGGACAAACTTCCAGAAGAATTCAATATTCCTGAACTAATGAGCCGGGTAAGGATTCCGAATAGAGCCGAGGTTCTCTGCGAGCATACAACATTCGGTTTTTTCAATTGATTAATTATTTTCTAGGTAGAAGATCGTACCCCTTTCATTATCGTAGCGTTTCAAGAATGTGAACGCATGAACGTACTTTGTGGGGAACTGAGAAGGTCTCTCCGTGAACTCGAACTTGGTCTGAAGGTGAACGATACATTTTATCAATTGCTCGCTTACGTCTGTTAAAATTTCATCTTGTGATCCAGGGCGAGCTGACGATCAATAGCGATATGGAAAATCTGCAAAACGACTTATTCATGGATCAAGTTCCGCAATCCTGGACCAAACGTGCCTATCCATCTAGCCTCGGCTTGACAAACTGGTTTGCTGACATGATGAACAGAGTAGGGGAATTGGCAAACTGGACCTCGGACTTTAACGTGAGTTTTATGCTGTTGGGAAGAGAAATAATTCATTATTCGTGTCAACGCTACTTGATCGGACGAATATTTTGCAATCGACGGAATGTGGTTACAGCTTCCATCTTCGGTGTGGCTAGCCGGATTCTTCAATCCCCAATCATTCCTAACTGCAATTATGCAACAAACTGCTCGCAAGAATGAGTGGCCTCTGGACAAAATGTGTCTACATTGCGAAGTTACGAAGAAACAAAAGGAAGAATTCACGTCAGTATCTCCATTTCGATCTCCTTTCTGATAAAATATACTTGTGCTTAAGATTTGTTTTCTTTCCTATTTACAGAGCACCGCCGCGCGAAGGAGCGTATGTGAATAGTCTTTACATGGAAGGAGCCAGATGGGATACGGCGCTTGGTACCATCGCAGACTCTCGCTTGAAGGAGCTATTCCCACAAATGCCGGTTATTTTTATAAAAGCAATTACGCAAGACAAACAAGAATCGAAAAACATGTACGAATGCCCCGTTTACAAGACACGAGGACGTGGTCCTACGTATGTTTGGACGTTCAATTTGAAAACCAAAGATAAACCTACGAAGTGGACTCTCGCTGGTGTTGCTATAATGCTTCAAATCTGATATATGAGCTCCTAAGAAATGTGTTTTCAACGTAATATGTACGTCATAATTAAGATTAAACGATGTTATTACAGATACATCGTCAATAATATTTATATTAAACGTTGACAATCAATTTTGTAGATTTTGTTTGTGACAAGGTCGGTTCGGAGGGAGGCAGGATTAAACTACTGCTGTAACACTATATCCATGGATTCGGAACAGTCGACAAAGTCTGGCTGTCTAATCGATTAATCTTGGCCTGTGTTTTTCTATAAATAATCAATTGTATGCAATATGCAGAATATTGTAAAAGTATTTTTAACTCTAATCTGCAGTGGTGCATTTTGTCATATTCAAAGTCATCATGACAGCAAATTCTCTCGAAGGAGTATTCTGTCAAAATATTCCCACCGAAGGGAACCCAGGGATTTATACAGCGGAGGAATGGAACCGGCTTTGGAATTGGCAGATCTTTCTGGAAATGTTCCAAACCCTTGTAATAATGGAGGAACTCTGTTACGTAATATCAAAAGAAATGCCTACATATGTCAATGCTTGGCCGGATACGAGGGTAGACATTGTGAAAAAAGAACAAGGATTTGTTCTGAGGAAGAAGCCGCCTGTAAATTTTACAATAATAGTTCTTTTACGAGTGAATGCCGTGCCGTGCAAGGAAATGGTTTCGTCTGTTACCAAAATCCACCGCAGTTTAATACAAATTGGTGTCATTGGGAGAATATGGAGAGTCGTGAAGCAAACTGCCCTAAAAACTGGACGTGTCTGGACCACGTCTTGGGGAAGAATACGGGGTATCGTTGCTTACCACCTGGACATATCGTTCATCCAAAAATAGGCGGTAGTAGGAGAGCTGGAAATTTTGAAAAATGTAGCTGCCAAAACGGAGGTCATTGCATCGAAGACGGGACTTGCGAGTGCTTATCACATTTTACCGGTTAATATCATGAATTACAGTTGTAGAGAGTACAAGTTTTCATGCACTTCATTTTTGTAATTTTTGAACACAGGCCTCTATTGCGAGAGTCAGATAAATTATTGCAAAAGTAATCCATGTCCATTGAACATTAAATGTGAGCCCGTGCTCGGAGGATACATCTGCAATTGCTCCCCATTCCAAAGCGGTCGAAACTGTGAAGGAACCCGACTCGTCGATACACCGACGATGGTCAAACCACTATTCAATTATCACGCTAGTCAATACGCATCCATTTCATCGACATGCCTGTTCTATGTTGAAGAGATGGGTGTTTCACCACGACTGTCAATCGACTTTGGCGATGGTGAGATTTGTCTAATCATTATCAAAATTGACACACTTTACTTTCACAATGTACAAAATCCGTTCATAGGAAACGCAACGACAGTCTCCGAAGATGATTTTCATCCCACGGAGAAGCTGAATGATATTCTGATCTCATTCTTATACGAGCCGATTGCTAAGAAAGGCACTGTTTATTTGGTCAACTTGACACACGCTTATGAAAACGAGGGACTATACAACATTACCGTAACAGCGTGGAATAGAGAGTATATAGTCATGAGAAACAGCTTCACCGTTAAAGTTTATTCGTCCAATAGCTGTGAATTCTCAGTTGAACTCAACAACGCAGCCACATCACCTGATAATGCGACTATATATCAGCGCAGGCATTCGATCAACATACATTCCGTATCAGCTGTCACTTGCCCAGGAACACGCTTGAAATATTCATGGGAATTGTTCGCCGTACCCAACATATTTACGGCGCACACACCTGAAATGTCAAGGAGGCATGTATAAGATGCGATACATTGCTTTGGATTTCAGTCGAGAAGGCCTAATTCATTTTTATCCTAAATACTGATCGCAACGTATGTTTCAGATTATCACCGGATGTATATACTAGGATCTCCGAGTTTCATGTCCCGCCTTACACTCTTGCATTTGGAAATTTCGTGTTGCGTTTGACTGTTGGAATGCTTGAGCCAGCTCGGGCTGAAAACAAAACTGTGGATACATGGTTTAAAGTTGTCAAAGACCGGATAATAGCTCATATCTCTGAAGGTATGATAAGGGCTCGTGACGTTGTTATATGCCACCTTGACAATTCAGTTTTATAATCGAAGCTAATTCTGAAATCCATCAAAACAGGGAATATTCGCCAAGTTCACAAGTCTGAAGCTTTCCAAATTGACGGTTCTGAATCATACGACCCTAATTTTCCATTCGGCACTATGCGTTTTGAGTGGACATGTTCCGTCACACGTTTGGAAGATATAGTTCCAGGATTTTGTGACGAACAGTTTAACTCGCTTTCGAATGATCCTGTGTTAAACGTCGAGTCAAACTTATTGAAACCTAGCGGAGTTTACATATTCACTGTGAAAGTAGAATCGATCGAGCGTGATCAATCTCAGCAAAGTATTCAAATTCAGGTACTTCATTTTATTACTCTATTTCGATACCTCTTTAACGTTCATGAACTCTCTAAAAATACATTTTGGAATCCAGGTGGTTTCCGAAGCAACGGAGCTAGTGCATATAGTATGTGTGCAAAATTGTCTGGGAAATAAAGTGATTACCACTAGCCCAATGGCTCTGAGAGCGATATCGCCAAATTCCAGAGACAGCATGCACTACATCTGGACTCTTTCTTACACCAGCGACGAACCAATTTTGCCTGATACAGATACTGGATATTATTCGAACGGAAATGACTTTGTAACAAAACCTGGCGCACTGTTTCCTGCTCGAAGCTACCAGATTAGTGTAAAAGTAGTTAACCAAGACGACAGCTCGAAGCAAGTGGGAACAGCTGCGATAGATCTCTTGACCTATCCGTTACTCACAGTTGGATTTTGCATAGTCTCTCCCTCGCAAGGATATGCTCTACTGACAAAATTTCAGATCAAATGCTTTCTCTTCGTGGTCAACTATTTACCTGTGACCTACGAAGTATTTCAATATCGTTTACCGAAAGAGGAGCCCATCATGACTGGTTTTGGGGTGAGTTTCGCAATGGATCACAAAACTTTTGAGATACATGAACTTCATGTGATATAATTGAGACCAGCAGCATTGTATTTTGTCAGTTCTCTCCGGAATTCGAAAACATCACTCTGGCTGCTGGCTTGCCAGAGAACGATTACTCAACAGCGTTAAGGGTTTACGCATCGGATAGTAAAGGCAATTTCGGATTCTACGAGCAGGATATAACAGTATTCCCTGCCGCAGTGTACACGGATCTAAAGGACGAAGTTGCTATGGCGAGAAGATTGATATTAGGTAGGGACTGATTTTCTGATTTACAATCTTCATATTCGTTTCTAAGGTACTTGTGCTTTTCAATCAACATTTCACACAAGCATCTTGATGTTCTCAGGTACAGCATCGACCATAGCTACAAATGTTGCAAACCAGGATGTCCGATCTGTTATCCAAACCATACTAAGCGCTACAAGCTCTGTTCATACCTTGTGCCAGCATTTGAAGCATGTGAGCGAATCGCGTAAGGCTGGAACCCAAGATGCTGCACTGCAAGATCAGATCAATACTATAGTACATTTCAAAGATACAATGGTGAGCTTGACGGCAGAGACTGTTCAAAGAATCTATTTATAAGGATGTTTTATTCTGGTAGGTAGAATATTTGGCGCATTGCGAATTACGAAGTCCTACGATAGCTAAATATTGCAGTTCTACTCTGACCTCTATTTTGGAATGTGATTTTAACGGGGTATCAAGAAATAAAATAAACTTGTCATATGCAAATAAGAAGGCTGTCACCGTTCTCGATAATATAGTTGGGATGTTGCACAAATCAACACAAAAATCTGAGGATACAACCGTAATCAGAACCGATGTCCTCGATATTGGTACAACTATCTTGAGTTCCATCTCCCTATTACTGAGAAAGCCTAAAGGTACTTATCTCTAATGCAAACTGGGGATTTATTTCTTCTACATATCATTATGAAATTAATGCACTGTAATTCATCGCAATATCCAATGAAATATGTTTCTCTATATGTCTTGAGGTCAAAGTATTCAAAGGACGGCTCGTCAGCTAGACGCTAATTACAGGCAAAAACGCACTCCACTAGACCTAGTACGTATTATCGATACTATTAATTTTTTTTTCTATAGTTTCTATGGGGAATGAGAGTATAGAACAGCTCATAGATGGAATTATTTATGATGTAGGCACAAGAAAATCAGTTAGCTAAGCAAACAGAAGCTGTAATGAACAACATGGATAATTATGCTTCTTTATTTGCACGATACATGGCTCCTCACGAAGACGATTATTTGACCAATCCCTTAGAAGATATTTGTATCTCTATACAAAAAACCAATCGTGGTTTGAAGACCGCCACTTTGCCTGCCTACGTTGAAGTAAATGTGTCTATTTCGTCTGACGATAACAATGATATGTATGATCTCCAAGTAATCACTTTGAAGAATAACCCCTATTGGTGGGAAAAAAATGCAGAGGATATCAATTTTCCTCTGGTAAGCTAAAATTTTGGTAATATGTTATGTTACTCATTGATATCGGGAATTGATTTTCACAAATCAACAGATCAAAGTGGACATCTTCAATACGATAAAGGAGTCCCGGAGCAGGATAGCAAGAGTTGGGGCATCAAGGAGACATGAAATCAGGAAATTTAAAAATCCAGTTCACGCAGCTGATCTTAGATTCTTTTCGCCCCAAGGCAAGAGCCTTCAGAACCATCCCGTTATCCAAGGTTTCGAATCTTAGCTCCAATCGTTTCACTGACAATGAATCTTTGTGTTCCGAATGTTATGAATTCATTTTCGAACGTTCGTTCTTCTGTGCAGGTGACGTTGCTTTGAAGCCTACATGGAATTACACGGACTCTGATATCTCTGTTCATAAGCTGGAATTTCGAGCCGGTGGTAAAACGATTTTAGCATTTGATGACCAGGGAGATGATGTCGTGCTGCGTGTCGTAGTCAAGGAAAATGCAATACCAAATCTCAATGACTTCTGGGAATCAGAAGTGATACCGAAATTCGAGGAAAAAGATTTATCGGAACGACAGAAGCGCTCTATTTACCTGGATTCTGTGAACAATACACAAGAATCCGTTTTGTACTATGTTGGCGTATTGCCGCATCAGGTAAAGCACGGAATGACTCGATACACAAGTGAAAGCCTGATTCGTTCTTCCCATATATTCAATCTGACTTTGAATTGATATCGATTTTTTTCAGGCCACTATAAGATCACTGCTACGTAGTATCGATCCACCGTTACCAGACTCTTTCTTATACGGTCAACCTCCGCCTCAGCCTAAGAGGAAAGCAGATTGGATTAGATACAGCTTTAGAGCCTACAACGCACAATGTTTACGTTGGAGTAGTTTGCAGCGTAAATGGACAAATCATTGCAAAGTAGTGGAGATCGATTTAACAGGAACCACAATGTCATGTCACTGCGACGGCTTGAGTACCATCGGAGCTTCTTTCCGTGCTGCTGATGTAGTTGAAAGAGTTCCTTCTAAGTTCTCGCAGTTTATAAAATTCATAGACAACTCTCTTATATTCTGGTAGGCTGGATTGTAGCTCAAGTTCGTTCCACAGAAAATTGAACAATTTTTATAAGATGTCATTTTCAGGTTTCTGGTTTACGTCACTGTTTGCTTCTTGGGATTATTTGCATGGGGCGGGATGCGGGATCGACTAGACAAACGGCGGGACAAGCTCATAGTTCTGGACGATAATAAAGCAGATGATACTTACTGCTACATCATTCTGGTACAGACAGATAAAAATCTAGATTCCTCTGGCTCATCGAGGGTACGATTATAAAACCAGAACTTCATGTCTTCAAACGCGATGCGAAATATCATACAATGAATTTTCGTCAGGTAGCTGTGCTTCTGGAAGGTTCTTACGGAAATAGTTCTGTGCATGTTTTGCATTCAACAAAACGACGGGTAATGCTGAGCGGGTCCAGGGACTATTTTATCCTACTCACACGTCGATCTCTCGGCGACGTGTTCTGCCTCCACTTGTGGCATAATCACAAGGGACCAAGACCCACCTGGTAATAGTATATCGCTCTTGTCTCTAACATCAATGCGAACATGAAGATCTGTGCTTTGTTTCAGGTACATAGACAAAGTCATCGTCCATGATGTCCAAACTCAGCGCGTCAGCATGTTCATATTCAATACCTGGCTCACTCCTCTCGACGACGATGGTGAGATCTGATTCTGTAAACTCCACCACATTCGAATCCAGATTAAGAGACCTTGGTCTTGATGAGTCACCAATTTTCAGGTCGTATGGGTCTTTCTTGCTACAGGATGCTGAACAATGAGACGTTGTCATGGAAAATGCTTTTGACAAATGCTATGGGTGATACAATCGATGCTGGCTACCACTGTTGGCTCGGCATGTGTTCGCGGTAATAATTAGTCCGACTCGTATCTCCGGTGTCCCACCTTGAAATTGTATTGAGAAAATTTGGTTCCTCGCCTGTAGCCAGGTACCCCGGAATAATACCAGGCGTAGACACGTGGTACTAGGGTTCGTTCATGTCTGCGTACTGATGGCTTGCGTCACCGCATTTTATCCAATGTCTGAGTACAACCTCGCGACGAACCGAGTGGACAAGTCAGCCAAGTTCACTTTTGAATGGGAAGAGATATTCGTCGGAGTCATCTCGGCTGTTGTAGCGTTTACAGTGAACTCCGTCTTCTTCTACATAGCTAAGAACGTCGCACCGGTTCAATCATATACCACAGACTACTCTTCAAGGTGAAGATCCTTCCGTCAATTGGCAAATTTCTCGAATCACAGGAACTCTAATGTTTAGCGTGACAAATGAATTTGTACAGTTATGTAGAGGAGCTTGTGATACCGATTCCTGCCAATCCTGATGTCGCTGCGCCAAGAGTAGACGTGGAGATATCCCTCGGAGACGGAATAATGTTGAGTGACATGTACAGACCAGGGGAAAAGCAAGTAATCAAGAAGCGAACAGTGCCTCTCAGAGCATCGCAGGCTCAAGGTCAACGATATTTCTACGACGAGGTAAGGATCGAGTCATCGATGCTGAAGTATTTTATAACATGTGCATATTCATATGCTTACAGGTGATCTCTGGGATGGGGCCGATTCAGGGGACACAAAGGATTAGACTGGCCTACACGTTGCCACATACGTATCTCTACCCGCTATGGGTATTGCTCGGAGTTGTCCTATTGATGGCTTTGTATTTTATACTGTTCTATGCCACTTTCTACTCGTGGTCAATCGGACTACGTTACTTGTTCGCCACATGTGTTGGGTTCCTATTCAGTTTTGCAGTACTAGAACCATCGAAGGTGCGCAGATGCCCTAATTCCACTGTATATTTAAGCTTTAGGCTCCTGCTGTGATGTGATCACATTCTGAATGTCGCAGGTGATGGGATGTGCCTTCTGGAAAATGAGAAAACAGAGGGGAAGTTTTGTGATCGATGACAGAAGCCGAATCGCTCTGTACTTGACTAGAAACTTAGATACTACCCAGTTGGAGAATGACCGAAAAGCATCTCTGTACAAACTTCCGACCGCATAAATGTAAGTAGTCGATAAAGAAAATGATTAAATTTGAGTGTACATCTCTGACAGCAAGTGAAATTTTATTCCTCAGTGCTTCTGGAATTTTAAATATGAGAGATTCAGGTTGACCTTGGCGCCCAAATATTTCTTGTGTAGAGCTTATTGCTGACCTTTGATAACATTTTCTTCACTGGCCGCTGATTATCTGTATCTTCGGATCACGCGAATCGTCGGATGGTATATTTACCAACCGTTGGAAGTATTTAATCTCACCATTCGAGCAGATATTGATCCTCCTTGTTTCATGGTTCAAACGCCATCGATTCGTTCCCATTTTTCCACTCTAATCGTCCCGCAGGAGCTCTTTCCCTCAACTTCCCTTGTTCTTTTCATTTCATAGCTTTCGATTTGCTGCTAGAAGTGGAGACATGTTCGTTAATTGCTGTGGAATAATTATTCGTAATTTGTAGACTTTTTTTTCTCAGAACCTAGGTTTCGTTCGATCAATGAAATGTTGGTTTATTTCGAAAACATAATTCAAAGTCGACGGGACACAATTAGAAATGACGAACCGGTTGTAATATCTATGCCAGAATTTGATATCATTGATTATATTTTAATCATTGGATCGAATATACACTGGGAGAAAATATTAGTGAAACAAATGGTGAAATCCTATAATCCCATACGTTCTATCAAATTCCCCATCCTGATTCGGTGGATAGGAAATCTAATTCGAAAATGAGTTCAAAATTAATTGGCGAAAATCTAGTTTGTTCAGAATTAATATTTGAATAGATAGAGCAAAAATTTTCGCCATTATCACGAACTGGGTTATTATATTGAATCACCCGGTAATCGAAGTAATATACTCATTATTCATATAATTATGAGCGGAATGGTCGCGTCCACAGAAAAAAATCTCTACATGCTTACACATGTATAATTTAATGTTTCCGGATATTGCGATCTCAGTCTACCCTGTCCTGGGGCAGTGAAAAATGTAAGACTGCCTGTTGGTTGTATACCCATAATTACGTGGGATACATGTTGTTCTTTTCAAAAGTCAAGAAAACATTTCGTCATTTGTCATTTTTCAAGAGGACATATATTTTGGAACAATAATGCCTCACGTTATCGATCTTACACCGAGTCAGTCACCCCGGTGAAACTCCATACTATGAATTTTCTATATCTCTCACCCTCCGCGATCGTGGGTCACAAATTTTCTCTATCTTAGCCATAAAGAGGGAGGATAAAGATACCGTCCATTTTTCCACACCATTGTATCAGCCGTGTATGCGACTTGTAGTAGAAATTTATATCGAGGGATGTCGAATGTCGGAGATATCGGTGCCCAATATACTTATAGGTATATTATCTTTTATCTTCCCTACAACGTAGAGTTTAAACTATACGATATTTTATCATCTTTCTTTTAGGATCGTGATCAAACGCAGCGTCAGTTTTTATCGCGAACTCCCGAAGCTCGACGATCAGTTTTTATCATATACCCGTTTTCACCCCCTTCGAGTAGAATTTCTCGGTTCGCAATCGCGCGTTCACTCCGCAGCGAGCCATCTGACCTGGAATTGAAACAAAGATCAAACAATCTTCAATGTTAATTAAATGTTTGAACGAGCCGAATGAACGCGAAAGAGCTTTAATCTGGTCTGCATCCTCCGTCGGGCTTCCTGTTGGCGTACCGACGTCCTCTCGCGTTTGAAATGAAATCTTTTTGGCAAATGAGGATTCCGCTTTGACGTATCGGCTATTCTAGAATTGATTAGTTATCCATACATTCGAACGAGCGTCGAACCGGAAAATGAAAATCATGGGCTTCGCATGAATATCAGCATCGCAGTACGCCTGTTCACAAAATGCAATCAACGTTTCATATTTTCGGGGATCATGTACCCTTTGTAGATAAAATCCGATTAATTTTCCCCATTTGTTGGTATGGATTGTTGAATACTTGATAATTGCATCAAGTATTTGAAAATGAAATGTATCGTTTACGTTTAATTTGGGCTCTAGAAATATTCAATGAATTTTTAGCACACATATTTGCGTCTGAAAGACAAAAAAACGACAGAATAACATCGAACGTTCTGTCGATGCCATTAATCTGCAAGAGGTGTGTAATTCCGTGAATTTTTCCGTACAGAGCGAATGCAGTATTTGCATATTATATCCTCATGCACTCGGATTATAGGTGCTTCCGGATGCAAATCTAGGCTGGTAGTTAAAAACGTTTCATCCCTCTGAATGAATCTGTATATCTCGCTGTTTTCTACATCTCTTGGAACAGGCAGCGAGAAATCAGGAAGGACGAAATGGGATGGACGGATAAAGCGAATTACCGGGAGTTTGCCAATTCTTCTATTAAGCTTGAGAACGGTTCTTAAGGTCCAATTTACTTGAGTACATCGATAAGATCTACGAAAGAAAGAGATTTTTTTTTCACCTAACCCTGACTTCTGGGGAAAATGAAGAGGGGAAAAAAAGATCCAGCGTCAGGGTACATTTATTTTTGTTCTCTTTTGTAAATTTCATCCGGTTCGTATCGCAGGAGTTGGAAAATTTCATTTGCCCACCTGCCTCGGGTGCATGCATTGCTGCTTATTAACTTTTCACACCGGGTAAAATCAATGTTTTAACAAGATCAACTTGTGGCATAAAAATGTATCGGCGTTGGTTTAGCTTGTAAATTATTCTGTTCCGCTTGCGGAAATATCTCCTATTCATGCAACCTTCACGAGCCTTCATTAAATCAGACTAATCATCGCTGCTGTGTACAGAGCTGCTTTGATCGTCTTGAACAAACTGGCTATGAATGGCGTTGTGTACCGTTTGATCCGTCCACGAGTTAATTAGCTCTCATGCTCAACCAGTGTAGCCACTTCTGCGAAGAGTCACTCGAAATCTGATTTCGCATCATCGGAATGAATGGAAATTTACGGACGCAGGAATGAGATTTTTTTTCGCAAGATCAAGTTTCAATAAAATCTGGACTTATCTCCTGTTATGTTTCGGAATGTCAGACCGACCCTGGAGGCGGCCTCTCGGCACCCAGCGTCAACCTCGTCCCCAGACACCCCTGTCTTCTCCTCATTGGAATTCCATCCAGGTGGTCCGCGATTCGCAAGCCAAGCTCAGTCGGTTCTGAAGTGGTGTTGTATGTATGCAGCCTCACGCCAACGTCGTCCGAGGATTTTTGTGATTTTATGTGGAAAATAACCCGCGAGTTGAGAGCCGTGTCTGGAATGTGCCAGGCGAAGATACCTTTTGATTCAAAAATTCTGTTCTCTGTCTAGAGCCTCGAAGAGGATCGGAATACACTCACTCACGTTCTATTTTCATTCCGCAATCTCATTCATCAAAATCGGTTTGCATCATATTCCCAGGGTTTCTTCCACTCGAAGGTATTTCGGAACTCGCATTTTGAGTTATATAAGTTTGATCGATACCGCTCCGTTACCTTCAAAGCTTATTGGACACCTCTGAGGACTTTTGACGGGTGTTTACTCGAAGGTATTCGAAGCGAAGCTTTTCCGTGCGCTCCACTGAGAAACTGTTCCTTTTACGGTACATCGATGATGATGTTGTGATTTTTGACGATGTGAGGTGAATTCGCGATGCGCATGGAATTCTCGGGGTCCGTACGATAAATAAACCCTGTGAAAGCTTCAGATCGAAAGTTGGTGTTTACCACTTTACATATATCACTCGGGGAATGGATGCCATTTGCGGTAATGAATGTGAGAGGAGCCTGTCGACGGTATAGGATGTTTTAGTGGCGTTCGATTTAATTAGCCAATCGACTGTGCTATGCGTAGCATTTCCGAAGTTTCGAGGCCAATCGAGTCAATTGATGAACAGTCTGAAACGCTTCAGCCTGTCTTAGTTCATTGTGGTACACGATTACCAAGTTTAGCGACGAACCCTATTCAAGCCTCGGCTTCAAGCTCAGTTTCACTCTGAAACTGCATCTTGCTACGTTGACGATAATTGCCCAGTAAGGTCTTGTACTGCATCGATCAGACGTCGTATACCACTACGATGTTCACTCATTTGCTAATGGATTGATGCATATTCACGCGCTGTTTCGAATAACATGTCGTTCAGTACCTTTGGAAATATTCTGTGAACGTGGTCCAACGCCTTCGGAACTGATTAGATTCGATCGAATAACAAAATTGTGAAGAATACAATAAAAATTGCGATATCTTGGAAACGGATCCAAATTTTGTACCTTCTGGATCTCGGGTGGCTAGGTCTTCCAAAATTTTGATTTGGAATTTTTAATAGGCTGCAAAAAAAAAAAAAGATTTTTTTTTTTTGGTCACTCATCACGAATCTGAAGTCAGATTTGCAAAATTAAAAAAAGCCAATCTAATTTGCTCGGAAAAAACTGAAAACATTTTAAATCTTGTATAAAATTGCTACTCGAAGGTATTTTGAATCGCCGATCAAGAATCTGAGGTCAGATCTGCAAACTTCAAAATAGCTGAAAATGAAATAAATAACGGAAAGTTCAGAACCTGGCTCATGGTCAAACAGACCAAAACGAATCAGTGTGCGGCATAAAATGCTTCAGACTTCGAGCCCTTATCTATTATGGCGATTGAATGAGAATACTATCGATTAGTATATCCGCTCTACTAGGAAATAAATGGATCACTTTGTCACCACGACCCCTCAATTCTATCGTATCTTCGATCTTCATCCATTCAATTCGGAAATATATGTTTGAATATAACTTCCCGGGGATGTTCTGAGACACTGGTCACAGAAGTGCCCCTAAAGTGTGACCAGTTTTATTATACCCTTCCGTTTTCACATTCGGTCGAGCATTATTTTCATCTCATATCAATTTTATCACTTCACAAACTGTAAATATCGAGTTTCTGCGTAACATCTCATCAGCCACCAATCAGAATGTCACATTCGTCGAAACTTCACGTATGCAAACTATTCATAAACCTTTTTCCAATTCGTTTGTTAAATCGAACGAACCGCGAACATAGAAGGTCCTGGTATTTTCTAGATCACAACCTCTCTAACATGGTTGTACTAAAATTTTCAAACTCGGTCAAAATTAAGTGAAAATTCCCTTTGGCACCGATACTTTTACCCGTCTAATGTAACAGAATTTGAAACAAATTTCCTTATCCTTCCACTTCGTGAGCATTCCCGTCAGGCTTTAACGTCCCCGAGGCGTTATTCTTGGAATTATCGAGGAATATTTAACAAGAGTCTGTGCATCATGGCAGAATGCGGCTGCTGTGGAAAATGCATCCATCCAATTTGTCCCCCGGAAGCAGCGCAGCCACCGTACGACGAGGTTTCTCACGAGATAGGCAACAACATTATGAGTATTAAAGTAGCAAAGAATGTCGGTCACATCCGGGGGCTCGAGGGACGGGGACAAGACCGAGGACCTCAGTTTGACGTTTCGTGTACAGATTCGTCCGGTAAGATTTTTAATCTTTAGCAAAATATCGCTCACGAATTTCGATATCTCGTCACCAAGAAAACGGGGCTTTTCTTGTTCTCGTAATTGCGCGGCTTGACGCTCCGGCCGCAGGTGACGGAAGGCGGAGGAGATGAGGTGATGAATCGGGCCGACGATCACGTTCATGTGCCACTTCCGTCACTGCAAAGGAGCTCGGTTCGATCGGTCGTAAACTTGGGGGTGGAAAAATCGCTCGTTCTCAATCATTGCTTTGTTCGATTGATGTCTTTTGAAATCCACCCCTTCCGGCTAGTCCTCTACGTCCACATCGTCGCAGCGCCGAACTAGATGTAGGCATAAAGGTTGGGCAAACTCTGACCTGTGACTCATGTAAGCTTCTTCATCTCCTTCGCGTCCAGGTAAAAAGTGCAGAGCCGGATGTGTCAAGATCAATGTGATCCCGGACAAACTCGCACCGCCAAAAAAGCCGGAAGAAGAAATGTTCTTGCTAAGATCTACGCGACAGTATCTCAACGCCGACGATGTCAAGAATAGTTTAGAAATCGAGTTCAAGACTCCCAGGAATTATATTCCGTGGCCAGATCCGGGACCAACGCCACCCATCATTACGATTGTACCTAAAAAAGGAGCGAAGGGCGGAAAAAAGGGGAAGAAGGGTAAAAAGGGAAAAAAGTGAACAATTATTCGATTACAAAAGTTTCAGAAGCAACAAACAATCAAGATATTTCGAATTAAAAAGTTTAAGTAACATCTCAGTGTTATCGTCTATTCTTTTGACGGCCAAAGTTCGCGCTTCGACTGCAAGCTCTAAGTGAAAACGCGATAGCAGAGCTTCTAGCCTCGCGTGACAATGATGATAACAATTACTGCATGGTGGAAGTTGACCTCGTCGGTTGGCTCAAGAGAAGTTTCAACGAGGTGTTTTTTGTTCGGAAGACGACTTGAATTATTCTGCGTTTGCGCGGGAATAACGTTAAATTAGCGCGACCGCGGTAACGATTCACAATAGAGGCTACTTGAGATATTAGAGAATGCTCTGCCGCATAAAATAATGAAAATAAAAGAGAGAGAAAAGGATATAGTAAAACGGAACGGAAATGCAAGGGGAAAAAGGTAAAAGAAAGTAAGTTTCTCTCGGCGGCGACGCGTTAACAACGGGTGAAAAGTTTTTTATTGTTCGGTCGTATAAGAAATTTCAAACCGTATATTTATCGTCCAGGAGGGGGTGAGATTCTCTAGAAAACGTACTACAATATACATGTAGGTATACACCGTATAAATTGCCTTGGATAAGTAGTTTTCAACGATTGAATCGACTTGTTACGAGCCGCAAACACCTCCGACTTTCGTCAGGTATTCGACAAATTTTCCAACCGCTTTAAATGGGTTTTCGTTTTTTCATGCAGCGGGGATATGCATGATCTTCGAAGGTATCTCGAGAGGCTCGAGTCGAGTGATTCTCAAGTGGTGGTGCCTTTTTTTCTCCCTTGCCACATCAGAGCACGGAATTTAAATATTCAAGCGATATCACACATGCGTATACAAGTTTTGAAAAAGCGTTATCGCAACAGTATGACGAGTTTTACCACCGGAATATCGGCTTTCTTTATTCGCGCGATTTTCTCGACACGAGAATGGAAATCCGGGTAGTTGTTATTCATATGAAATTGCGTGAACGTAAATTCACTCCAGGTTGAGACAGAGAAGAGATAACAGATGAAGAAATAAGGTGAGCGAGGAAGATCGAAAGTGGGTAAAGGGGTGCGATAAATGTAACATTTCCACACACAACTTTCCATTCGACTGTATAACTTGCACAGATAGTCCTTGACGTTGAAGAAGACAAAAAAATATAAGAAAAAATATAAAAAGAGATAAGACCGAGTAAACGGTAACAGTCGAGTATCCTCGATCTTTTCGAGGGTCTATATTTTACCAGTTTTTGGTTACAAATACTTAATTTCTAGAGGAAAGGAGCTCTTATGGGGTTCCTATAAAAAGATTATGCATAGATTCCAAAGTTGGCATGCTTTCAACTTTCACAGAAAATTTATTACCCCTATAAAGTAACCGTTTCGAAGTGAGAATTATTTCGACAAAAAAAAAAAGAAAAAAGAAAAAACTGACAATCTAGTGCAGAACGCACAAAAAATGCTTCGGCACACCTTCGATGTTGGTTGATTATTTTATGGTCATATTGCGGATGTAGGATTGGGTATTGTCAGTGTAGCACAGTTTTGGTATCGTTGTTCAAGATCAATGTGCATTATTGAACGAGCAGTCCGAAGGTGGCTGGAACCGAAAAATGAGCTGTGCAGGGTGGATAGGAGGATGAGGGTGGTTCGGTCGGGTTCGGAGTTTCAATGAACTTAGGCAATATCTGGGCGCAGGAATGCTGGAGGAAAAGGTTGAAAGGACGTGGTTGAGCAGAAACAGTCCCGTTTGGAGTTTACCATCAATTCGCACATGCATGGGTACATCAGTCTCACTTTGAGATATTGAAGTCAAGAATATCGGCACAGAGACTGGGACACAGAAGGACCGAGATGAAAGTGGCACTTCGAATCGATCCCTGTATTTTATTCTATGTAGAAATTCACCGGTCTCGAGACGCGCAGCTGGTTTTCGCGTGAAAAGCTGAACTGGCGTTCGCTTAAATTGAGAAAATCGACGAGCTGCGAATAATTACCTTCGACAATTCCACAGCAACTTCATAAGACTGTGGACAAAGTGTTGATGAAAGCGTCTGAAAGTTGGATTCGGCCGAGAAAAGGGGGTCGCCCAGTTTCTGGGTATTTGCTTTTACCTCGATTGATGGTTCTTCATCCCGACCCACCCTTTTGTATGCTTCTATCCTGTGTGTGGTTTACGTCTGTCCCGAGTCAGATGGAAACGGATGCCGACGTTGGATCGTGATCGTGATCGAAGCGAGTCGATTGGCGGATTCCTCAGGTTTCCTACCGAATTGAAACGTCGAACTCCGCGAATCGGACAGATAGCTGAAACATTTCCGAAACAATGACTGAGCCCTTTCCCTCACTCTCGATTCGCACATATATCACTACAGGCGGTGTTTCTCTTTCCACGAGTTGCTTAACCGCCGATCATCCATCGACAAAGGGTTTCGTTGCAGTTTATATTCTTACTGTATGTTAAGTGTTGTGGATTTATTTATTTCGACGGATGCACTGTTAAAAAAATCTTGAAATTTCTCTGCAATATCTTATCATCCGATTCGGCAATTATTGTAGCGGTGGGAACCCATTTTTAAATGCAATTTTAATCAATTTTGATATCATATGAGTGTCCAGCCGAATTTTCGAAACATTCTGTATATGAAATTTTGTATAATCTTGGTTATGAAGTTTCAGAATGATTTTGTATTTTCGAAACTATTATATGGATATTCGAGTATTGAAAAAGTTGAATTTCAATACCTATACAAGAAGTATATTTCAATTGCTTCACATACATTTTCATGAAACTTGAACAGGAATGTCTAACAGTGTGGAAAAGCTCAGATATGCAAGGGGTTATATCTTACTGCGAGTTCCCATGTTACACACAACAATTGGAACCTCACCATTGAAATTCTTTGAGCCTTTTACCGGCTTTTGAATACATTTCTTCTGCCAATCGATTGGCCGTATTTGTATACAGTTATCATACCGTATTTGGACCAGAAAATTATTAATTAAGAGACCCGAATCGCCCCCTTGGTGGAAGGGGCGTCTATTGTGTGCCAAAGGTTGCGTTTAGATTGTTTAGATTACAACAATAAGGTAATTTACGGAGGCCGCGTGCCCCGGTCAACAAATTCCGTTCCTTATAATCGAGTTATATGAAGTACTAAATTCCCTTTACGCTCATATTCCGTTAAAGGCGCTTTGCCGGTACGGAATGGCCACGGTAGATTGAAAATATTACCACAGGATACCTCGAGTTTACCGGGACTTAACAATTCTATAGAGTGTAAAACCCGTTCTTCGTGAACTATGTTCTCACCTTATCATAAGCACCGGCGTATTGTCAGTTACTTTCTCCACACCTCATAATTGTCTCAATATTGATGTCGTTATTCTTCTGCATTGTTGCAGTTATTACTACGAAAAAGATTACTGGGATTTTATTTATCTTGAAATCTTTAATTATGAATTATACAAAGGCTTTGCTGTTACATGTTTGGAGTAAAAGTAATCTTCCAATCAATCTCTTACAGAATATATTTGGACAGTCTGGTTATTCAATAAAATTCCACTTATTTTTACCGTGGATAAAAAATAGTTGGCAATTCTCTATCAATACTGATGGATTAGTGAGACACCGATCACATCCATTAGCAGGGATTAACGTTATGGAATAGAGAAAAAGAAGATACACAATAATCCTTTTCATTGACTAGCAATTATTGTCGACTAGAAATATATTCTCCTCTGACGAGAATCGACGAATGGACATTATCCATTTATATAGAGAAAGATAGCAATACCTCATTTCATTCAAGCTCATAATTAGCGTTCAAAAGACGAATTATTATGTAATAGGTACTGTAGCATTGATCACATCGAGAAAATGTAGCTATATGTATATTGTATTGGAAGATACTGTTGGAACAATTTTTGTATTTAATTACATCAATGTGGGCGCTGTGGGAGCGAATTCGTAGACCGTGTACTTGGGATCAAAAGAGGAAGCAATTTCTTCGTCACTGTCCCCGTCAGAGTCTTCGCCGGGTGGTTCGTCTTTTTCGCGTTTCGAAGCTTTGTAGGATTTGCACTGTTCGAAGGTGGCTTTTGCTGTGAACAAAATTTAGTCTTTCTTGATTTCCCGTTCACGTTTCAGAAAGTGACTACTCTACAAATGAGTCGAACCTCTATCGGTTAAAATTCGAATTTGTCTAATGCAGCTACTGTTGGATCGACCTCACCTTCTTACCTCAAAGGATCTATTGAACAAATACGTACAGTTTGATAGAAGTTCCGCAGTTGCGTTCAAACCAACCACGCCTGTAGTTCCTCGTTATCGCAAGAACATTCCAATTTCAAACTCACGCAAGCTCGAGGAGTATTCCTCTATTTCCATAGGGAATACAAAGGACTCTGGATTGTCTTCCGCTTGAGTTACAGCCGATGGTACAAGAGAAATTCCGTCATTTCCGACAAAGCCCAGGGCAGATGTCGGCTCGATGTGCCGAGGCACTTGGTAACTGAAGAGCGGTATGGTACCGATCATGATGTCCGTTCTGACCTTGAGATTCTTGTTGTACCATCCCTCAACCCTTGCCTCAACCTACGAGAATATCAAATTTTTTCCCAACTCTGTACCATCGTTCGACATGTAAAGCCACTCTTGTCGGTGTATCGTCATGGAATATCTCAGAAAGGGTCCGACCCGAACCTTCAGCTTATAGCCGATATCTATGATGCTACAGTGTTGGAGACTCGATGGCGGTAGCGAGGGTAACTTCAGGCTCATCAGAACCAGGTCCTGACCCTCATCGACGTTTGTTTCGAAATCCTCTATCACTTCCTTTCTTGTCTTTGCGTCTCCCCCAGCGCGGAAAGTAACCAGCTGGAAAAAAAGTGTCGGGTAGTGAATATTCATGACGGTGGTGAGGCGATTTCTCGGCAGATTCTGATTAATCATAATCAGGAATGATTAGCTCGTTGAGACACAGGGTACCATAAAGTATGGAGTCATGATTTTTTTGACGTTGAAATCACTGTTTTACTTGGCATAACTTCTACGAGAGCGTAGGGAACAACTTCTGTGTGACTTTCAAATCCGCGAATGTTTTACATCGACCTACGGCCGCTTAAAGTTATAGGTAATTAATTCGAAGAAACTCACTTTTTTCATAACCACCCTCAATTTCTCAACCTCCACGCCCGACAAATTCTTCAACTTAGCTTTAATTGGTATATATTGTCCCGGTACGTAGCCCCGAACGGGAAGTGACACAGCCATGTACAGTGGCTCACCATGTCCCCAAAAGGTTTTATGATTTTCCTCGAATATCGGTTGCTGTTTGGGGAAGAAACGTGTTAGACGTGTTTATTCACATTTTCTCAGGAGTTAATAATCGTGCCCTATCCCCTCACCGCCGCAAGTGGATCACGGTTGAGATCAACGATCGGTACAACCGTGAATGGAACCTTGACGACATGGTCGAGCTTCCATGGTCGGTCGATTATGGCTTTGACAGTGTAACGCACGCGGCCGTACAAGCTCTCGAAGCTGCATGGAATTCCAGTCGGCAGCATCCAGGAGAATGGATACAGGTGGCTCCCTTCCGGGATTTCAAATTCGTTTTCTCCATCTGGAAAAGGGTCATAGTACGACAAATGTGAGAAGCCATAAGTTTTTATCCTCAAAGGTACGTCGGAGAACGGGTTTCACCTCCGAAAATGATACACTTTACATCCAAGTACGTTTCGTTGGCTTTGCGTATCTGATTTCCTCCCTCGGGCTTCCACCGCACTTTCGCCTCCCCCTTGTACCTAATTTCAATCGCTGTTCGAACAAAGAAACGGGAAGGCCGAACCGATTAGAATTTTGTAGATTCAACGCTGGGGTAATTACCTCGAACTTTTTTTGGCGAGTCCACGTCTATGTGGACGTTGCCGATGACCGGATAGCCAGGGTAATAAATCCCATGCGGATTGTTGAGGACGATCTCAAACCGTAGCAAGCCCATCTTTCCCTATCGTATACCTCGAGCCTGAAACTTGTCGACGCTTAGATTAACATGGGAGCTTTTTGCCATCTCGCTTTGTGAGTAATAAGCCAACGGTGGAAACTGTGTCAGTCCAATCTGGAGAAATGTACTTTCCCCGAATCACCTGCAGTATAACGAAATGCAATTTGACAATGAGGCTGGGCAGATGAGTACTTTAATTGCAATTTATATTTCCGAGTAAAACGGTTTCGTGCAGTAATCCCGCGAGTTTCATCCGGCGAGGACGCGACGTCGTCTGGTACTCTTCCGGAATTCCAACGAGGAAATCATTTCGGCTTCGGATGTAAAATCAGGACCGAGAATGCTCGACACTCTCTTTTAAGATATGCACTTTACGTAGCCAGGAGCTGATGACTTATCGATACGGTGTGTGGTACTCCATGAGTCTGCCAGTGAAAATAGTAAACCGGTGTACACGTGGGTGTTTTACGAGCAGCACGCCACATTCGTCGAAGCCGAGCTTTTATGGAGCCTGAATGGCGAAACTTTTCATTCCTTGCCTAAATGGTTTTCTTTTTCTTTTTATTTTCTATAAATTGCGAGTGAAGAGATTAATCAATCCCATTCATAAGACATTCACGATGCACCTTTTGGATCCACGTTTTTATGCGCTTTAAAATAGCTCGCTCGTGAATCACGCTGATGTGAAAATTGAATCCCCTGGGGGTGAAGAACTGGGGAAAATTAAATCTCACAAGGCAAGGGCTTGAAACGATTTTCTGTTAAAGCGCGAGCTACGGGTGCTTCCGATTAAAAGTACGCGAGGGAGATACTTATAACCCCTTAACAACGGTTGGAATCAGAAAACTTCGAGTATGATACCATTGAACATAGAAATCCCCTATTAGAAATATTTGCGCGTGGAATACGAGGAGGGTCGGATAGAAGAGAAGGCGCTGGCGCAGATCAGTGTCTTATTATTGTACTTCCGTTGCAGGTGTGGCGTTTGATAAGGATACCTCAATGGTAACTCGAAGCTTTGTCGTACAGAAATTTATGATCCAAAACTTGAAATAACGAGCTAACAATGAAATGAGAAATAATTCGATTTCGTTACCCTTTTTTTCTGAAAAAAGAGCTGTCTCGTAGAAGAGTAACTCTGTTTGTTGACAGGACTAGCGATTTACTTTTACTACACACCTACCTTCCTCCATCTTCATCTTTTATCACACTCAATAAGCACAGTAACGTATTATTTAACGATTGCCGAACTTTACGCACCTTAAGTCAAAGCTACTGACAAAATTAGAAAAAAATATCCTATCGTCTTCAGTCACTATAAAACTAGATTCCCTCGAGCAGTTGTGACAGTTTGCCTAGAGGTTGGATACTGATCCTCCTGCAGGCAGACTCTCGCGCCGTCGGCCGCCAATACTTTCGTCTAGACTCTGAGACGCCTTGGCGTCCTCGGTGTCGGATGTCGGGCGTCGGTATACCCGCCATCGCAGGACTAACCATAAGCAACAAAATCTCAATAAACCTTGGTAAGAAAATATCTGTATAATTATTCAGATTGAAACAACGAACAGTCTTATGTCACGAAAACGACTCTAAAAGCTCCCGGGCGTTTTTCACCGAACACCCCAGGTCCCCGAAAAGCGTGATACAAAATCGCAAGACCGTCGACTAAAAAATCAGAGTTTTACATGTCACACCATCATCGAAAGTTAGGCAGAAGCTTACAGTGTACCAGGGATGGTACCAGGGTTAATGGAGTATACGTTAGCGGAGTAACGTCAACACCCTCATAGCCCAGAGCTGCAATCTATGTTCGACTCAGCTTCTGCCGAGGATTCCTGACTGTGTCGAGAAGCGTCGCCATGGTTCTCGTACGTACACAGGATCAGTTTGCCTGATGCGTGACCCGATAGCCGTCCTGAGCTTTTCATTCACTCTCAACTTGGGGGGTCAAAGAAATTTATATTTATGTTCATCATGGGCGAAGGGGAGACGCAATATGTATACGAGGGTGCCGCAAGGTCCTTGTGCTTTGAGTTTTACTTGTCTGGAGAAGCACGAGTGGCTACGTTACGGTATGGTAGGGGCAGGGGCTGTGCCCTGAAAAGCTAGATGGTAGCGACCCGACAAGAATAAGAGGAAGCGTCGAGGGAGGTCAGCACGTGACAAATGAGACTGCTTGTCTGAGCCTAGCCTACGTTGAGATAACGAGCCCTCTTTCGGGCTTGAGCCTTGTCGTCCCACCCCGGTGGAATTACGTGCTTTAAACACATATTGCACATCTCTTGCTCCTTCTAGTTTTGAAGACTGTGATTATTTTAATTGCTGTCTCAATTAAAGCGCGGATTTCTCCGGGTCCTGTAGTCTGGTTATACTGACGCGTCGTTATCGCGCCACTTGTTAACGTAATCGTATACATATGGGGGATTCCACGTCAAATCGACCGAAAAAACGGGATTTTTTCCCTGACCCCTTTCGATCTTCTTGTCCTTTTGCACAGTCGAACTACATGTTGAAAGGACGAACTGTGATTTTTTTCAGATTTTTTTGACTCATCATTCTATCACGAAAAATAATCGAATAAATTTATTTTCAATTTTTTTTTATTTTTCACGCCTACATAGCTCAAAACGTCAACAATGTATGAAAAAAGTTCCAATACCAAAATTTTGAGGCTTTTTGTGAACTTTTCGAGAGTATTTTCATCAGATTTTTAATACCCCGTTCAAGTGTAGTTTTAATACAAAATGAGTGGAAATCATTCATAACTCAAAAGTGCCCTGATCGAATTGGCTGAAATTTATGCACAGCCCGTCTTTCACAATGCCAAAGGTTGTCTGAAAATTTCAAAGTGGGCCGAGCAGTGATTCAAAAGATACATCAACAAATATTCGCACAGTGGCAAGAATTCGGCGATTATGAGGTCGCAAAAAAAGTTTTTTGGCCACGATTCGAAAATTCAACATTAAAATTTATTATTCTTGTCTACCTACTGGTGATCGCCCTTGAATTTTTGAACTGCGGCCGAAAAAACTTTTTGGCGACCTCATAATCGCCGAATTATCGCCACCTTGCGAATATTTGTTGATGTATCTTTTGAACCACTGCTTAGCCCACTTTGAAATTTCCAGACAACCTTTGGCATTGAAAAAGACATGCTGTGTAAAAATTTCAGCCAATTCGATCAGGGCACTTTTTTGTTACTGAAGATTTTCGAAGATTTTTAACCAAAACTACAGTTTCGCGAGGCACAAAAAATTGCAAAAAATTATTTTCAGAAATTTCAAAGAAAGACGCGAAACTTTTGTATGAGAACTTTTTTCAGTGCTCATCTGGATTTCAAGCTATGTTGGCTTGAAAAATCAAAAAAACGCTAAAAGCTGATTATTTGACCAGCTGTAGTGAAAAAATACTTGGTCAGAAAAATCTGACAAAATTCACAGTCGATCCTTTCAACGTGTACTTTCACTGTGTAAAAGGGCAAACAGATCGAAAGGGGTCAGGGAAATCAGCCGGTCGATTTGACCTGGAATCCCCCATATATAACCGGAATATTGTTCGCAGTTCGGGTCGGAGTCGTTAGTCGGGTCGGACGGTTCGCAGAGATTGACAGATTTTTTATTCAGTTATTTTCGTTTTCTCTCTCGCAGAGACTGCAGGCGATTTTATGTCCTTTTTTGCCCCCGTTCGAATGGGAAATCTCGACCTTTCTGATGTATGTATAAAATTCGAGGAAGGCTCCTGGACACAAGGAGGAAAAAAAATTGAGTTATCATCTACTTCAACAAGTTACCCCTTGGGCTGACAGACAAAGGCGTGCGGTTCGTTCCGGCACTATGGGTCGAGGACATGGCGTAGCTGAAGACGTAAAAAACAGTAAAATTGGTCACAGATTTGGTGAAATAGGGTAAAAATAAAAATTTCCCCAAGAAGATAAAAAGAGAGGCCCGCGTCCCATCCCTCGCGGAAAATCGCCGAGCCTCCACCTCTCGAAGAAATTCCAAATCACTCTACGTCCTTGTAACGGTCACTGCGACGATTCATTTGAAAATCGACAAGTTTAAGGGTATCCGATAGAGGGAATGCCCGTACCTATATACCTCGGCCGAGATCGTTGTGCATATCAGTGCTGAAGCAAGGCGACCCCTTCAACCAACTGGAATGGTCTCGGGGACAAAAAAGCAATCAACCCTTGGTTTAGCCGGGAACTTTCCGCCGTCTTGGTCCTAAAGTCCCGGTATAACTTACTTACTACTACTGACTTTTTTTTCCCCCTCAGCAGAAGTTGTACCCAGTCTTTTTCTCTCTCACTCTTTTGTATCCCTATCGAACTCCATCACATTGACTCCTGGGATAAACCTCCACCACTCGAGCATAAAACGAAACGGGTCAGACACAACTCCTTCTCCGACACGGATTTCGCAGAAACCACCTGCCCATCGAAATCTCCGGATGTCCGATCCAACAGATCGTCCGTCTGAGTTAGTCGCGCGCTTGCCTAAAGCTCTGCAATCCCTGCATCTCTGGTTTTAATGATTCGATTTTTTTTTAATGATAGACACTCCGGTAACAGGACGAGATAAATGCTCATTAAAACGACGATATACCGACGCGCTAATTAGCAGCGCGTTTGTTTTCGATTGGCATTTCCCATTGGGATACATCGAGTGTCAGTTTGTTAATTCTGAACGAATAAAAGGTGCAGGATTCAAAACATTCCAATTACGTTCAGTCTCTACTAATTATTGGGTATACACGGTATTCGGGAGTGACGTGTATCAGGTTTGGCAACAACGGTCACGTTCGACGTGTGTTTGTTAGTAGATGTGAGATTGGTTATGGATATGGGAGGCCACACACACCGGATGCACTCTCGGTGATTTAATTGAATCGTTATACGCGATATGATGAAATGATCAAATGATGCACAGCCATGGTTGGGAGCAGTAATTCGATGTCATAATATATGCGATGACATCCACCGTCGGTTTATAATAGAAATAGCTGGAAAAGCGTGTGGGGTAGTAAAAAGAAAAGTACAAAGATTCTCTCAGCGGTCAAATGTCGCCGTCTTATGTCTGCCCGAATCGCGGTTTTTTATTCCCTGAATAAGATACGAACGAGTTAGAAGAGCCGAGATTTCAGTCACGGTTCAGCTGCTGCAATACGCACGAGAAACGTGGCACGAGGTTTCACAAGATTACAATGAAATTTCTCGAAATATATACAAGGAGAAAATAAACATTTATATATGCCGTGTAGGTAAAGTAACTGGCAACCTCTGCGTCCTCGGTAAATTTATATTTCACGAGATATGCCTGTCTTCGCCTTGTGTGTATATAAAGAAGAAGAAGAAGAAGAAGAAGAAAAAAACAGAAGACGAAAAAAATGATATATGGCATACATACGTAACGCAGAAGGCTGATTCTGAGAAGAGGGGGTAAAAATTGTTCTGTAAAATACGCGCTTCGTGGACCCTTTTCAATTTGAGACTCTCCATAGGTTATACGTGTTACGCCCCGTGCTAGAGCTTTTGTGTATTACTCCCATTCACGATAATGAAATCCGGACCCATTCCGTGTCAACACTGGAAAGCTTTTGATTTCACGTACTACGATTCCACTCAACCCCGTGCTCGCGACTTGGGCTGTCGTCGGACCGATGCACAATATACAGTACCCTGCCACTGTGGCCACCACCGGTCTTGGAAAGTGCTAACCGCGTCACGCAGCGAAATAACTGCGGGGGGCACCTGAAGATACGATCGCGCATGAGAGTGCTGCTAAAATCGTTCCACATACGGGGGTTACAGCACATGGTCAACGTGTGTGACTCACACCCTGACCACGTGTGATATCCGCGCACATGGAGTTCGCGTTTTACGCCCTTGCCCACCTGGACCTGCTCTATGGCCCCGTCCTCTCTTCTGTGATCAGTCCCCATCTGGTGATATTCAAATTTCATCAAGCTGCAGGCAATGCAACAAGACGTGAAACGGGACGATTCAACGGGTCTGCGACACATTTCGTTGCTCCATTTTGAGACCAGGTTATGGGAGGAACTCTGACGAAATTAGTCTTACGCTTGATTACTCGAGGCGAAGAGACCGTGTCGATTGTCGATCACAATGAAATTGTTTGCCAAACGGTTAAATTTTGTCGGAGCATAGAAGGACAGAGGGCGATTACGTGATACGATAATTAGAGAATTTTGTGGATACTGGAATTACGGCGGAAGGAAGTCCTAATATTATTCCAGGCCCTCCGGGTTCGCTGAAGGATGATGGTACGGAAAATTGCCGCGCAGCAAGTTCAAACGACGGAAGGGAATCTTGATCGTTGAACTAAGGACATCGGAGAGTCTCGTGAAACTTGAATCCTCTTCACTCCACTTCGATTGTTCGACCCTTTCTCCATCCTCTTATCGTACAAGTGCACCGAAAGGAGGGAAGAGGAGAGAAGTAGACTTGAACACGACAGCACACCGTGCGAACGTCAATCCGATTACGCTATTAACGTGTATCATATATCGTTCTATGTGTCGTGAGGATATACAAAATTAACGTGATCCTTGGAATCCTGGCATCGGTGCCGCTATCTCTCAGTGTGGCAAGTACCCAACGAGTTACGTAATCAGTTTACGCACTCATCGCGCACCTAAGTATCCCCGAATATCTACATCTTGGCTCCGTAATCTGACACGGGTAAATTATGTCGTTAAAGAACTCGGTGGTGGGTCGCCCGCTGACTGACGAGGCTACGTTTAAGCGAGGCGAGACACCGTCTGTAGCTGGAAAAAGTACTTTATTCTGTCCCACATTTCATCCAGGATCACGAGACACCGTTCCACTATGCCGTTACGCATTCTAAACTCCAGTTTATGAATCCGAGACCGTTCGGGCGGATCCTTTGACAGCGAAACTTGTTTTTTTATACCGACAAAATTGTGCCAATTCCCAGAAGTGGAACGGTTGTACATTTTAAGGGTCAACTGCTCGCTCAGTTTTTCCTTCTCTTTGATTTAAAAGTTTATAAAGTGCGAGTGGAATTCTCTTTGATCATGAACACCGATTGATCATTCACGTAACGCGGACTTTTATCCCACAGGAAAGACAATACCCCTCGTTTCATTATTACGGAGAATTTACCGGGACTAGTATATGCGCTCGAGTGATTAACAAGGCCGCAAATATCGAGGGTATATCCGGCGGGAGTGAGTTTCATTTTTGCCCTATGGTTTACCTCCGGGTCATTAACGTGACCAGAGGCTGCGGGTGGATCAACGCAATTTTGAAATGCTGTCGACATCCGGCTGTGATAATTCTCTGGGATCGATTGACCTGCGTGAATCGGGTGTACCGGACGTCACGGGTCGCAGAATTAAACGGCTTAAAAATACTGTCGCCGATATCCCGCCAAGGGTATGACGCGCTTGACGCGATATCCCTGTCCATAGGAATTTCCGAGTCTCCAGGAACTGCGGAAGCCCCCATAAATTACGCTCCTGTCAGAAAGCTCGGTGCCGTTGAATTTATTCGAGGATTATCGTGGGGCTCCAGTCGCCCCGTCACCGTTCCCTCGACGTATATTAAAATTCGCCCAAAGAGGCGATAAAAATAAAATTCAAATATAAAGGACCTCCCCTCAGCTATCCTATTCAATATATAATAATATCCTCATCATAGATCATGATGTACCAGGAGTAGTCGCTGCGATCTTGTTAACGGCCTATTTGTGGTTAGTTAGAATTTTTAGAGCTCCCGATGTTATGGATGCATATTAATGGGGTCGGAGTTGCCAATTTGTCTGCGAGAGAAATTGGATTTTTTCTGAAAACGCAATTACGAAGGTATCGTAACGAGGCCTCGTTATTAAAAAAAAAAAAGAAACAAAAAAAACGTGTGAAGAATGTAAAAGAGTGGAATATAAAATCTGTATGAAAAAGAGAAAAAGAGAGAGTTGAACCGTGGGAGAGGATCGATCGTTGGTTGATTTTGGAAAGCCAAGCAGAGTACTTTCGTCCGGGTATTTAAAAAAGGGGGACTTAATTACGAACGGGTCGTGCCACGTCGTGCCTTATTAATTATTAATCATTACTTATCAAGAATCACGACCCCATCGTAAATTCCCCTTTGGAATGTTTGACGCGGTCCAACACAAAATCTCGTATATTTATTATCCGACATGCTTTATCAAATCGAGTTGGTGATGTATTTTTATAAATATAAATTAATATAATTTGAAAAATTTTCAGAAAATAGTTTAGTTAAAATATTAATTTTTGAGATCAATGAAATAAGTTTAATCTTTTTTTTGCAGAGACATGCGTCTAATCTTCGAGTAATCCCTATTCTTATTTTCCCCTTCATCTCACACCGCGCTTCTTTCACACGAAAAACCGAGGGATAGCGAACATCTCAAATCGGAAGCTTATCAACATTGACAGTACATCTCGCGATGAATCGGCTGAGCCTTTGTGGGAAGATCTACACCTGAGGAACCCTCGTGCTCGACTCTTCCGTTGTTTAACATTAAAGCTAGAGTTTATAGTTTATATACTATCTCTGAGTTAATTAAAACGGAAGCCACTCCGAGCTCGAGAGTGGTATAAACTCTTAATTCAAAAGCCAGAACTCACTCTAACCAGTTAAAGTTGAAGTTTGGGTCGTAGCAAGCTCTAATTGCAATCGATACTAATTCTTCGCCCCTGGTTCCTCCCCATTTCTGCTTACGTATCATCGACATTGGAGCGTCTGACCGGTACCTGACTCCTACTACTGGCACTGCTTCGCCGCCGCACGTGACTCAGCCGACTGTCAGACTCCATAGCCACAACTCAAGAGATTTAGTTGTGGTGCTGAGCAACGATTTCACCGCAGCAAGTCTTGTGGGTCCAGGAATACATTACGGCGGTATATATTTACTAGGGCTGTGCGAATAGCGTTCGAATCGAATCGAATCGAATAGTGCTATTCGAGTTTTCGAATATTCGAAATATCCGAAATATTCGTATAGTTCGATTTTTTTTAAAATATTCGATGATTCGTCGGATCTTACGATGATTGCACACTCTCAAAAAGACGTATACGCGTACTGTTTAGAAAAAGGAAACACATCCACACTCGATCAACAATCTGCTACGAACTATGCCAATGATAAAACTCACTTTGCGTCTAGATTTTAATTTCTCAAAAATCTAACGCTGTTTTGTCCAAATTGTTTTCTGCACACCAATTTTTTACATTCCATCCCGATTTATCTGGGAGCTGATCAATTTTCAATTTTCTTGAAAACCTTCTTTCTTCGAAATCCTTCTATCTTTTTGCGTCTAAATTTCTTCGTTTGAATTTGAATTCGTTTCTTTACACAGGTTGTCTATTCGAGTTAGGATGTAAGGTTTCCTGAGAAATCCATGATATTCCACGTGTATAGAAATACGATTTTGCTCTCGTGGACCAATCATGTCACGAAGCTGAAGCTAGCAGCAATAGTGAGCAGCCAAAAGTGCCGAATTCAATTAAAATTACGGAGTTATGAAATATGAGGTAACGAATATAAAAGAAGAAAGAAAAAAAATACAACCGAATTGAGAACCTCCTCTTTTTCTGAAGTCGGTTAAAAATAAGACAATGAGGCGATAGAATTTGAATTTTGTGACACATTATGTAAGGGAATACTCTCAATGACTTATCGACATGAATCTTCACTGTGTGATTTTATTCCGGAGAACTTTGAAATGTTTGGCTGCTAACTATGGCTGCTAGCTTCAGCTTCATATCATGTCAACGATTTTTTCCGGTCAATTTCTCAGGCTCGTGTGCCTCAATCGAACTGCTATACTTGAAATATTTTTTTTCTTTTGCAATTTGAACTGGTTTTGAATTGCCAAAAGAAAAAAGAAATGAAAAAAATTGATCACCATCAGAAAAATTCCCTGAAAATTCCAGGATATTTCAGGAGAAGAAATATTCCCTGAGATTTCCAGGAATTCCAGGTGTTCCAAGAAGGTTCCAAGACACCCTGTTACAGTTAGATTTTAAGACGCCACACACCAATATATTAATAAGAATAATTGATATTATAATACTAATGATAATTATGATGATACAATTGATCAATGTTGACAAACAGTCAAGAATATTCCTCATGTAGGTATCTATATTGTCTGAAGTGAAATACGAATAGCTCGCAACTCTAGATTATTTGAGAATAGTCAATTCTTGTTTCTAAAAAGACCCAATTGTTAAACAAATCAAATTAATCGGATATTCGAATATTCGCACAGCCCTAATATTTACGGTGCGGTGCTATAAGCGCTTAGCAGGGACGGAAATTCCCGATAAAATTATACCCGCAAATGTGAGAAAAACTTGAACAAATAATTGTCCTTCATTGATCTGTGCTTGAGAGCGGAAGCTGCTAATTTTATCCAGTAAACGAGTAAAAACGATCAATCCAGCGAACCGTGGTCCATCGCTCTGTACCAAAAGAGTGAAAATTACATTACGCGAATGGGTTCATTAGTCACGAAACGATCACTACCCGTTCGACTGGTTAACGTATAGTACTTTTGTGTGAACGCCCGTAAACCGTGTCTATACGTTTTTAGAACCAAAAAGAATGATATTTACGCGCACGAACTACATAGTCGAACACGTGCATCGACGCGCTTGTGAATGGCGAATCGCTCCGCGGAGACAAATGGACCAATTTATCTTTCTGACCCCTTCCGTTTTCTTCTCGGCCTCCCGCAGGGCGGAACGGTTTCAACTTTTATACCGGTCACGTTGTTGTACGGCGCGGAAGAGTGCATATCTTCTCTGACGTGTCTGTTTGTCTCCATTTGCTTCTTTCGGCTGATGAAAGACCGACTGCACGCCGCTACGCCTATAGTGATAATTAGAGCAGACAGGTAGTTTCTCAAGTTTCACCACTGAGGGATCTCCGGCTATTAAACTTGGACGGCTTCGTTGAAATTGGGCCGAGCAAATCGAACCCAAGCAGAATAGTCTCACCTTACTTCAGCCCCGCATCTAACCGCACGTAGAACCTTTCTCACCCTTTAGATGGCGAATACCCTGGTCCCACGGTCATCCCTTTGGCCCCGAATGACGCGGTTCGTTTAGCCGGAAACCAGACCCTAAACCTTAACATTCGCTCTCGCCTTTTCGGTGCGATTAAAAGTACAAAATTGATGGGAGACATTAGCGAAAAAAAGTTAATCTATCTCGACAAATGTCTCCGAACTACGAGCATCGGTAATATCTGGGTCTGTTTTCGAAACACCCGAGAGGGGAGGGTGTCCGGTGATTTATAAGGTCACCGGATGAACGCGTTCCTCTATAACTCACATCGTGGCCATCCGGGTCTGTGATTCCCCTAGTTAAGTACCTAGCCACGTAGGCTGTAGCCGGGTGGCTCGCCGGCTCCTGGAGGGTCGCGTCGTTATGCGAGGTCTTCTCTGCTTCTCCTCGAGCTCCAGACTCTCTGGTCCACCGCGAAACTGTTTGGCCTTGGTCTCGGCTTTGGCTCTGGCTTTGGATTTCGCTTCGGTAGTGTAGTGCCGTATTACACCCCGCCTCCGCCTCCGCCTCCGCCTCCGCCCCCGACGGTTGTACGGGGTTCGTTCAGCTCGTTTGTTAGGGACCTCTTTCGCCGCGAAATGAAATTTATTACGTTCGCGCATGAGATGACTCGCAAACACCTAGCTAAAGACGGATTTCCGTTCTTATCTCGGAATTAACTCCGGAAAGCTTCGTTCGCACCGAGTCGCACGCGGGGGAACCTCGTTTGTAACCGAGCGTGCCGGAGGGTTAGAGTCAAATTGATGTCGCGAGACGCATTCAAAGGAACCTTTTGCCCTCTAACTTTGTTTGCCACGGTGAAAACTGACGGTATAACCATCATCGAGGACATGTACGAGGAATCGAGGAATCGCATCGTATAACAAAAAGCTTCGGGGTGAACGACGCCTTAACTTCCTCGCGGTTGGACTTCCTTCTTCGATTTAAAACCCCGGGCCATTATCTCGGGTGGTAATAATTTTGTTTATAAGTAAAAACCTCACCATTAACGAACCATAAATTATTTTTACAACCGTGTTTATCTCACATTCCTTCTCATTTCAAATTTTCGCTAAACCTGAAGTTAGGTATTTTAAATAACCGGGGAAAAACACTCCAGTGCGCTCCGATTAACTGTCACTTGCATCCTCCAGCAAATCATGGCTCTGCCCAAGGTAGTTGTTAGTTGAGATTTCGAAGTTGACCGTGGCGGGCGACCGTGTACAGCTGAGGTGTTTTACCGCAGAGTTGGGTATCGGACCGGTTACAGCAACTTGTCCGCTCCAGGGACATAAAAGTTCTGTTTAAGTTTCAGGTTTAAATTTTCTACTCTCCGTGTCTGGCCACCGTTAAGTTGGAACGTTTCTTCTCAGTGTGTAAAAAAAGGCTCCGATTGTGTCCCTTGTGGTTTATTTTTTCTGTTATTTTTACAGGATTACGTACAAAGGACGAAGGGAGGGGCGGAACCCCTCCCCTAAATATTCGAACAATTGTGCCAATTCAGGCTGAAAAGACGTTCTGCACCGTTTCTTCGGGTATCCCTCAAAGGTTTATAATTTCTTGAGTCGAGTGGATCACTCCCGTCGCGAGACGGCTGCGTAATCCTCGCGGGAGATATTAATCGCGGTGGCTTAAAACCGTTGGGGTACCTTCAGCCTTTCTCTTCATCGGCTGAAGACTGCGCCGAGTATCCTTATATCGTCGGATAATGGAATTCGGTATTTCTCCGGCATTTCTTCACTCGTAAATCTACCACCTCCCTCATTGATCTGCACCCCGTACCCGCAACCTACTCAGACACAAAGAAGAAATAGATTAGTGGGCGGAGCGAGGTACCTGGTGATACCCAGGGTTGATACGGTGGATGCGCCGACCCTCTTAACCTGCCGACAGTCCAGGATAAATCCTAGAACGTGACGGTCCTGCTAACAGGATTACTTTGATGGTAAAAATGCGCCCTTCGTCGTACGTCACCATCATTCCGACGGAGATGACCGAGTTCGCTGTCGCAGAGGTCGCAGAGGTCGCAGAGATTTTTCTTCCAAGAACTTCTGACCCCTCGTGTTTCATACGATTTTATTCCCAGGCGCTAAGCCCCCATAAATATTCAGTGGCTAATTTGATCGCATCATTTTTATGGCGAAGCTAAACGATTCTCTCCCCCATACCGAGTCCGGATTGATTATATACGTATAATTATTAATTATACAGACGACGAACGGGGCTGGAGATAAGTTTGAGGCTGTGGTCGGATCTATAGATATAGGGAGGTTGCGGGGCGCGTTCACCGCTGACCGGCCGTGAGGAACTCTCATCCATCAAGAGAGTGGTGGCTGAGGCTGTAGGTAAGCCGTGGTCTAGTATTCCACGCGGCGTCAGGTCCGTTTGAACGTTTTGCTCGAGACAGCGGAGCATAGCTGGTGCGGCTTTCGATGCATCCCATTATGGAAATGTGACCTCACGGCTCTTGAAAATTATGTTGATGTTATGCGGTACCGTTACCCGCGCGAGCTATTTTCGGCTTATCTCGAATTCATAAAATACAATTATCTTTTGTAACACATGCACGATTTCTGCGTTTTTTGACCTATTAAGCGGGCCTAAAGTGACCTTTTTTTGACCGGCTCGAATAAGCGGGCAAAAATGAATCCATTTTTGCCCGCTTTTCAATAAGCGGGCAAAAATGGATTCATTTTAGCCCGCTTTTCAATAAGCGGGCAAAAATGGATTCATTTTAGCCCGCTTTTCAATAAGCGGGCAAAAATGGATTCATTTTAGCCCGCTTTTCAATAAGCGGGCAAAAATGAATCCATTTTTGCCCGCTTTTTAAACAGTGCATATACGACTGTATGTGTGTATAGTACATATACATACATATATGTACATATTGTACATAGGTATCTAGATATATACATACATGTATATATGTATATATATATATGTACATATGTACATATGTATATAGGTATATAGATATATACATACATGTATATATGTATATATATGTACATATATACATATGTATATACCTATGTACCTATGTACATATGTACATATGTATATACCTATGTACATATGTACATAGGTATATACATATGTACATAGGTATATACATATGTACATATGTACATAGGTATATACATATGTACATAGGTACATAGGTATATACATATGTACATATGTACATAGGTATATACATATGTACATAGGTACATATATATACATATATACATGTATGTATACATATGTATACCGTATACACGCGTATATAATCCTTCATTCGTATCATATTCACTATATCCTGTTGAAAAATGAAATCTAATTGTAACATAAGTTTGTGTTGCCGTGTCAAGAAAGGTCACCTTCGTCCCGCTTATAGGCACAAAAAACGCAGAAATCAATACATGCGTTACAAAAAATATGGTGTGCACCAAGGGCTCAGTGGGCTTTTTTACCTCGTGTGATTGCAGTACTCGTCTTCGGCTCGCTGACGCACTCGTCTTCGGCTCGCAGACGCACTCGTCTTCGGCTCGCTCCTGCACTCGCCTTTGGCTCGTGCGAGCTCACCTTCGACTCGTGCTAGCTCACCTTCGACTCGTGCTAGCTCACCTTCGACTTGTACTGCAAATTCCACACTCGGTCTAAAAAAGCCCACTTTACGCCCTAGGTGCACAATATACTATTCTACCCCTCGTATGTTGAATAGCGAAAAAATTCGGGCGCGAATATAAACGTTGGACGGAGCCAAAGGTGCGAGCTTGCGTGCTGCTTGCTTTTACGCCGTCGCAAATGCAGCCGCTAAACTTTCTGCTTTATGTTCAAGCTCTGCTGTGTTTTTCTACGCTAATTATTCTAGAAAGTTTTTTTTTTTTAGACTATTTTTAGTTTTTTTATCTTCATTTTTCATCACGCTCGTGCAAACGTCATGTAAATGTATACCCACTACGTTCAGAGTTTAGTCGTACAAACTTTTGCCACTGGTCTTTCATCTCTGCATGTGTAACTGACGTACGTTTTACGTATACGTAAATGGCTGGGTTAGCTTAAACTCGTGGAGAAGTTTTTCCTCAATTCTACCTACCGCAACGGCAAAGAGACTGTATAATAGAATGAGTTCTTGTTATACCTATAATTGTAGCATCGCAATTCTGATCAACATTGCGGAAAAAGGGGAAATCGATTTCGTATCTCTGTTAGGCTTTCCCCTGTAAAAAATAATCTGTGATCGTTGGGCACTGTACTGTGTAATTTAGGAGATGCCGTATGGGGCTAGTTTTGACCACGGACTAGTCGGACGTGTATAAGGGGATGAAACGCGTATTCTTGTCTTTGGACCCTCGGGGCATTATCATAGCACGGCGACAGGGGGGCAAGTTTGCAAAGTGAAACACAGCAGGGTTACGGGTGCAGCCGTGATCTGAAAAGTCAAGGGTGGGTGTTCGCGCAAGATGTCCCGAAGCTCACTTCTTTCATGGAAAGAGAGTGACGGGAGGGAGAAGAGGAATTGAATCTACCCTCTTGGGAGACGTTACAAACAGAGCCTCGGGCTGGAGGTTCTCGGAGGTTCTCGATTTCCTCTAAAGTTGGTCAGAGCAGGGCTGCGTACCTAGCTGTACGTATGTAGTAAATGGCGGTATATTTATAGGTACCGGTTGCAAAGGAGCAACGTCGATTGGAGATAATTAAATTCCTCTTATTTGAGGAGAAGGAACGAATTTATATACAAATTCAGGACAAACGAATGAAAACCTTGAATCCGGATTTACCAAAGAGGGATTTTGGCGAGTTTTGGGTTCGGTAGGGTAGATCCTTTGTCAGGGGGAGAACTCTTTACGCGAAATATCTTCAGACATTCTGCATCCTCATCGGACTTCCTTGCGAGTAAATAAGGAAGCGGGGATAAAGTGCTTTTCGAAGGAAAGTGATTTCGATTCCGTCGATCGTGATAACTTTAATTATCTCGCCTGGCCAGTCTTCGGAGCAATTTTAAATTCAAGCCGAATTTAATCGAGGTCCAACGACTCTCGTTGAACCGCCCTCGTGCCCAGGTCTTTGATCGATCGAATTTAAATTTCACCTGGAGATTGAGAATTCATTTTCACCCTGAAGTAAATTGAATTTCATTCTCAACCAAATACTCGCCCGTCCAGCTGTCCAAACCTTCGATATTCGGTATTTGTCTGGTGACGATAAAACCCTGCCCCTGATCACCTTTTTTCCACCGTATACACAGAGTTTGTAGAAATTTAATTATAATACCCTCGTTCAAAAATTCTACCTCAGACGCGCATAGTCGAAATTTTCTAAAAGTGTCCGTAAATTTTTTCGCGAGAAATGCTGGAATTTCAACCGAAGTATTTCACTTAGTGCCTACCTCGAGTTAGCCCATCAAATTATCCTCCATATTTATCCGCTCGAAGTACTGAAACTTGCACCTTCGGGAATTTCAATCCAAGAGATGAATAAAGAGAAGCAAACGGAAACGGAAAGGAAGACGGCAGAGGAATGAAAAGTAACAGCGGAAGTAGAAAGTAAAATTGACTATTATAAATTTCATCCAGGCACTCGAGTTGTTCTTCGTGGCTGAAAAACCTTTGACAAGAAAATAATTGGGTAAATATTTCTCTTAAATTTAGACCGCTCGCTCGTGGGCTCGTTACTCTATACTTTCAGTGTTATAAGGTATACGGTATACTGCTAAAAGTTAACAAATGGCAATCGCGCAGTAGCAGGGCAAGAAAGAAGCGAGAGGTAGAGAAAGTACTTCCGTTTCCGATTTTTTTTTTCACAGTTTCAATTGCACGTAATGCCACGGGGAACAAGAGAGAAATAACGGAGGAAACGTCAAATGGAATGGGGGACTAGAGCGTGCGAAGAAGGGAACGAGGTGTATAATTCCCCCAGGAAAGTAGAAATAAAATAAAATGAAAAAACGCGGTAGCCGAAATTAAACTCGACCAGCTGCGCCTTCTGCTTCATAATATTCATGATCTCTAAAAAGTCTGTTATTAAATCCGAATATTATACAACAAAATAAATTTTCTAATTTATTTAGAACGACCGACTTTCCTCCGAGGGTTGAAAAGAAAATTAAATCGTTGTGTCAAGTTTGCAATTTTTTTTTCATTCTGCCATGTATAGCAAATTGAATTGCGCCGTCTAATCACTTCAAGCTCGTGAATACTCCAAGGTAAAACGATCTAACGACCTCACCTGAATTTAATCTTACCCGCTAAACGCCAAGTCTCGTTACTCCCTCATCAGCCCGGGGATTTTATTCCGAGATACATAATTAATCCAAATTAACCGAACGGAACCTCGACTTTCTCCGCTTTCATCTCCTTACATTATATATCATGTCCGGAGTCCCGGACCGATTCCCATGCGCAAAAGAAGACTTTGCGGTTCACCAGGGTCGCAGGGTCGACATACTTCAGCCCGTAAGACCCTCCGGGTGGATTTGAAACGGAGAATATTGTCTCTAAAGAGTTGAGCAAGGTTTCAGGCAGGTTTCAGGCAGGTACACTGTACCGAAACCCAAAGAGGGTAGGAATTTCTTGCTCCGCGAGAATCTCTGTTGGAACGCTCAGCACGTATACCTCAGTAAATCTTACGGCTACTCACCTCCACAGCTCTCTTTTCTCTCCCGCTCGCGGAGCAAGTGGCTCGGGGAATCCCCGACGAGCTAACGAAGCACATCCCAGGCTGAGGGACTCCTCTCCGCCTGTCGACGGCTGTCGAGGTCTCGAAAGTACTCTTTGAAGTGCAATTCGTTAGGCCAACACGCTCCTTTTTTTTACCGCTTCAATAAATATACGAAATTCTCACGATCTCTGACACGCGATCAGCTTATTAATCAATTCATCGATTCATTCGCATCAAATCGGGATTCAAATACGTAGAGATAGACAAAGATACTATTGTGTGCTGGTGCTAGACGCGGGTCTCATTACACCACTAGCAATACCGTCGCGTACTCCTTGAGTTAGCTTTGTTGTAGGAAGGTGCCTTAAAGTTAGAAGACGGATAACAGTAGACACCAAAGTTGTAGATTGCGTCCGTTGAATTCCTTAGTCTGTGTGTCCTTCCGCGTTGAAGGCTAGAATTTATGGTAAACGCCACGGGTCTTTAACTCGCAAATTGTCAAACAGCCCTTGTACAGGGGCGGAAAGGAGAAAAAATAACATTCACAAAATGAAGAGACATTTTCCTCCAGTGTATTATAAAGCAGAAAGGTGCGAGTAGGCTGCCGTACACACGGCCGGCAAAATTGGATTGCAAAATGATAACGATAAGAAAGAAGAAAAATAAAACAAATAAAAAAATTGGGGTAAAAGATCTTTTCACCGGAAAAAAATGTAAGAAATGACAGAAAATTTGAAAAGGATTTGACAGAAAGAGGATACTCTTGGTCAATATCTAGATCTGCAGCGAGGATCGCATATGCTGCAATGCAACGTACCGGCGAATGCAGTTAAATCGCGTATACTTGCGAGTAAAGGTTTATGCGCACGTCACAATGTGGAGGAAAATCGCTGAAAGCGGATTAAATTTAATTGCGTTTCCTTAATTTTCCTCATTTTCCATCACGTGTTTGCAAACTTAGGTGAACGGCGTGTCACGCCCATGACGCTTTCAAAAGAGCTGTGGGAAATGTTTATTCAGTTTGTATCCCATTCGAAGGAGATTCCGCGAGCGGTAGGCGAACCTCGAGCGAATGCAAAATTAAACCCGAGAAAAGTCTAATACCAATACCTTTAACAAACTTGCCGCAAAAAAGGCATTTCGTATTCTCCTATGACGTCGACAGGAAAACAAAATATCGAATATCGATCAGGACGCATCTGCGACCTCGCCCCCCGCAACGGTTTAAAGAAGTGCCCTCTGAAAAAATTCCATCCCCGCAAATCTGGAATTCGCGACTATTGTATACGTTTTTGAATGTTCATCGCTCTAAAGTCACGAGAATTACATTCAGGTGTCCCAGTTGCTCCGACACGATACCCGCGTGGTTATTGCCTGCACGGGACAATCTGTTAAAAGTTTTAACACCGTGTTTTTCGTTTTCGCGACACATCAGCTCTGGAGTTGTTGCAATTTTTACGAGAATTGGACAACTTTTATGAAATGAGAAAAAAGAAATAAACCAGCGATGCTTTTCTCGGAAGAATTTTCTCACCTGTACTGAGAATTTTCTAAGATGAATCAGCAAAAATTTACGGGGCCAGAGGAGCCATGATATCCCGATATCTCGATCCCAGGAACGTTCGATCCTACGCAGACCCGATAGAGACGAGTGTACGTTAATTCCAGGCCAACGGGTGCCTACAAAGCTGCCCGTTGACCTTAGTTAGATTACGTTTGCATTAGCAACTCAAGCGGAATGCCACTGCTTCGGATCTGATGCGGGAACTCCGGTTGTGCAATGGTTACCGTATACACACAGAGCGTACCAACCGTTAGAACCGGTGGAATTTACAGTCGGTGCACCGCAGGCACAGTCAGAAATTTCCGCCATTTCGGTCCTAGCCGATTCCGATTTCAGGCTGGACCCCTGCCGCGAACCGTGGTGGCGTGGCGTGGTGCGATCAAGGTCCGACGATCCCCCTGTCGAATTTAATCCAATTCGAAATGTTCCAATTTCGAGGAGTGTGTGGTTTTCTGATCAGTTCAATGCTGTGGGTTTCGTACGTGCATGGTTAATCGGATGTGGTTTCGTCCTACCATTGACAGCTAATCTCGTGGCCGTGAAAAATTCGCGTTACTCACCTCACACTGACCCGTCACACCAGCCACAGTATTTAGGTACTCGAAATACTCGTAAACAATATTCATCATATTTGATTAGGGGTGTCGCCAAATCATGCAGTCGTCGTCTACGTCCCGCGGAAAATGATAAGTAGGTAATATAGGTAAGCGTAAAAAGAAATCTCTGGTTAGGTATACGATGATTTTATGGCAGCGGAAAACTTCTCAACGACAAGCTCAATATTCCAGGGTCGCGCACCACCCCGCGTTGTGTCAGCTGACGTTGCTAGATTTTTTCTTTTTTTTTTAGGCCTAGAGATAATTAAAATTCTGTCGACATTTCGTGTGATTTTTTGAATCACCTCCAACTTTCGATATGCGGAGATCCAAGACTCGCACAATTCTCTTCGACAAGTGATAAAAAACTGACACTCGTCCTGCGAGGGTCTCTGGATGTCATATTTCTTTTGCCAATAAAATCCGTCTGAAAAAAAATCCGAGTCGCGGAGGTGGGTGGGTTTGAGCTTCCCGTCATTTTGTGATAGCTTTTTTTTAGAATCCATGCCACTCAGGGAGTTTCCTTTACCTCAGAGTCTTCCGAAATCCCGTGGGAAAAGGATTATTGAAAAATAATGCGCTACCTATATCCCGGGAAAGAATCTTTTTCGGATAAAATATTTAATACTGGTATCCGGAACGGGGGTTGGGTTTTACTTTCAAACATTTTATAGACCACAAACGTCGATATCAACGACCCTAACCACCCCGATGATCCGTTTATTGAACCAGCACCTGGCGAGGTAAAGGAACCAGAAATACCATTTTGAGTTATAAAAATTCCCACGAAACACCAACCTCATCTCTGGTTTGATACGTGCTTTGAAAATATCGCGTTACCACCAAATAAACGGAACCGTATTATCGAGTTACGCCTTATTTCACAAAGTAAGACCTCATGCGTATTCGGATATTGCGACTCGAAATCCAGACTAATTTGAAACCTTCGAGACTTCGCTTGTGCAACTTACGTGGTGACGTCGGTGTCACGGAATAAGGCATTCTTGGGTTCCCTCTCACTGTGTCATTGTCGCCTTCGGCTCTTAGTTCAGCGTAATATCACAACCTTCTCCGGTTCCATGGCGGATGACAAATGCAAGTACGGTAACTTTCTTCTCTCGTTGTCGAGACGCATACATTAGCTACCCTCGGGTAGGGGGCACCCCTCGAAAAGCGTTAAAAAATAGCCGTCGTTTAAAAATGGTTACGCCTGCAGCGCCGGGACCTAGGAGCCCCGCGTAATTTAATTAAAGTGAAAATGTAAATTCAGCGTATTCCTGATAGACGATGTACACCGCACACACCGGTGCGTAGGTACATACATGGATTAGCTCGTGTCTTTACCAACTTTGATCTTTGATAATGATTACCCGGCTATCCTTGTACATAATATTTCACTCGAATGTAAACGCTAAAGTACACAGTTTGCTTTGTACTTAGTGAAAATTTGGACTTTAAATGGAACCAGCCCTTCCCCGATCGAGGCTCGGGCCTTAGGAGTTTCATTAACACGTATACGATTACGAACTAATAACTTGATCCGCGTCCTGGATCTACGTGACGTCCCAGAGGCCCCGAAGCCTATCTTATCTAATGCCAGGCTGCTTACCTCGTTATTAATATGAAACTCGTTAAACTCGCTAATTCAATTTCCCTCTTTAGGGGGGGCCTTGAAAAATTGTTATCGTCACTCGGCATCGTCACTTGCGCGTTGTTACTCGCTCAGCTGGCGAAGCCCCCTTTTCCGACGAAATAACGAACGAATCGTTTGAAATGTCACTCAAAAGAACCGTTCCAATTTCTCTCCACGAAATTTACGTGCCGATTTGTTACCGTCACATAATTGACTCAATATAAGTGACGGCTCTGGCTGACGGCTGCCTACGTTACCACTTCAACTTTCGAATTTTTCTGCAAAGTGGAGGAGCGATATTAATTCCGCATTAGAACTAAGAAAGGAGGAAAAAAGTGGAGATTGCCTCTTCGAATGCGAAGAAAAAGACATTATTCGAAGGGCTCAGGTGAAGAGGATCTCCTTCAACCTCTTCCACCGATTCTGAAAGAATTATTACCGTTTTTTTTCTCTCTCCAACGTTGAAGGGAATATTTTCGCCTCTGAGATCTTAGCTAGTGCCAACTCGATGACTGCAGAGAGTTCCATTTTCAGCGACGACTGGCGATGATCAGGAGTGATTATTCGACGACGCCCGAAGATTTCAGCTAGCACAAAGCACTTGGATAACGTGCTCTACATTTTCTCTAATTTTTTGCTTTTTTTTCTCCGCTTTCCACCAAGTTTCTTTCGTTGTGCTCGTGGAACGCCGAGCTGCGATGGGACGCCGGGCAACGTCCGGCCTTTATTCGTACCGAAAGAAAGTCAGTACGTAGCCAAAATTCCGTACCACTTCGCCCATTCAGTTCTCTCATTCTCGGCTATTAGCAAAGAATACGTAATATTTAACGTCGGACAAAAGAGATGACCGACCCCGCCGCCCCACGGCTTTCCCGGATGGACGGGCGGAAACAACCCGGGAATTTTCTTCTTCAGGTTCTGTCTCTATCTCTCTATTCTTTTTATCATCGTTCATCCCGTCTCCGCATCCGTTTTCTGTCTTCTTTTATCTCGTACCCGAAGGTGAAAAATTAATATACTTTTTGTGTCTGGACGAAACGCCGTCGCGAATTTTCCACCCGATATCCCGAACAAGGCGAAATAAAAAAAAGGAACACACGTTTTATGCTCGTTTGCGGAACACCGTGGTTCAGATTTAAATCCTGGTATGGAAATATCCCCTTTTTTTCATTATAATTATCCTTATACTCGAACATTCTAGAAGCTTTGCATGCTTTTTATACGACCATTTGTTTTTTCTATTGTATTCTTCCACCAGCAATGCTGATCACTGTCTTTACACCATTGATTACGCAGGATCCTGTCGCTTTCGGGCGACAATAAGTTACTTTGCCCCCCGTGTTTACTCTAGTGAGGAGAGAGAGGTAAAGGATGGACGTGTTTGCTTTAACCCGAAACTCGAGAACGATGAAACTTCCTGTTGGATATAAGAAGAGAGTATAGCACGAGGCAGTATTGGTCTGCAGCTGAAGTCGTAGGTGTTGTAAAACGTCCGGGAGCGAATGCAGGTGAAGAATTTCTTTGATACCCCTGCATCAGATAACCTGGAAGGAAACTGCACCGGTGGATGTCCGGTACAGAGAAAATTTCTCTGATGTATAATTGAATACATTGAAATAGAAGTGTGCAGGTACAATTGTTATTCAGAAGAGGAGGAATCCTGGAGAACGTAATAAAGATGAAAATAATATGCGCGATTCTACGGGGGAGATGAAGTGATAATAATTGAAACGGTGACTTTTTTGCTCCGCTTTTCACTTGAAAATATGATGGGAATGCACACGGACGATGGATCTCGATTTAATATCCAATTGTCTTCGTGTTCGAATATAATACTTTACGTACGAAGACTTGATATTCTATCTTTTAAAATGACGAAGCCCTCATTGTCTCAATTCCTATGCGTTTCATATTTTACCCTTTTCATTTGACTAAGGGGCATCATCCGTGGAAAGTTATAACAATGCTGCAAGTTGTGTTTCTTTGTCCTCAAGTCGGGATAATTAGTTCGAAAACAAGCTACGTCGTATCGATTTCGTTCCATCGCATTCATCGGTGACGGGACTCCTGTAATTTGATATTTAAGACGTGAGATGAAAAGGTTGTTTTCACTTTGCTCTACCTTTTGTGATCTGGAGGGGAGACTCGTGGGGGCCGAATAATACGCTCGGGTGAAAAATAAACAAGGGTTCCCTTTTCCACCTGATTGTAGTCAGGGATCGAATGCAATTTGAAATTTCGAGATGCGAATTTGCTAATTCGTCCGTATGACTGAATGGTCGGGTGCTTGACGACGTTTCGCTCCAATTTGCATCCAGGGCGTTTCGAGATCCGGACTAAGACTCGCTCACACTGAAACACAATCGCGGTTAATGGTATAGGTTATACCGGGCAACGAGGCGAAGAGGGGTGAAAAGGGTGTCAGGTTGTGCAATGAATGGGTGGATTTCAAGGGACTTTGGGGGATGAATGTGGCGGTAGATCGCTAAGCTACGCGAGATTAAACCTCGGACTTGAGAATTTACAATAGAATACGAATTTCGAACACCCCACACGCTCCACAATTGAACGAAGTATCAATAGCTGCTCATTTTTCACGCTGGAATTCCTTGACTAATAAACGCTGGTATATTATCGTTTTGCTTTCTGACTCGCGAGTATTGGCTTCTATTCCTTTCACGAGCACTGAGCGACTTGCGATGAAAGGGCATTGAATTCGATGTCAGAGACCCAGAAGTCTTGATTAATGTCGTTTTCGAAAATCTGTTCAACCCGAGAAGTACAAAATGAACGGAAAATGTGGGTATTTTTAAGAATATCGGCCCAGTGACTCCTGCAATCTGTCTGGCGGTAATCGCCTGGTTTCGCTGTTCCAGGGTCGTAATCTTCTCGAGGAAGTTGAATACATTCGGTCCGCTATCACTCTCTCGCCTGTGTGTCCTTTCGTCCTGGACGAAATCCTATAATGGAAGGAAGATGCGACGAGTGATAACCGAACAAAGTCGCAAGCGGCCGCGGCGCGGGTTGTCGATTCTTTGAGGCAGGGCGAAAGCTGTGGGGGGGATATCGGAGTTGATGGCTCCGGAGATTGAAAACCAATTGCTAGATTTTGTATCAAGCTCAATTTAAAAGTGACGAGCGGTGGAGAATAGCGAGTAATCTGTTGAATGAATTCTTGTTGTTGAAATTTTATCGGATAACGCCATTTCATTTTTCCTAGTTTCGGATAAAAATCTACACTGCCTTGAAGTTCTTCCTTCCTTCCTTCGCGTTGAAAAAAATCCTATCGCTCCTATGGAATAGGCTTTTTCCGCACCCTGGAGGCCACCGATTTCGTTTGAATTTATTTTCAATTCGGAAATAGTGTGTGAAAATTTTTCGTCACACTTTTTCCCGGTCACGATGTATCCACCATTTTTGGTAACGGATAAAATATATATCAACCAACGTGAAACGTGTCAGAAGAAACTTTTAAACCGAACAATCTGATTTTCTCGAATTGATTTCACATTAGCGCGAGAAGCTTTTCTATTTTCAACCTTCTTGTGCTCCCTCGATTTCCTCACGTACTTTTATTATTCAACTCCAACGCATTTATTTCTCTCTCGTTTATCGGCCGTTTGCGCGAGGTTATATTATAACGACCAAAGCCACGCCGAGATTCCTTCTGATTTTCTTACACAAATTGCTCCGGTCGTTAGGTCAAGTTCTCAAATCGTGTTTGTACGTTCATATCCAGGACTAGATGCTTCCTCCTCGTCTGTATCTCGCCGGTGTGCCTCTTGAGCCACAGTGATAAAACATAACGTTTGTATATCCATATTTTGTATACCTATACACACATAGCTGGTGATATAATATTACGTGGAGCACGAGTGTCACGGAAGGAAGGTGTGAGGTCTAAGAGGAAAGGTAAGCGAGCTTCGCCCACATACGTAATACACCGCCATTCCCAGAACCGTGCCTGTGTATTTCTAATTAAATTTTGATTAACGACATACCAGTGTTTGCAACAGGGTTAAAATTATAGAGAGAATCAGCTCAGAATTCTACGTCAGGCGACCATTATTACTCTCCATTATGTGTCTCACCTTACCATTCAAACTTCATCGAGAATGTTTCCATATTCTCAAATTATCTCTCTCTTCATATTAGAACGAATATAATCGAGGGGGGTGTGAGCATTAATTTTTATTCATCCTCGAAAGCATTGTTCGACCGATCGTCACAGGGGTTGAAACACTAGGAGCCTTTTAACCTCGGTGACCAGGGTGGATTTTGTTGTTACTTTATTCGTGCGCCGGAGCCGGTGGTAACGGTGGATGGTTAGCGAACGACCCGGGCGGACGGGTGGAGCGCGAAGGGATGTGAACGCGAATGTGAATAAAATAGCGTGCAGCTGCGGACATCCTGGCTTCATTTCCCAGCCCGTTTTCTCCTATTTTACTCTCCTTTTAACGCCATGTGGGTAACGGAAGTCTGCACAAAGACCACTCACCGTCCGCATACCACCCGCCCCCTTTCTTATTCTCGAACTAGTGCCAGGGGAAAAGCACGTACTGCTTTCGTCATCGACTAACCTTATTACCGCCCATACGCGATGCGTCCGTTCTTATACGACCCCTGAAAGGTCAAACTGGCTTTTATTCGACCAGACTTTGGCGAATTGTGTGAACGGCGAAAAAGCTCACGTCCACTGATCGATTATTCGGTTTTCGTACAGACGATATGATTAGCGATGGCGATCGGCTCTTATATTTTATCGTTTGGTGAAGCCTTCAATCCTATGATGCATGTGAGACTCGACATTCTTACTTCCAACAAGATTGCGAGAGTGGACGATGGAGTGAACGAGAAAGAAAATGAGTGGACAAATAGAAGAAAAAAAATTGAGGCTAACGCAGTCTTTTGTCAGCGATCTCGACCACTATTTCTTTCTTCTCTTGAGTCAGCCTTCTTCCTTTTTAGTCTTACTTCGCGATTCGCACACCTTGAGTTTTGCCACTAGTCACTCTTTCTATGGTCTCGCTCCTTTTTTGCTCTTTGTGATCGACTCCTTCCCACTTTTTCTTTGTTGTGTAAAAAAAAAAAAAAAAACTACGATTCGTGACAATGGCTGCAACTACTTAGCTATTGTTAGACACATTTTACCGACATTAATGTGAACTGGGATTGTGATAACGGTTTCTTCTTCATCATTTTTTCAATGTGTGAATGAACAGAGAAGTTGTTGAGCTGCTATTTCTGCTCGCGGACTCCTTTGGAAACCGGACGTCTCGACGAGGGAAGTTTTTCATTATTTCCCGAGGTGGAAAAGCTTTGTCATCGATTCTTGTATCGTGGTCGCATTGACCTTTCAGCCACTGTGTAAGTGTCAACGCGCCAGATAGTTTTCCAATTCCCATTTCCTCCACACTCGAACGCAGGTGTATAGACCAGTTTTCAATTTCCTTTGTCCATCGTCTGTCAATGCGATTCCATTGTTTAACATTCCAAGATCTTTTTTGCTGTCTGTTTTATACGGATTGTACGTACATACGTACATACACGTATATGGCGGAGAGATCACCTTCCACGGAAAGGTCATTGTCTGCTGTAGCGCAGGATAGCACGACATGTACCGAAGATTCTTTTTCGAATTCTCAAGCTGAAACGTGATAACAACTGAAACGAACTTACCGCTCAACTGAACTGTGAAGTTGAAAAGTCCATCGACTCTTCTAGCATCGTGACTCATTGTCAGAGGGATATTATTGAAATTATCTTTATCTTCAAATTTTCGGAAGTACAGACGACAAAAATTGTACGATTTCAACTATCACGTGCTTGACATGGCTTCTAAAAAACCAATTCAGGGAATTCGATTGTCTTAACGATTTCTTGGATAAATTGACGAAACAATGGCAGCCACGCGTCTGATGTCGTGCTAACTAATTGCATTGTAGCTCCTTCAGATATTGAACCTGGTATAAGAGACTGCCTTCGGATCATCCTAGTCAGGATGTCATCAGGGTCGATATCCCAACTGAGAGTACCGGCTGAGGAAGAGGTCAGTTGGGGCACAACGGTATCGTTATTATGCGCTTTCCGGATCTGAAAACAATCGATAATCGATCATAAATTATAGTAACGGCGTGTCAATCGACAAAATAATCCTCGTCTTCAATTTCACCACTGATGAGAACAATAATTATTGGCTGTGACCACCCCACGTACATCCAGTTGATACATGAAGGTGGTTGGCGTTATCACACAGGTAGCAAGTTTCAATCCTGTAGTTAGGTCCGCGCGAAGGTCTCTGTACAGACGTAGTCCTTCAAAAACTATGCGTGCGCTAACTTGGGCTTGAGTAGCTGTGGCACTGTTTGAAAAATGAATCGGACTCGCATGTACCGAAGTAATGTCTTGAACGAAACCATCTTCGAACGAAACTGGGCCAATAAGTTCAACGCCAAGGGAGTTTACGCTGTAGATGAAAGAAAGATCGACTCATTTTCCTTCGTGTCCTAAACAAGTAGATTGATCGATCACTTTCTACTTTCCTTTTTGATTTTTGTACTCACTTGTAAACCAACGTAACGTCCGGTACTGGGAGATTCGATATGCCGTGGTCTTTAATTTTCACCCATAATGCGTCGATAACTGCCGTGATGTAGGCATTCGGCTCCTTTAGGGACGGCGTGAACTGTGCTTTGATGTTCGGAGCTACGAGGAGGCACAACAATACGGATTTTCCTATCACCCACATCGCGCTTGGACAGTATAAACTCTAATGAATCGTAATCACAGCGGATAGAAAGAAACGGTGACGTTGTGAGTAATCGTAGATCGGTATCAAGGATTATCATATCATCTGTTTCGATGATTGAAGACTGTCTGCATCGCCTGATGGTGTATGAATACATGCATATGCCTACACGATGATGTTGCGAGTGTAATTATCTACTGGACTCTGAATCTTCGATTTGCAGCTGTTGTATATCCCCTCGTGTCACTGTTCGAAAGTGATGGGGTAAATTTTAGAACGAAAAGTCAACGTTTGTTTCAAGTTCTGCTTATTTACTTCGGTAACAAAAATTGTGTAAGGAAGTTTGTATTCGTTCATAATTTAACCGGAGTATTTTGATATCTGATAAAGTACGTTGAATTTGTTTTATATTTATGAGAATAGTTTAAAATGCCGCAGATCTGTGACACACATGTACGTGTATAGTTGCACACTTGGTGTAGTTTGAAAGTTTAAAACGCACGAGCTGAGCGTATGAATCGTTTGTTCTTCGTTCGGCCGTGTCGTCTAAACTAACGAAGTTGAGATAAAGGTGGGCGAAAATAAGAGAAAAAAGTAAACCAAGTATGAAAGTAAGCGAGTAATAAAATATATTTCCCACGAGAATTTTCGTTAAACTTCCTCCGCGAAGTTTGATACGAATTGTTTTTATTTGAGGAGAGAAATAAAGCTTACGGATAATATATTCAATGAATACGGTACAATTTTCATAACCTGAACTCTGTTATCTCTGAATAATCTTTAACTTAATTAGCGCTCTCGGTTATGGGTAAATTATCTGAGATAATCTGTAGGAGTTTCAAATCCTCCGAATTATCTCGGTCAGGCCGGGAGTTACGTGCGACGTACCTTCTTTCCTTGACGTTTCGCGGCTTGATCTCACCGACACGCGGTCTTATCTTTTATCCCAGTGATCATCCTCTCTCTGGGAGAGAAGATAAGAGTTAAACGCGAGTTCCCAGTTCCCGGTTCCGGGTTACCGGTCCAAGAGGTCCACGTTTTTCAGAGATATTCTAAATCCTCTGATCGCACACGTACAATTCTGTCTACTCGTTTTATCCCCTTCAGCTGAGTCAGAAATACGTCGTGACTGAAAGAACTAAGATTGAACACAGCGAGTCAAAGAAAGTTATTCGTTATTTTGCATAGAACCGAGAGAGGATTTCAAATTACATTTTGATGAACAAATTTTATCAGTCTAGGTATATAAACCTCACGATTTTTACTTTAAAACGTAATAAAGTCCTCGAACTGGCCCGGGGCCCAGGATCGACCGTAATAAATGGAGAGTTTCCCTGAATATACCTTTTACCTCCACATCACCCGTTCCACCCCTAATCCTCGCAAGAAGATCGGTAAGCCATAAATTGACTGTTTGCTCGAGCGAGGTCCAATTTGTCTCAAATCACGTTACGCGTGATGGAAAATCAAGATTTGAAATTATTTTACTCCCGACAAGCCGTACAACTGACGCAAGCATCAGACCCGGGTCTCAGAAATCTGGGTTGAAACGACGGTCGGCCGGGACGTCTGACGATGGGTAGAAGATAAGGTTTACTATTCTTCAAGATTACGAAGGTGAGTGTCGGCTGGGCAGAGTAAAAGGGGAAAAAAAATATGCTCTGCCAAGAGGGAAGAGGGTCTTTGGCGAGATGCTGCCAAATCGACGTACCGCCAGTCTGAGTATCGGGAACCTCTGGTTTCCTCCGAGCTTACATACCCGCACATGTTGAAAAATCACTTTACACCTTCCTCGCTTTATTATTCTTTCATTCGTTGCCACCCTGCGGAACCGCAATATTTTATCTTCGCACTCAAGATATATTCGAAAGTTTATCTAATACTAACTACTCCGTTCCCTTTTTCCTTTTCCCTTTTCCCTCTTTACTCTTCTGTGTAACTAGAAGAGACGGTAGAACAAACCGTAGATGATTGCTGTCAGTACTTTCTTACCTGACTCGATACTTTCTCATAACTTCTGCGGCGTACCCTTAAGTGGCAAGTGGATGGAGGTAACAGAGAAGCTGAAACTTTTTTTTCCTCGAGATTGCTTTCTTACCGAAAGAATCATTGTATTGTACGGCATGTCGAGTCGAGAGGGAATAATAACTCGTTCTTTAGATTAAAAATGAAATACAATTTCTTGAGGGTTTGCGAAGACAGTAAATACCGGCTCTCTTCTATTCGGGAAAATAATATTTTTGTTAGTCTCCTCTTCAACGGGTCGAGGACCCTGAGAGTCGAAAGTTTCATTCTGATACTGAAATATACCCACAATGTTTTAGTGAAAATAACGAATGGAACTCTGATTCTGAATCATGCCAGAAAGTTTCTGGTATATTGAGCGGAAAATCACAAATGTTCGAACTGGTCTCCTTGCACTGGCCATTGTCGTCCGTGTAGTGCCATAAAATGAGAAATATACCGATCGCTAGTTCGCGCGCAATGCTGCAGAAAAGTTCACAAGCTTACAGGTTTGTAGACTTCTTACGAATTAACGTATGCAAATTGTAAAATTTATCACACATAAATCGATCATGGTTGAGATCGATGATGGAAAAGTGTCGCAAAGTTCCAGACACAATTTTTATTTTATTTTATTTTCTAAACACTTTTTCATTTATAACGAAAAAGTTTTACGTGATTTTCCTGCAAAATCTACAAAGTTTGAAGTTACGAATTCACTTTAATACTTCGTTTTACTTTATCGACGCGGATACAGACATCCGCTGACTTATAGTTTTCTTGTTTTTTTTTTTTTTTCTTACGGCACAGGCATTAGGAAGTCAATTTCTGACCCCACTTTGTATAGCTATCTTGAGGACTGGGTTGAAAATCCTCTTTTTTACAACACCTGCGTGGCAAGCTTGATTCAAGATTCCTATGTAGCGTTTGTAAAGTGTCCCTTTTCCGACGAGTGAAAAAAAGTGACATTTTTTCATTAAAAGGCATGCAACCCATCATCGTACTAAAAGTCACTTTGACGCCAGTTGAGATTCGCAAGAACTGCACTTGATGGCCACTGTGAAAAAGTAGTAAACTACTCTATAAAGTCTTTATAGCGCAGTTAACTTAAAGGAAAAGTATCTTAAGGGCAAATTGGCTGTATAAAGTGCCACTTTACGATTTTAAAACGAACGTAAAAAAGTTACTTTCTATGCTTGTGCCGTGAAAAATATTGTATGGGGCGCGCGGTAGCAACGTGAAAGTTGCCAGAAATCGCGATTGTTCTCTTATAGGTGTTTCGGAATTTTTCCAGATTCTTTCTCCTTTTTCTATTCACTTCGTGTCCAACCGCAAGCACGGTATAATTCCGAGGTTGGAACAAAGGGGTGGTCTGCAATATGCAACCGCACTCTGCTTACATTATCTGTTGGTTATTTCGGTCTCTGGCCAGATTCACGAAGGGCAAATTTGACTGACGTTTTGAATATCGCGAGACACCTACGCATAGCCAAATAGCGTCGATTCTAAGGCTCGATGTATCGCGGTTACGCTACTCCTTCGCTCACGAAGCCAATCCCCATAAAGTACTTTCGCATAATTTATAACATTTGCATAATTGAGTTGTTTTTTACCGGGGCGTCGGGCGAGACGGCGGTTAAAAACAGAAACGTCATCTGCAGACTAACGAACCCGAATTATTCAGTGTTATAATGGACGAGTTTCGAGATGGCCGAAATCGCACTGAAAAATTACCCCCAACGCCTGCGGGATAAAAGCCTAGCGATTTTATGCCAAAATCAAAACTCCTCGGGGACGAGGAGAAAATCGGTGGACGAGGTAATTTGGATAATTTGGCTCGATCGGGTACAATTCCGAAATTAATTCTCCATCCCGGTTTCTTAGCTCCCCTTCGGATTCAGTTTGATAACTATACGCCTTCCTGCTGGTACAATTCCGTGTTAATTTCTTCTTACATTTTAGTAGGAAATGTTCCGGCATTAATAGGCTTCTCGGTAATTATACGAATTAAACACAGGAGAAAAGTCTAATGAATTCACCCCCATCCCACCACTGTAACTCCTGGTACCACGGCGAAGTAATTCTTTTTATTTATGTTTCTTTTTCATATTAAATTACATTCCCGCGCCCTCGCCTTACTTCTTTTCTATTTCTCTGTTTTACTTTTATGCCTTTAATAACGTTACGCGACATTGTATAATGCATACGTTAACCACCTAAGTTAAGGGCTAAAAAGCACCGCAAGATTGATAACGCGTGTGTTAGCGGTACAGCGATGATAACGTTTGGAAAACTCTCGCATCCTTCTGTCGGGGTCGAATGAAATATTATTTTTATTCGAGGGAGACATCCCTGAATTATTGCCGTTATTAGAAGGAAAAAATATAAAAAGAAGTTCAAGTTAGTGCTACCCCGGATGTAAAAATATGGGGCAAAAATATCGGTCAGGATATGAAAATAAAAATACCAACCCTGCGAGGCTTAACTCAATCTCTAACTTCTTATTTCGCTGACCCCATTGCTTACGCTAATCCCTTTCCCACCTCTTGGTAGCTAGCTGGGAAAACTTAAGATCGCAAAACTACGCCAATTCTCATACCTTCCAGTCTCCATTATTTACGCCGAAAAGTCTCAGTCGCTAAACTACTTTGGCTTTTATATTTATACCTGCATAATAGACGTGCATTATAACGCTTGTGGATACATTATATCTATCTTTATCCAGCCGGCTGAGCAGAAAGGCAACCTTTGACATTAAATCTCTCCGCAATTTACCACAACCGCCATATTTATTTTACCTCGTGGTTTCCGCAGGATTATAAAATGTTATATCCACTTGTTTTCTCGCAAAGCTGCGTTAATTAAACACGACATGCGGTGAGAACATTAATTATACCTTTTATCAATCAAAAAAAATGTAACCGAGAACGTACCGTCACTCGTTGAACCTGCAAATTGGATTTGCAAATGGACACTCGCAATAAAGTACACTCGCCCTTTGTTCGTTGCGGACGTTGTCTCGGAGTTCTTTTCAAGATGAGTATATCACGAAAACCTATATTGTACAACGACGAGAGTCAACTTTTGTGGTGATAAAAATAATTCGAGAATGAACATTTTTATACCCACCGAGCCCGAGGAGACAAAACCTTAATATTCTCTGTATACCCTGGGTCTCTGCTGTCGCATCATACGACGTTTTCTGTCACGCTGAATATTTTATGCTCTTTTCCCTCCCGGCACATCCACCTTTCATGTACATACGTATGTATGTATGTATGTACGTACCTACGGGTATCGTTGACCCGCATTTTGTCTACCCAGAGGCATCACGTGTCAACTTACCGTTTCGAATTTTTTTACGTTTATTTTCAACCTCATACTGAGCCACATTTAGAAAATTAACGGCTGGAAACCGTCCCACGAACCGTCTGTGTTTACGAATTAATCGATTCCGACGTGAACCACTAGTGCAAATATTTGTGCTGCTCTGGTCATCAAAGCCATTTGCATAATTAACGTGAAGAGGAGAAATGAGGATCGTCATCTCGTTCAGTAAGGGCCAATCTCTATTCTGCGCGAACGTCTTCTCACGGCCATAGCTCAGACAGTGTTTCCATCAAGTTCAATTCAATGGGGTTAATCAATCTCATGTCAATTTAAGTCCCTTCGAGACTCGCGAAATCTGTTGATATTCCATGAAGTCGAATCCGACCAAGTCCCAAAAATTCTCGACGAAGACTTGATAAAAATCTTCAAGTTTGGTGCGCGTCCTTTTCCGAAGTGACGAATGCATCGTATTTCTCTTTACCACGAAGATAACGTTGAGGCATGGCTGCCTATTTATAACAGTTTGAACCACTTGCAATTATAGGAAAGTCGGAGAGACAAATGTACCGAGAAGCCGGTTGTTTCTTCTCGCGGTAGAAGGAAGTGTAATCATAATCAACGGTAGTTGCGAAAATAATATCCGTTCTGAAATGAACTTCGGTAAGTTTGGAGCCGAGCAGGGCTTCTCGCGATAATTATTTTTCTCGACCGAACCACACGCTGAGAATTTAATTGAAAAATATGTAGGTACACAGGTTTAATAATCCTTCGTAACAAAGTATACGCGATCTAATAACGCAAAACGGTCGTTTAAAAACTGTGTAGACTAGCAGCTGAGAGCGTTTTACAGTTTGCTATTCGAGTGTCGCCTCAAGAATGAACCTCACGTAGCCGTGTTTTGTCCCCGTTACTTAAAAATCTCCTTATCAACCATACCTACAGCGTTACTCCAGTTATTTTAATTCCCGGCACGTGTCAGAGCGAAGTTCAACGACGGTCTATTATATATCACTGAAGGTTTAACCTTCCGCCTCGCCTCGACGAGAAGTAGGTATAAACTCAATTTACAAGGATTTAATAACGCGTCCGGCTACGTGATAGTTTACAATGCACATTCAGGAACACGTCTACAAAACACCGACGCCGAGTCCATAGAACCGGAATACTAGCTTCGTATTAGAACAGAGTTCGCATTGTTCAGGAATTGCTTTGGCTCTACGAACAAGCTCGTATTCGAGTATTTCGCGTAACGCTACGTTACGTTACGTTACGTTACGTTACGTTAACCGAATGGGCGTATTGTTTCCGCCTCCGGCATTGTCTTCGTTATTGGTGTCGGTAGGCAGCCGATTCCCGATTCCCCGATCGTTTTCCGGAGATCAAAATCTCTGCCCCCGTGTCTTTATGGTTATCGTCCCGACTGACGAGGCCCTGCGGGATCGATATGACGGATATCGGACGCCCAGGTAATCGGATTAAATCAATTGATCGATGCTGCGGACTGAAAACCCTAAGGGTATCTCCTGTGATAAATGTTGCAAATAAATCCACCCGAGGATTAACCTCGGCGTGTCGGCCAATGCTCATTCCGCGTTATTGTTGCTCCCCGGAGCTAATAGCGTTGTCAGATTTTCTATATTTTATGCACGGCTTCGTTACCTTCCGTTAAATTAACCGCGTCTAATTAGAATATCCAATTTCTCGATGTTCGAAGCCGCTTGGGGTAACTGTTACACCGCACCGGACGCAGCGTGATTGGATTAGTTTTCGGGCACCACGTGAAATTTTTTACCCTCTCGTTGGAATACATATATTTTTTGAAAATATTCAAAATGTATCAAAGCCCCCGTTTCATTAGACTCGGGTATTATGTACATTTTCCACTAAAAACCTGGTGATGATGGTATATGAGTTGCCAAAGCTCTATACCACCCATGCAGCTGTTTTTCGCCCCATAATTATTAAACCCGCGTTCACTACTTCAAAAGAAAAATTGACTAATATTTGAACTCGTGTGGAAATATTCCACAATTTTGTGGTACGTCGGATTTGGCGATGAATAGCTTAATTATAATAACTAAATACGTGCGTGGCTGAATACGGTTTTAAATAACTTAAATCACAGTGTTCGGAGTCTATTAGCAAAATTTTTTTCCACGCACATGAAACGTAAAAAATTTTAAAACAACCCAATTAAAAACGCTGATTATAGGTACTGTTTTACTGTTTCATCGCGAAGCTGTATAGGATATATATTTTTTTATCGAGATGACGTGCAGCCAGTCAGAAAATAAAAATAAGCTTCTATTGATAAATCGCAAAGAGTCGACGACCCGTTCCGTTGTCTAGACTAAAAGATCAGTTCTGCTTCATTGTGTTACGGTATGATCGCCCCCTCTCGTGATATCAAGATAGTGGTACAGAGTTCGCGTGCTTTATACCAAACGGGTACGTAGGTACTCAGGAAATCTTCGCACGAAATCGTACCTATGATCGTAGCTATATAACACGATTTCAGACCACCCGTTCAAATCCCGAGACAATAGAATACGCCATTGAACCCTTGACCGTTTATTTTTCACAACGCTACTTCGAATTTCGTCAGGTATCTCGCTCGATTGACAAACTTATTTGATTTGTGTTCTACAATTGGCAAATCGTGTATAAATCCTTTTCTTGGAAAGCCAAAGGACGAAGCAGTAAACAATGAAAAAAATCACAGCAATATAACGTCGCCAAATAAGGGAAGAGACGATGAAACGAAGGATTCCTGGCGCGGTATACAACCTCCCCGTGTGGTTTTGTCAGGAACGTCGGGGCACGAGTCGTATGTTGGATTCCGGGTTTCGGTGGTCGATATTTCTTCGATTTCATGTCGGAAACCAACCGCCCTCGGCGGATGCTGTGGTTAATTCTCAAACATTCCCCTGCCTGTACAATTATAGCTCGCCAGATTCCGTCTTTAACTTATTTCGATGTGTGATTCAGCTCTGACGTCCCATCTACGTTACTTGCAGTTACCCGGATGTAAGTTTGTGAAATTTGAACAGCTATCGGTATCATTGCGGGTTAGAGACTGAGGCAGTAAGCCTCGGCAGTATAAAGGTGACTGTTATGAAGCTTTGACAAGCCCCAGACGCAGTTGGTGCTGGTGAAGCCGAGGGTGAAGCTGGAGCCGAGAGCTTTGGCAGATTTCACTGGGTGGGTGAGATTACGAAGTTGGCGAGTAGACAAGGCGGGGAAGATCACGGCTTCGCACCGAATACGAGTCAATAATGTATCAGAGGTTCAGGAATTGAGACTTATACACCTGCCCATCTACCCACCCACTTCAAAGCACTGAGCACGATCGAAGTAGGAAGTTTAAAGCTCTGGTGGTTGTGGGAAACCGCAAATTATCGAGCTTTAGACACTCGGTCTCATCGTCCCGTGTTGAATATAGCGAAATTCTCGTTTTGAATATCAAATATCATCAACATGTTACAGAATTTTGTAGCTCAAACAACTGCAGACAATTTTTCACAGAAAATACATCGCGATGAATCGACCTGGTCGAGTAGCTCGGTATTAATGGAAATGTTTTTCATTGAAATTCAGTAAATTAATTCGCTATTCAATACGATGAATAGCTTCTGTGAGTAGAACCTCGATGGGTAAAATTCAATAAGCATATTTTATTGATATTCCGCTAATTATATTCAGCAGACTCGACCAGCAGCTAATTAACCAATTGCATTTCCATAAATCTTTTTATCTACTCCGCAGATGCGATGCGAGTGAAGAGGCTTATCTAGAAATACCGCGATTTCACGTTATAATATGTTAAGATAACTGCAGTTATCACTTATCTCGTTCAAAGTCGAGTGGATTGTGTTCACTTTGAAGCTGGTACAGCTAGTGCCGCCAACTAGTTACCGCCGTTTCTATTGTACAATTTGTACACCATCTTACAAGTAATGTAATTAGACTGCGAATACTTGCCATGAATTTTGTAGAGAGTGAGAGAGGAAGAGAGAGTGCAATATGAATGTAAATTAATTTCATTGAATGGGTTGGAATTCATAAAGGCTGGTATGGCTAACTATTTGAGAAAATTTATTCCACGACCTTTGGCTTCAGCCATTACCGTTTGTAAGGATCGCGTGACGGGGGTAACTACTTGGTGCTGTAAACAAGGTGTAAATGAAAAAGATATGAGATGACACTTGGATAGTTAGATGCCCTTTATTTCCTCCGTCTTTCGTGTCATAAACTCATAAACTTTAAGCGTCGTATCTTCAAGCTCGGGATACCCACTTCTTTCCTGCCAGTACCTACAATTTAACAAGAAACAAAAGGACGTTAACTTTTTACGAGCAGTCGGACCGAGTGATCCATCGGGCGACAATGGGTCCGTGTCTAGGTGCAATAAAATCTTGAAAATTTCGACCCCCGGTCCACATATTGCACCTCGGAAACGACGGAGAGCTACGAAAATAAAAATTTCACACCGTTTCATACAGATCCCACGGTTTTTATTTGCGGTTTTCTTTTTTACTTCTTCGCAATGGCTTTCCTACGTCGAGTGTAATAAACGTGTCGGAATTTAATATGGCCTCAGGACAGAACGGCGTAAAATTGGTTGTGAATATAAAACTTTAAATGGATTGTAATTGTGAGTCATTTTTCTCTGAGAACCTCTGACCCACCTGCAGTCTTTAAGAAGGCCTTAAGTCTTCAAAGTTCTTGCAACTTTACCCCACAAGTTTACTGATTATACAAGTAGGTCGACATTCTCCGCTACCGAAGGCATTAAAACAATTAATTTGAGTGGTGAAGATTAGGGGGATCGAATCCCCCTATTAAAATCACTTCGCGACGGTGCGCGGCGCTAGGGGTCAAAAACACAGCCGGCAAAAAAGCCGGATCTCAAGAACCCGCCAGACTAATAAAATCAGCAAAAAGTGTTCAACGTCCCATAGATGAATCAATGACGATGAAGTCAAACGATATAACAGAATCAAATCGATCGGTAATTGACTTGGGGGAGTCAATGTCGTCCTCATTCTTGTCTCCCTTTGTTCTCCGATCCAATGACCCTGGCGACGTCGTCGAGACGCAATAATATAGGCCGAAGCTCCACCCTCGTCTGTACGTGACGCCTGCCATCAAGGACCGCGCCTCCGCAAGTTTTGGGACCATCAAAATTAGCGGGAGCAAGAGAAACGCGGCGACCAAAGTTTAGGGGCTAAGGGGGGGACACCTATTCGCGTTGGTATTCGCGGAATAAACTAATTAACTTAACCGGCTCAGCTGCCTGGGCATTTCGAACGTTGCGCAATTCAATTCCGATGGGGTAGTGATAAAAGCTCCCCGCAGTTATCCCGCAGTCGTTATTCAGCCTGAGGTTCGCCTCCGGCATTTGTTGCACCTCTATGTTTTTAAAGAACTATAGATGCCCGGGGGCTTTTGAGAGAGGACGAGGCGGGGGGTAGGCGTACAAACCTCTGTTTTATGCATGATTGCAAAGCGAGAAACAGAATGGCATGGAAATGGTGGCAGGGGACTAGAGGGTGGCGGAGAAACGGAAAAGGGGGTAAAAGGATGAAACGGCTGAAATACTTTCCTGTTCCTCCACAGACTTCTTCATCCAACCTATACCCCGCAGCATACACCCTGGGAAGAAAACTAGGCGATGTACAAAAGCCGGTTTTCCGTTCCCAGCAGCCTTCTTTTTCGTACCACCTTTCACGCTTCGGACTATTCCATTTGCGAAACGTGATATGTTGCTCGTGTCCCGAGGGAGGACGAAGGCCCTACCAAAACTTTCCTTTGTGATATATATATATATTATTTCATTATTCCTATTCATTTTTCTCCACTGAAATTTAGGCTGCTTCAGTCACCTTCAATACATTCAATACAATACGTCAAATTAATGGTACCGAACGTCCTTCCTCTCCGAGGGGTCAACCACTCGTCGATTGACCACACACCTTTACTCTAAATGTTGATGTGATAAATCATATATCGTTATGAACGAAATCATCATGTCAGTCATCATATGATTTACCTTGTATGATTCAGCACATCAGCATTTTCAGGAGGGACGTATCTTCATTCAGCTGACTTCAAGTGACTTCAGCTTAACAAAAGTCACTCGAATTTGGCTGACTTCACGTGACTTCAAGTGCCTTTCACTGAATTCCACGGTTAACGGTTGTGTGCAAATCCACTGAAAATGTAAGCGTGGGTAAATGCTAAACAGGATCCAGGTGCGAATTTGCAATTCCTTGCGGAAGGTCTTAGGTGAGTTTACGGTTTCCATCGGTGTCCTCGCAGGGTCCTCGGGTTGGCTGGAACCCGTAGAAACCGGGACGAAAACTTTGAATGTTTAGTTCCCCGTTTGGTATTCAAAGAGGCTGCATATGCAGTGATTTAAGGACTTATAACTTGACGGAACTAAATCAAAAACACTTTTGCCAAGATGTTGAAAAGGTGATCTCGATCTCATATCGCACGATGGAACACCAATGAAGCTGTACCCACCGTCCTACCCTCTTCTCTCTTTTTGTCAATATTCTCCGGAAGTCCGGAAGCACAAGTTACTACTTCGAACGTGATCGACGTTACATGTTTTAAGAAACCTGTGTTGTTCTCATGTCTTACATCTTTTAACTGTAAATTCTGGTTCTTGGCAGAAACGTGCTCTGTTCAAATCAGATCCCGACCTTGTTGTTTTGGCAGGAAAACCAGTAACAGAAACAAGAATCATTTCCAACTGTGCAAAAGGAGTACAAACTTGTACGTTTGCACAGATGATTGCGATTGGATAAGATCTTGCGAAAAGCTACTACAGCAAAGATCGTCTTTTTGCTGGCATATGATTGTTCTGGCAATATACCATATACCATCCAGTAAGTATTCAGTTGGACCAAATCTTATGGTTGAATTCGTTCGGTCTTCTCGTGTTATCCATTTCCGCGGGTACTGCTTTATATCACACAACGCATTGTGCTATAAAATGTACATACATACATGCATAAAAAAATATTCCATGCAGTTTGTAACGACCTGCGCTTGAGCTGACTGGCGGAGCTGGATACGCTGGATGAAAATTAATAATACACAGCAGGTGTGTCTCAACACTTTGTTTGAAACGAGTCACGGAGACAAATTTTGATCGAACGGGGGTGGCACGGATAATCCCCAGGGCACACCGGGGGGTCACTTGGAATAGCGAATACGGGAAATTGCTCCGAGACTTTACGTCGAGTGGACGAGTGAACCGTTCTTGAATTATCTCCCATGAATCGCAAAGTGATCCTTGGATCGCGATAGCTGTGGTCACTTAGCGGATTGCATGACATTCAATGAAACGATCGGTGCGGATGGTAGATATCAAGTTGCACTTTCGAATTGATCTTTCCGTAGTCAGAGTTTCAAGTACGTTGGAGCAATTGTCGAAGGTGTCGAAATAATTGTGGAATAATTAAACGAGTAATTTGGAATTTGGAGTAACGTGAACGCCAGGCGTTACTCGGTGCAGTTTAGAATCGGATTAATGCGTTTCATTCGGCTCAGTGTAATCTCCAGGGCATCGTTTTGCCACGTAGAACACAGACCCCGGGACTGCCGCAACGCGGGAATCTCGCCCTCCGGCTGTCATTCCGAACCGTAATTTAAATTTACAACATATTTCTGCGAGGAACCTCGCCCGAGAATGTTAGTTTCATTTTGATACTTTATTTCCCGACACGGCAGATATTCGTCGGGGTACGGCACATCTTTTATACACCAGTGTCCCCGTTCCGAAGATATCGAAATACGATATTTCAACCCTACCATTTTTTCGGTCAGGTTTGACAAAGTAAATACAAAACAGCTCCTAAAGAAGCAAAAATTCGAGTCACTCCAGTTTCATCCATATCGAAACTGGTATGAAGCATAAAAAACAATATTTCGCTCGTTTAGTTTTCAAATAAAGATTCGTTGAGGGTAGATGAAACAAAAAAGTATTTGAATAGCCTAACGTTTCCGCCGATATAAAGTGAAAACTGGAATATGATACGGAGTTTGATGGCTTGTCGTACTGAATAGTGACGTCCTAGCATGACGCGAAAAAAATAGTACATTGTGTATCAAGGGCGCAAAACACTATTTTTCGAGTGTGAAATTTGCAGTACGAGCCGAAGGCGAGTGTACTGCAATCACACTCGCCAAAATAGCCTTGCGCCCGTGTTGCACACGATTTTTTTCTCAACACCTGGTCTGCAAAAATGCCTCTTTTCAGACCGAGTGAGCGGGCGCAAAACGGAACTTTGCGCCCGAGGGCAGGAAAAGAGTCGTTTGCGCCCGCTTTAGGCGGGCGCAAAGCACATTTCCGCTCGAGGGCCGAAAAGATCTGTTTTGCGCCCGCTCAAGAGGTATGAAAAGTGGCATTTTGCGACCGGGTGTGAGAAAACACAATTTTCAACGTTACAGAACTTTGAATTGACGATATATATGGCATTCGAGCGATATGATGATTGCTTGATGTTTTTTACACCATTTATTTGTCACCCAAATCAGTGTTTTCGGTGAATAGGCGGAAAAAGAAATTCTTTGTAAACCCAATTAGGTTGTCAACAATTACAGTTTATCTATAGCTATAGGCATAGGCACTCAGAGCCAGGCTCGGTAATAGCTGTGAGCGTCCAATTAATCTACCTTGCTCAACTCTCGTCAAACAAAGAGAGAATCCGTGGAACATCCCACCTTGGTCTCTCTGGTGAATTAGCTTGAAATTCTCTATATTCTCGGTCTAATGAAACAGGAGAGTTCAGTGGCGTTCGATGAATCGTTTCAGCACGGTTCGTTTGATCGAAAAATTACCAATAGAATATTATCAGATTCTCGGAAATTGAACGTTGCGTAGCTCGTTACGAAAATAATCAGGGAATCTGTTCAGCCTGTAGTCTATGCGCGATAAATTGAATTTGACGAAGAATGTAATATGTTTGACGCGGAGCTTTCGCATGCGGGCCTTTGAGCGGACCAGCCAACAACTGCGTGTCAATGCCTGGAAAATTCATCCATCCCGTGTCAATCCTAATTTGTCGCAAATTGGTAAATATGTGTACTAAGCAACGGAACCGCGCGCCGCGGTCCGACCGCAGACTCAGGGCGAATATGCGTCGCGGTGGCTCCACGCGGGTCTGACCGACGTGTATAACGTTATACCGGACGTATTTCGATCACCGTACCATAGGCTATTATGTATACCTACGCAACCTGACGGCTGTGAACTTTGTCAAATAGCTATAGTGCGACATGACAAACATAGACTGTCAGAGATCGGAGCGATAATTTTGTCTAATACCCGGGGCGAGATGATAGAATGGAGTGATATATACGTTGAAGAAAAAAAAGAAACAAGTCTGAAAAGTTGTAGTTTTTTCTTGTGTGACAAGACCAGATACAGGACAAGAGAGTCTCGACTATATTACCGCGGGGTCTTGTCGTGAATAATGGTCAAAGTTTAAGAATAGTAACGTTCATGAATGTTTTAGGAATTTCTCTTAATGCGTGGCAATGAGAGGAATAAATTATAGAGCGAGTGTTTCCGCCCCTCTCGCGGATTGCGGGGACATTTTTTTTAGTGTAATTGCGGAAAAACCTGGCGTAATTTTATGAGTGGTGGGTTATAGGTATAAACTGCGTGGCTATAAGGCGGCCCCGAGGCCGGAACATTACATTAAAATTTACATAATCGCTTGCTCTAGCCATCCTCTCTCGCCTGGGAATATAAACGTAGCGTTTGCTACTCCTTGCACCGCCACTTATTCCTCGTCTTGTTCCTGTATAACCGGTGAATGCATCTGCAGGATGCACACGATGTTCTTTAGTGTTTCATCTCGAATATTACATTATATCATATCGTGATATTTTTTCTGTCTAGTTTAATTGAAAAATAGTCACTATCACGTTACATCCACGCCTGTAGCCATGTTTTCCAGAACACTTGATATTTCAGCTCGTCTCTCGTAACCAGCTGAAACACAGTGAAAATCTCGAAATCGCGAGCATACCCAGTCTCTTGATAGTTGGGCAAAAAACTCAATTTAGACGTTCTCCTCCACATCGCTCGAACCTTTCAGTGATTCAAATTCAACTCTATTCCCAGCTGTTACTGCATCCCTATTCTGTGTCGACGAGCTTTCGCGTTTCGCTGCGTGACCCTATTCCAGTAATTGAAGTGTATGCAGCAGCTCTACCACCATCACCGAACATTCGGCGTTGATATCAATTCCGTAGCCTCGACTGCAAGCCGCAAGTTTTGACAGTATACAACGCATTTCCTCGTTACTGAAGTCTGTTGTCCGGCCGGATGGACTGTTGTTCGGCTATTAGGGTATCGGTGCAGTTTGATACGAGCGCCTAATTATTCGTATGACCATTGTTGTACTGACAATTAACGATGCCATTGGTCCCTCTCACGTCATTCAACGATACTAGAAGCTTTAAAGCTCCGTTAATTATTCTCTCTGCGCTAATTGGCCAGGATTTCCCCGGTACGTTGGGAATTCGTAATCCTGGCAGCCCTTTCACCCCGGCGTGTCTGTGACTGCGGCTAACCCAAAGGTGTCAACGGATATAACTTACTCTAGGGTTGCACCCCGAGTGACATGGACCTCGGCCACGTGAGAGCAGCTCTACAGTAACTTGCAAGTGGATGCGGTCAGGTGGGATACAGGATGTGTTGCATGTCCTTCCCGCAGTCCAGAGTCTCATCTTCTATTTCCATGAGACAATTGTTCTGATAAAATATTCGAAATAATTGAACCGTTACACAACTGCGAACGTCGGATCTGGATCATGGGTCGTCTGACCTGCCAAAGATCCCAAATATCACGTGGCCACATCTTTCAGAGCCATAACAGTTTTACTCTTCCAAGTCTCTTCCAAGTTCCAACGACAATAGTCGACTGGGGCATGATTCGCTACAGTTGAAAAGATACAAGCACTGCGATCATCCAGTGCTTAGATTCTGCGATGTTCGATATCTTAACTCTTAAAGTTTCCTCGATTCGCCCTGTAGCACGCCCTTAGAAATTTTCTCACAATTATTGTGGACCCTTGGCAAACAGCTGGGCTGAGAAAGTTCCTAATCAAGGCGAGGTCTTATCTTAGGTTTAATTCTGGGTATTTAAAGCAGGCTTAGCACGTTGAAAATGCGCATGGTTTTTTTCTTTTTCAACAACGTCGACGTAAACCAGCTCTAAAATGTCCGTAGAATCTATAGCGAATCGGCGAGTCGAACAGAATAACTTTTCGTTGTTACACTTGTATAAGACCAACGGACACAATACCACGATATCACAATAGTGCCATTCAACACGACAATCTCGGCATTGTGCCCATGGTATGTTGGCTAATATCCGTAACTCTTGTCTCCTGAAAGCAACCTTTTCTGTCACTTACGCATTTTCGTTTTCTCTGCCATAGTGGATATCTACCAATTTTGGACAGCCGAATTTAGTGGTGCTGTAATCTGTTGTCCAGAAGAAAACCCTAACAAGGCTTCTGGTAATTGATGACACTTATAGAGGTATGGTTTTGAGTTATTGAGGTTTTAAGACGCTTCTTCGAAAGCGGAAACTTGTTAACATCTACTTGAGGCACAGAGAGCTGATGAAATGAGATCACGGTAAAATAACAAACCAGGGGGAATTGGTTCTGGATGAAAGTTCTGCACAGAGGTGAGATGGGATTGTGGAAAATGAACCTGACTGGTTTCCTTTGGTGAATCCGTTACAGCCACGATGAAACTCTCTGCCGTTGATCAGTCTGAGCAATTGAGGTATTCGAGGTTTGGTAAGCGAGGTATATCCCGAGGGAAAATACAGAGTACAGTGGTAACCGGAGTACCGCCTGCCTTCTCCTTGTCGGTGCGAATTGCAATCGAGTTGAAGTGCTGGAGCATCGAACACCGAATGGCATAACTTTCTACCAGCTAATTCAAAGTTTTATGTCGAACTCCGTGCAACAGCATCGTCAACTTTTCACGGCATTTCGTTTAGTTTCTTTATCAGCAGTTTTCAATCCGAGCACAAAGTTTGATTCGAAATTTTAATCAGCCTCGTACCGCGGTGTAGAACTACGATGAAGATTTACTCAATGCAAATTAAAAACAGCTTACCTAAACTTTTTCACTGACCCACTTTCGACCCGCTTTTCCTGCGAATGAGAATAATTAGCAAGCCTTAAAGTACTGCAGGAGGGCTGCGTGCACGACTGCAGCGCATGCATTTACAATTATGCATACATGTATTCAAAGCCCTGAGGGAATAAATCAAGGGCTAAAATACCCCGATATCGGTTGAGCTCCTGAGCGATGAACAGCCGCCTGGATCCTGGAAGTTCGCGCGCAAAACTTGTTCTGAGCCATGTGGACGGGGTGTGGATCAGAAGAACCCGGGAACCGAAGAAATGAGGGAAGGCGTAGGCGGCACCGCTATAATCGTATTCGGACTTTTATCGGCGTCGCCAGTAGTAGCAGTTTTACCAATTTTATGCGGCATTTCGAACAATGCCCGGGTTCCGAATAGATATCCAACGTTCCTGAGTTATTGGTATTATTCCAGACCAACCGATAACCACGACTCAAGACGCACCCGTTCCCAAACTGTCAATAAAAGTCTCTACTCCCTGCACGAGCCATTCTTTGACTACAGTCGACATCGATGAAGGAGGAAGAGACGGGATGAAATTCGCGAAATTCGATGCTGGGTGCTAAACAGAACCGGGTTTAACAAGAGTATCTCGTAATTGACACGACGACGTTAAACCGTCAGCACTCACGCTGTGAGACTTCCTCACACGTTTATCTTCAAATTCATATCCCACATTAACTCCAGTTACTATCGTGGTGCAATTTAATCGTCTTCACCTTCACAGTGCTGACGGTTGAAGAGGCTGTCGAATCTCTGAATATCTTTTCGATTCTTCGTTTTACGATCTCAAAGTTCCGAAAGAAGCTCACGTTCAGAGATTCACGGAATATACATACACTTGGTCTCGTTAAAAGTTTTAACTTTGATTTTCAGTGAATGGAAATTGCGAATCTGATACGGATCAGAATACCCGTAGCCTGAAATAAAGTTAGGATGAGAAGCTAGTGTACCGTCGAATGGTTGTTTAGTCGCAGGTGGCAGCGTGGTGGAACGTTCGGACCTTGCCAACCAACGGAGTTTAACGCCAGGACGAGTTTTATGTATTCCAATTACATTTAACGACGCAGCTATCTCATATAACGGAAAGAATAGACAACAAATCTTCTCAATCTCGCTCTCGGCTGTCTTTATTGCATAAAAAAAAAACAACAACAAAGAACTAACGAACCAAGAGGAATTAGTTCGTGGCTGATACTGATTAACCGTCGAGATATAGGTATTACGATGATCACGTGCTGATAAAACTCACCGTATTATGCGAATGCCGTCGTAATTAGAAATTTGGTTTTTCTAATTCAACACGCGCCTGGATGCTAGGGGCTGGAGGTTATAGTTGGCATAAAATTCGCAGTATTAGGTATTAAAACGAGGTAATCGGAGCATTTATTTTCCTCTGCCGCACCCCAGATTCCCGGAAGCTAGGTGTGAAAGCGTGGGAACGTGGCCGATGCTGAAATTATTACTTTTTCCACACCGACAGCGTATCTGGTTTAATCAGGATAATAAACCACCTCATAGCAGAGATCTGCTCGGGATTTGCTGTAGGGCGTATTTCATGCTTGTCCAATTCAGAGGGATCCAACCCCCCCGAAGAATGAAGGCCGAAGATAAGCCTTCGCGAAAGTTTTGAGAGATGAAGTTAATTCCAAAGACTAACCCACCCCGATCAACCCATCGTGCTTTAGAAATTATTCCACAAGTTATCATAATCGGGGCTTCAGATTCACTCCAAAACGGCCCTGAATCGTTTACCGTTTCGCGTCACCATCGGACCGCGCAAAAGGCCGGGGAACTTTTTTTAATTCAAATGTCAGGGGAGCGAGCCGATTTATTTCGCGTTATTGCCCAGGGTCGGCAATCAGCCGTTTAATCCCTCCGCCCCTCGATGAACCGCTTCGTTATATCAAAGGCCTTTATTATTATTGCCTCGTGTACTCTCCGCTTCCTATTTTCCCCATTCAAGAAACACCTATCTAAAAAATTCTCACCGTGCACTTGTCCCTCGGCCTGGTCAATATCGACGGAAAGGCTCGCGTCCAGCGTGCGTCGCGGGGGATTCACCCTGACTTGGGGGATGCCGGAACCCGCGAAGTCCGCGAGGTATCAGTGGAACAAATGTGCCAATTTGTCATCCTCACCCCTTTTCTGACCGACAGACAGACCCGGGTATCCGTGCCGAATTCGCACCTCGCCTTTCACCCTCCGCGGCCCCTGAGGATCGGATTTGTCATTTTCGGCTACTTTTTCACCTCATGATTTGCCCTGACTTGGATTTATTATTTGCTTTCAATCATCGGTTCCCGGCAGGTCTTGCGGGACATCCGATAAGTTTTTTTTTTTTTTGCTGTTTGTATTCTTCATTTCCGTTTCTTGGGTCGCAGCTGTTGGTTTTCGTGCCCCCGGGCGTCAGTTCAGGCTTGTGATCTGTCAATTCTCCGCTTTCGTCCAACCGGTATTGAGGCTGGCCGTAAAGCGATAGAATTTTTAGGTGATTGACATAAAGGACACCAAAAGCTGGCGGAAAACTCTATACCCGCGATCTTTTGTCCGTTACGTCACTCGACAAGGGTGTTATAAAATTCTACACCGTGGAGACGATTAATCATTGTCCGATAGAAGAATACAAAACAAAAAAAGATACGTCGAAATTACCAGTTTTTTGTGCTCCAGGCATCCGCATCAACCAAAATATTGTCGATACCAAAGTCTACAGTTGACTGTTTTTGATTTGTTCCTGGTTTACACAGCGTAGTATAACTGCAATCGTAATATTTATTGCTATACCCCGAGGGCAGAGTCTCCAGGGACTGATACGTTCGACGATAGAAAAAAAAAACAAAAAAAAAACAAGAATAACATACCGAAAAATACTGGTATTAACAAATAATTGATGAGTGAAAGCACAGCGTGGAATGAGATATGGAACGCCGGGGTTTTATGCTTTTCGGGAAAAATAAAATAAACTAGAGACACAGCCACTTGGCTAAGGCGAACACTGCTTATTAATACGAACTTTAGGTACCGGGGTCTCGGAAACTCTTGGCAGACAACCCTACAAGAGACAGAGTTCGCTTTTGGTTTTCAGTAGTGACTGCACAACCGCTTCTTATCGATTCAAGCTCGACAACCTACTTATTCGTTTAGCGGTACTCCCTTCTTATGCCGATATTTTTATGGTTTATTGTATATTTTCGCTCCAATTGTTGCGTTATGAAAGAGGAGCTGAGCCTCGATGCAAGGAGGGTCGTGACCTTAATAACGTTGTAGATCCATCAGAGGATGCCGGTTTGTGGTCTTATTTATTCCGGGCCTTTTCCGCAAGCGAGCATGTCTCTCATGGGGTATTTTCGCAATCCTTTCAGGGATATTCTGTGTATGTTGCGAAGACGGAGTAGAGGAGAGTGAAAACTGAACAGTTTCTGTACCGTAGAGAATTTTCATGATCCAAATATAACGATAGAATTTGAATTTCTCGCTGCAGTAGCGAGGTAAATCGGCTCGAGTTTAAGGTGACAAATCTCGATTCATAGTGTTATGTAAATACACCGCGTAGCATTCGACTGAAATTATGATTATATTATGCATCTCAGCCGGGCATCGCTTTTCTGGCAATCGTAAATTAAGTTCTTTCGCTCTTTTTATCTGCGTGGCTCCCCGAGAAAATTTAAAACCCAAGAATTAATGGTACCGCGGAATATACCTAACGCTCACTTCTGTGGAAAAGTTTCACCTCGAATTGTATATTCATTGTATTCCTGCCAAGGTGACAGTCAGGATTTTGCAATTTTCCAATCTACAATGCACTACGATTTTCATCGAGAACTGACTCCTTTGATCTAATAATTTTCACAGCCAGTCCTGGACCTCGGTTCACGCTCGGTATGCCTAAACTTTCAAACTTTGATTATCTCACGACCGAAAGTTTCGGCTAGGCGAGAGCAATTTCTCGTAGCAACTATATATTCCAACTATTCCGAGGTGGGGCTGACGTAACGGACACTGCGGTAAATCACGAATTTTTATCTCAATTAATTTCAGAAAGATTTAGTGGTCAGTTTTGGAAATTTTTTTTCCAACTCTTCCGGCTGTGTAATGAGATTCTGTTATGTCATATTTCCCTCTATTATACACACGCCGCCGATCACCCTGTGCTGGCTTTTCTGGCAAAATCACACTTTCAACACGGTCGTGCACGATGCGCTCGTGTAATTAAAACGCACAATACACGCAAGAACGGCGTATAGTTAATTGGATTTTTCATAATATTCAACGGTATAAAGTACCCGCCCGCGCTCATCCCGGCCTCTGATAATTTAACCCATCCGCATCAGGGTCGTTGGCTGCAATGAAAGAACTTTATGCAAGAATTTATGGTGGTTATTAGGACTGGGATATTGGAGGGTCGCTGACCATTTTTCTCGTTGACAAATTCCCGGTGGGAATGTTAAATCAGCGAATTCAATCGTCCAAGAACCGGTGTTCCTCTCGTAGAGAAGGAGCATTATTATAACTGGAAAAAGATCAGAGGGTAAAACTCAAAGATCTCTGTAGAGTATATGAATAAACAAGATAAAAAAACCATTCTACGAGATAAAGCGAGTTATTGCACAACTTCCGGATAGTTTAGAGACGTCTCGGACTGGGGCTGAGATGGTGAAATTGAATCCATGCCCTGGGGAAATGACATCGTGCATCCTGGCCATGCCTCCGCTGTTAGTCGAGATTCCTCGGCCCCCACGAGCCTCTACTCGGAGCATGCCGACATTCCCCATACTTGCCTCGCTGTCCATGCCCGTGGTCGTCGCGACTCTGCCAATCTGAAGACATCCGCAAAATACATTGTGGTCTGCTCCGAACGTGACTCTTCGATAGCACAGCGCTCGTAAGCTCAAATGCGGTTTCCGGCTACCTTCTAACTTCCCGCTTTCACGCCAATTTTGAACTGAAACAGGATTTTGAACAGCTATCACGAGTTTTAGAAATCTAATGAATTATCATTTATAATAGAATTAAACTATTACTATTAAAATCAAAATCTTATATACATCTTACGCTGTGGAGGTTATTCAATATCACTGGGGCAACTTTTTCTTCTTTGGAAACGGAAGGAAAGGAAGTAGGCAAAGCTGCTTCAGCTATACTTTGTCTTTCGAGTCCCAGATGTACTGTTTTGGATCTACCGACAGTCTCATAACTGATGATTCTGAAATCGCCTCATCAGCTCACGTAGGAAGCAATGACACATTGTTCCAAAAGTAATGGGATAGTGACAGCTGGCCAGCTGGTCTCTCGGTGGGGAAGAGAACCTGTCAGCGAGTAACGGATGCGGTGGTCACCGTCGTGAGCGTGACGATTACGATTCTTCCGTATCGTGATTCTGATGGTAACGTAGATGAATGGTACCAACTCGGCTCCTTCACCCTGCGGCCGGTTCTGTCGTCCTCATTTTTTTTTTTTTCTTTTTTTTCATGCCTCTGTAGTAATTCCACGGTCCAACGATTTCGAGAAAAGAAAAGATACAAGGGAATGAGTTTTCTGCTTGTATCGTCCTAATTCAGCGCTGCGGGATTAGAGTATGAATGTGGGTGAAAATTTAGAGCTTTCGCGAAAGCCTGGCACTTGAGAATTGTTTAGACTCAATTTTCTCGCTGATGTACTTTTTTATTTTATTTTATTTTTTTTGTATATCTGTGTGTACGTGTTCTTTTTTTTCACAAAATGCTGTTCGTTGTATTAACTTCCAGCCCAGCTGTCGAGTAGCTGCTGGAACGTCCCAAACAACGCTTTTCCCTCGACGATGGGAGTAAATGAGGTCGGGTAAAAGGCCTCGGTACTAGGTAGGGAATCTGCAATGCGTCGTTTTTTGGATTCGTCCAGGATTCGGATATTGATATGTTCTATTAGGGAATCCTAAGTGATCGAGCTGTACAGTCGAGCCTCGGATTTATCACAAAATATATGTGAGAAATTGAGAATAATAAAAACAGTATAGGCAGATTTATTTCCTCAGATGCCACTCGCACGAAATTGTTTTTCAATCCCCCTCCCCCCCTATTCGACGATTTATATCATTGTTATCAACTCTAAAACCGAAATACCCCACGATTTAACCACCCTCATTCTTGGGGATGAAGTATTTAAATTATCTTCTCCTGAGGAAGTTGAAAAAAAAAATACGCGTGTATTTCACAATCTAGATGGTATATCGAGCAGTGAAAAAAATGCTTTTGTGTAACAAGAGGCGATTCGAGGTTCGGTGGAACCGTCGAATAATCTGATATTTGACTGCGACTGCGCATGCGTGAACCCACGTGGAGTACAATAATGACCAATTTTAACTCCTAGGATTGAAAGGTGGTCAAAATTGTACAAACGCGCAGACTTCCACCGTCGCAAAAACGGCACTTTGTGTGAACAACCAATGAAAAATTGTGAATCGTACAGGCGTTATGTGTAACGAAAATTGTCAGTCGTTGGAATAAGACTTTGGAAATCGGAAGAATAAAGCTTTGGATGAGGAAGCGTGGCTATATCTATCTATGGGAGTAGAAGTTTTGATAAAAGTTAATTCTGGAAACGCTTGGCCGTTTCTCGGCAACGAGCAAACAAAACTTTTTGGGGAGCTTTGAGGCAAGAAAAGCGGCGTTTCCGAAGTTTGGTACGCTCGGTGCCTATAAATAAGATCTTCGCCTTGGTTGGGCTCGGTTACTTTCGGCTACTTTCGACGAAGCGTGGATAACGAGCGGTTAAAACTTATTCCCTCCAGAGCGAGGTGCGAATTTCCTCACTGACTGCTAAAAATATATATTATTAGAAGAACCTCTCGCTTATAAGTGGATATAACTCGCTCGTGAATTATCGCTTCTTCGCTCCGAAGAGCAGAGAAGAAAAGAGAAGAGAAGGGAATTTTTCTCCCTGAAGGGTAGCGGCGAGAATGTTATCGAGAAACGGCGATCAAATCTTGCGGAAAACATTTCTATTTTAAGAGAATAATCATAGGGAAAAACTATCCCCAGCCACCGCGAGATAGAGCTCGATTTATTGGGATGAATTTTCATCCCGATTCTAGGAGATATTTGCGGTTGAAAATTATACTTTATGAACTTTATTAGACTTTTACCTATCAGGCTGTGTCGGGAGCTTCATTTCCTACGTAGTCACTGCAGACATGGACTCAAAGGAATATAAATCCTCAGAATATTCTTTCAACGGAATGAAATGAAAAATCATTGTCGTGAACACCTTGCTCTAATTTCATCCGGTGCATGTGCTATACGCATCTAACAACCCACATATATAACGTGGGTACACGTGGAACCCAATATAAATTCCAAAATTCAAAGAATATGATGAAGAGAAAGGAAGGTTCCTCATAAATTCAGTTTACTTCATAAATTGTAATTTCGTGGGTTTTTTTGAAACAGCGAGCGAGTGCCTCAATTTGCCTAGCACTCTGCACAGTGTGGCTCAATTTCTCGTTCTTTTTTGTTTCTTCTTTTATCATCCCCCCGATATAAGGTCCTGATTTACGGGGTAAAGGAAATTTTTCGACGCGTCGTATGAAATTTTTCCTACGTTGCTACACACGCGGGGTAGTAGTAACGCGGAGTCGTTTCGTTCGCATGGAAATATGGCAATGTCAGGGATATACAGTTGAAAATCGGGGCAAAATTCCCCCCTCAATTTTATTCAGATATATTTATTCTACTTTCTTTCGGATAATTCATGAGAGCCGGTAACGGATTTTCAATATTCAATTCCGAAGATGGATATTCCTTGGAAGATGTATGATAATTGAATAAATAACAATAATTCATGCGAAGGAAGGTTAATGATTTGTTCTCTGAATCGTAACAGCCGTTAACTACGTGGAAAATGGAAACAACCCCACCGACCGGTACGTGAAGGGGAGAAATTATTCCAACGGCTTGTAATCTGACTGCATAGCCTTCGGGCTAGAGAAGAAGCAGTGCCTCGGCTCCACTTGGGTATCTGGAAAAAGCCAAGAAAACGAGAGAACCAAAGGGAGGCTTTCCAGCTTTAACGAGATCGATGGACCACCCGCCCGCCCGCTCCCAACCCACCAGCAGTACCACTCGGACCACCACCATCACCACTGACAGGAACAGCTCTGCGGGAAAATCTCTTCGTCCACGAATCCAACAGTTTTTACAGCCCTGTTTAACATCCTTTTAATGGTAGCAACGGTAAAACTTGAAACGCAGAAGAGCTTAAAAAGCAAACCATTAATAATGCATCTTAGATCTTTTGTTCTCTACTACTGCTCCATTGAAATTCTGAGGTGGAAGATTCTGACCAATTATATCTTAGTTTCTGCTGATTTTCAATAGCATCACTTCGCATCCTGCTTTCCAGGGTTTAATTTCATTGCCGAGAAGAATGCTGCTACTCGTAGGTTGCTGTGATATTAAATACAAATTGCGAAACATTCGCGTAGAATTTGACAAAGCTTTCTTCAGCAGTTTCGAGGAACGAGGTTAATATTTTCACTGAAACTCTTCCTCAGATAACGCGCATTTTCTAAAAGCACAAACGTGAGATTCAAATACCACGCTCTGCATACGGTCTGGGGAATGTCGAGGCATGATTTTTGGCGCTGGAAATGAAAGATGAGACGGGAAACCGCGAAACCAAAATCCTTCCATGTCCCTTTCGACCCTCAACAATCTTTAAGAGATCGCGTTGCTCACATTTATCGATTAACTACCTGATTATTAACGAGCAGTGAGATGGACGACTGACTCGAGGCTGTCGAGCAACGAACAAGTCAGTTAACACGGAAGGGTCGAGGTAATCTAATAACTTTGGTAACTTTGAACAAGATCTTGACGACCATTAGCTCAACGCTGTTAGAAGCCTAGCTTATTTCAAGCTTATTTGTTTTGCTGAAGAGTCTTCAGTCCTGAAGGAGATGAAGAACGAGGAGGAGAAGGATAAGGAAAAGCTTAGCGGAATGAGACAAGGGGAGTTTCGCCAAAGTCAACAATTGTAGACCGTAGAGTCATCCTCGTGGCAACAGGCATTATCTGCATATACTGCAGTTAGTGTGAATGCACATCGAGAAACTCGAAAGAGTTGCGCAAAGTGTTTGACTTCCGAATCCACCCCAGAGTTCTTCGTGGGTCAAGCAAAGTTTTCCGATATTTTCAACTTCTTCATAACTTTCTTGTTCCACTTTGAATGTCGAGATGGCACCTTTTTTTTGCTCAAAATCGCTGTTGATGCAGTAAAAGGTCGATTCGCCGTGCGAAATCTCAGCCTAGAAACGGACCAATCACGAAGAGAGTGTTTTGAGCTGCGTCGTGAAAATCGAGGACATTACCCTTCTACTTTTTATGGGAAAAGTGCATCGTTCTATTTGCAAACACAACGGCACACTTACCCTAAGCCACGTAGTACCTGTCTCGCAGAGTGTGCAGACCACCAGCAATGATGTTTCAGCCGTAAAAAAGTGTCGTAAAGAAAAACCCCTGCAGTTATGCCTCGAACTAAACCGGTACGCCCGAGTAGAATTTATCTTTCACTCAACCAGTAGAATTGAAAAAGGGAGACACGAGCTTTAATTCTTTTTCTATGAAACCATGGAACTTGAATTATTCATAGGATCTACACTTTATCCTGTGAATTGGAAAAACGACCAAGTATCGAGTTTGTGGCACTTGAGTAATAAATGCGTGTAATGTAAGCAGAAAAGTACATTGCAAATCGTCAACTCTAAAGTGCCAATGAAATGTTTCATGGGACACCATATCGCACGTTAGGTTTCAAAGAACGTTTGTGGAAAGGTCGCTGAGTGCACTGCAAAGCAATTATTCACTTCAACCTGACGTTATATTCGCTGCAGCGTCAGCAACTGAATGATCGATCATTGCAAGGCCCATAATCATCAATATCATACACAAGCAATCCCGAATTGACGATACATCATCGAATGAATTGCGACGCACAGTTTTTGGACCCTCGAGAGTTTATTCTCTATATTAAAAACTCTCAACAAATTGACCCTCGCGAATACGGGTATATATTTGAAGTTCTCGTTCGGACTGGGTATTTTCTCTCATAAAAGAAGCACGTTACAAACAATAACACCAAGAGCCCTCAACGCCTGCCCTGGTAGTGTTTCTCTCACTTCTAAGCTCTTCTCGTGATTCTCTGACTCGCCGGCTCTAACTACCCTCGGCCACCCCTGGCGCGGGCAATGTAGCCCTACCCCGCGAGATTGAGTTCTGAACTTTTATTCGCTGGTGGGTTATCCTGATTCTCCTCTGATTCTTTTCTGATTCCGTTGCGATCTCTTCCCGCGTAAGAATGAAAAAAAAAAAAAAAAATGAGAAGCTTTGCGGATACTTTTCATCGGCGTTCTACAAACTTTTTATTAGATTTACTCCACTTTCGACGCTTCCTAATCCCTCAACGGACTGCTTATAGTATCCCATTTTTATCAGATTTCAAATGCGATATGCGAGAAGACGGAGATTTCGGATCCGATGTGAACTTACGGTGAAGAAAACCGCAATTAGTCAGAGCTTGCGTTAATTGCGACGAAACGTGACATCATCTCCCTGCCAAGGCTACCCCTTCATCTACAATTCTCCATTTGCGATTCCAAGAATTTCTCAGGTCTTTAAGCTCCATCCGGTCCAAAGCTCGGGCTGGCGTTTGCCCTTCTAACCGTATCTTTTACACTCAAACTCCTTCGAAGAAATACACTTCTCGTTAAAAGCTACGCGAGCGCTAACGAGGGTCTAATAATTCTGTCCTCAATCCTCATACAATGAGAAAAACTTGCAGGATTGCTGCAAATTGTGTTCTTACGGACAGTGAAAGTAGCAAATCTAACCATACGCTACCACATTGTTCTCGATCACGTTATAGCTGAGCTGCGTAATTGTGGAGGCTTTTGACACCCCTAACTTGAAACCGCAGGTTGGGGATTGAGGTCGTCAAACTTGGTGGTGAATTCATTTTGGCACTCACCGCACGTAAATCTTAGCGTTGGAAAGAGGTGCAGCACTGATTCTGCAAGCAGCCTCGTTCTACCTTAATCCAGCCTTGCTGCGACCGTCGTTAATTCTATGTATAACTCCGTGTTCCGGTTCAGGATGTGGGGCAGCTTTTCGCGGGGAATCGACGTCGCCTCCGAAATGGTTAAGTGGCGTGAAGAGCGTGCGGGTCACGATGGGGAGAAACCCTTGGCGTCGAATTTAGGCCGTAATAAATTCCGAACGGCGTGGCGCGGAGACGCGATGTTTTGATATCGCGTCACGTTTCGTATTGGTACTATTACATATCTTATGTATACCGCACAATACTCGTTTATACCTTGGAAAAGGGATAAAGGGCGGGTAGGTAGGGTTAAAAAGTAGGATGCCGATTCAGGGGGTACAGAACGACCGGTGATGGAAGAAGAAATATGTTATGAACTCGGGCACGTGCGATCCTAGAAATTTAGGGCTCACACACAGGCTCCTACAAATGTCGGATTGGGTTAACCTGACCCTTGACATCTTAGAGGCAGAAGAAAAGGCGCAAAACGCCAAATCTAAAACCGCGAATACGAATCTTTCGTTCCGCTGAGTAATCATGGTGATTATGCGTTGCATAAAAAGTTGTCCATTGTCCTGATTCGCTATTTCAAACTTTATTCAAAGTTATGTAAACCCTCGTTTTATACGGGTCTGCGAATGTCGTATTACGTCGTATTGGCTGGGGGTATCGCGTTACCAATTGATGCAAGATCCTGAATTGAGGGTAATTCATTCTGACTGGACATTTGTTACGAGCATACGGCCGGTTGATACCGTCTTCGTGTTTTTTTTTTTTTGTTTTTTGGTCAGAATTTATGGGTATAACGAAACTTTTCTTTCACGAGCAGAAACAAGTTTACGGCCTTTACGAGAGACTTGCCAATCCAACTGAAGCCAGGACAATATAAATTTTGAACCCCATGGTTCCGCGTTCTAAGGAGAAGGAAAAAAGCGAAATTTTTATGAAGGTGTCGGAACGTGACGACCCTCTGGCAAAGTTTGAAGCCTGCTGGTGTTCCGTTATTTCTTAAATTTATATCCTCGAAAATGTCACGCATTTCGGAACGATTACTTCTTCCCCCACCCCACCCCACCCCCCCATTATTTTTCCTGGAGTTGTCTTTCCTTTCCCACCGAGGCTTGTAATCTTACAACGATCGTTAACCCAACCAGAGCCCCCACTGATCTGTGGGGTGGTGAGTGAAAACTCAACGTGATTCATCAAATTGGACAAAGTTTTGTGGTTCCACGAGGTAGAGATGATGGGAGAGCGTCCGCGGTCGAACTACGCGAATATACGAAGGAAAGGGAAAAATATAGGGCACGAATAGCAACAGAAAAAGAGGAGAAGAAAAAGAGAAGGAAATTTAATGCTCGCCTATCCAATGCTTCGGTATTCCTCTGTGTGGAAAGAGGTCATAGAAACTTGCCGAAGCACGGGCTAAAGATGGAAGTGTATGTAATTACATTTCTTTCCACTCCATCTGCTGGTAAGCTGAGCATCTCCTGTCTTCTATTTCTCTCTCTTTTTTTTTCTTTCCAACTCCCCTAAGTTTGGCTTTATATATTTTCTCCTTTTCTCTCATTTTTTCTTCTCCTTCTTCTCTTCTCAACCCCCACAGTGTCTACGAACCTCCGGCATGAAATTCTACAGTGCTTATTTACCTCCTCCATACTTTTTCTCTTGTCTGGTTCGTGTGATATATGTTAAGGGCAAGGAGATATAAAGAACGGTTATTTCCGAAAAGATGATCAATTCACATTAACTTTTTTTTCAGTCTTCGCTTCTTATTCTTTTTCACAATTTCGCGAAACAGGATAAGTGCAAATGTAAGCAGCTTCGAGTTTGTCGATAAGTCGTTTTACGCCATGCCGTTAAAGTCTCTCTGACCCCGTTGTTGATAGTTGCTTCAGAGAAACGTTGTTCCACCGGAAAATGAGTCTGTATCCTTGATTTCAAGACCCAAGTGCACCTTACAGGATGGTAGCTTAATTCAGCGCGTAATTGGCTTTCGTAAGCTCTTCCACTGTAGTTTTAATCCGAAGGTTTCGAATTATACAAAATTACACGAATCATGCATCTATGGGGGATAAGAATGTTCAAACAGAATATGGAAACAAAATTGAAGAAGGAGTAAAGTTGTTATAAAGTTGAAAAAATCAGAATCAGAACAAGAGAGAAATTGAAACGCTACAGAAATTTTTGTTTGTCTTTACCTCGTAGTAAAAATTGTGTTTCGTGTACAAAAAAAAAAAAAAAAAACTGAGAAACCAGAACGGGGTAATACGGTTGGCGGAACTTTGCTCGAAGATAAAACTTTCTGGAGAAGGGTTACAAGGCATAACTGTTTGGCAAGCAAACCGGCTATGATAAATAATAAATTGTGATGGCAGATACGGAAGAACAGAAACGAAATATTCCCACGGGACATCCGCTCTGAAACAAACTACCCAAGGAATGCAAATCTTCAATAATAGACGAGTCAATTTTGGGCTCAGTTTTACTTATCTGCCTGACGAGATCTCGGCCTTGAACTCCCCCCCCCCCTCCCCCTTTTTATTCTACATTTTCCCTACACCATGAATTCCGCGATATACGCAGGCGATTAATTATCGTTTGTCTCAAACACGGACAACGTAAATTTCTGTAGGATTATGTATAAGCAACCTCGCAAGAAAATTTCTCGGTTCTTTGGCAACGCGACTATGTCGTAGTTTTTAGTTGTCTGTTACTGAAGCGAAGCGAAGCTTCGAACCACACCGCTGTTGAATCTTGTCCCGGATCGCTACTGGATTATACACCGTGTATTTCGCGGATACGCGATCATGGGTAACGGTAGTTTTAATACGCCATAAAAAAAACCGACTGTATCCAGCGTTACGATTACGACCCAATAATCCGGAGCTCAGCTAATTTAATGATCATCAGATACCGTGAGAGAGCTTTTCTGTTTTAACGAATGTATTTCTACGAATGTATTTATTTATCTCTTTCGCGAGGATGTTCCAGCAATGCGAATCTATCCGAATTCTGTCTACAACTGTTGCGTAAAATTGTGCAAAATATGGTTCAGCGGTTGCTGTCAGCAAAGTACAACAAACATACAAAATAGGCGAACCCCGGGTTTTGCTAAAACTCGATTATTCCATACGTACTACGACCCCGAGCCATTTCGGATCCTCGGATTCTTACCCAAACTTTTTATATCTCCCTACGAAACGTATGGATTTCAATATATTATTCCGGAGGTACGTGTCGTCACGGTAAGACAAAGATCCAGCTTCCGGGTCTGCGGAGAGAAAACAGAGTTACGGGAATGGGAATGGAAAGGGGGGCACGACCGGAATCGGGGTTATGTAGTTTCACGGGACACCGAGCTTTCGCGACAGGTCGTCTGGTGTTCCAGACAGTCATCCAGGAGGCTGTGCACCTCTGTCGTCCCTTTCTGATCGAGCTGAACGCCGGCGGTGCCCCGCGTATTACCGCAGACATCAGTCAGACGCGTCCCATTGCATTAGCGTGATCAGGTTCGGGGGGAAACGATCATTTTCGGCAGCGTGTGAGGATCAGGAATTTTCAAACAGGGCACAATTCATTTCGGGAAGGGTCCGCAATCTGAAGCGTATAAATTTTCGGCGCTTTGGTGAGTTTTTCGCGTAGCTTTGGCAAGGGATTCGTTTTTGTTCGAGGAACGAAACTCTTCCAACTTTTCAACGCTCAGAATACGAGGTAAAGAAGGAAAAGAAGATCAGGGGAGTGAAAAGAAAGGAAGAAAAAAGCGTCTCTTTTACCAGAACGTAAACCTTTTTTTCGTGTATACATAGAGAGAGAAAATGTATTCCTCCTCCCACGTGACGGCGAACAAACGCCGCTTTTCGAGCCAATGGGTTTGACCCCAACTATTTCCCGAACCCATAGCGATACACATGTCTGTAGGGCGACGAAAAAAAAGCCTTTGACATTTTCACCGGCACGTACGCGTTACTCTAGAACGAGAACAAACTATGAATCGTCGGGTCGCACCGTTCGAATGACTGGTTTTCACAAGAATTTGCCGCATAGAGTTGAAATATTATTTATCAAATTCACGCACATTGCCGTAAAAAACATTCACGATAAAATTCGGTTGTCTCAGATACAAAAAAATCATGTCTCTACCCTCCACAATGTATGGTGTGATCCGTTTTTTCAATCTTATCAAAAAGAACGTTCGTAATGCTTCCAAAATGACACCCAGAGATAGTCTCATGCTGTTAAACACAGAAAAATGAAATAATATTTTTCCTTCGTGACGTAATTTTGAAAATCGTTCGCAGGAGAAATAAAGTCAAGTCCGCCATCCCTCCATCCTCTTTTAATTTAATCCGGAAGTGGCGTGAGGTATGTACGCTTATTGCGGAAGCGTGTCGGGGGGTTGGTGATGTTGTCTTTTTTATGGGCGAGTAAGCATGTATCTACCCAGAAGAAGAATTCGCGGAGGTTGAGGTCAAACGGGGTGAGAAGAGAGGAAGAGGGGATAGGTGTCCGGGTCCCTGCACCGGGCGAAAGTAGTTATTGCTAAGGTCAGCGAATTTCTTTCGCAGATATGCAGATATGGTCAGTGGACCGTGTCCATCGAGCAAAGCTCCACGATCCTTTATCGCTAATAAAATCGCTCCGATTTATATTATGTTCGGACGGCAGGGCGGAGGATGGGGTTAAATTTTGCGGCAAAGTCTACCCCCGGGTTACGTTATTACTCCGAACGCAGGGTGATGCGGTTATGAAACAAGTGCGTGCGCCCGTACGAATACCGATTGAATATGGGAAAACGAAATTGGGCGAAAAGTAACAATTCTCGAGCCACCGAAGGGAAACGGAAATTGCAAAAGGGTTCAAGATCCAGACCGCGTTTATCCGAGCGAACAAAAGGCCGATATCTCACCCCGGTATTTTTATAGGCGTTCTTTTGCCACGTCGCGTCATCTCTTTCATATAGCTGTGAAGAGTCGTTTCTGACTCTGGAGCGAGCTCTGGAGCGAGCTCTGGAGGCCTCTCTAATAGTCAAAGAAATTCTTTACACCCCGTTGTGCTGTGAACTGTTGCTACACTTTATTGCCGTGTTCTTGTTTCCAGGATACGCCTCGAATGACGTAACGGAAAAACAATGTATGCAGGTTTCTCTATGAACTCAATAAAAGTCATACCTTCGCGTACCTTTGTCCATCACGTCGATACATATGTACGTACACGCCGTTGTTTGACCCACCATCCATTCATCGATTTTGTAGGGTTTTAGTCCGTGGTCATCGTTACGTTACAATGAAAGATGAAATTGGCTCGCCCTGTTACCGGTCACGGAATACGCTCAATTGAGTTTCCAGTTACGAGTATCCAGTTTTATTAGTTTGATATTCGTTTTCGACAATGCCGTCGTATCTCGGACCGAATACGACCAGCAATCACTTTGTTTCAAGTCATTTGACGATCGATCGATACGCCGAATGCGTGGTGGATTAAATCCCATTGACAGGCAAAATTTCGGAAAATTGGCGGGGGTTTATAAGCCGGGGAAAAAATTGGTTAGGAAATGAAAATCCGGCTAAACGGAAGCTGGAATTAACTTTAATAATTCAGACTTATAAATCTTTCGCCGTGTATTTACTCCGAGAAAATAACTCGCTAGTTCACTACCGAGGAGAGAATCACAATTGGAACAAGTCAGGTATGGATTGATTGAAATTTAAGTGACGCTTCGGAGAAAATTCAACAATGGAGGTAGCAATACAACACCGGTGAACCACAAATAGGATAGGAGTAACCGCATTCGCACATATTCTACGTTCTACGTTCTCTCGGTATCTACGGGTTTCCAGTGCTCCAGGGTGTTTTCAAATCTCTTTGAATTATGCACCAATCTCTGAGTACCTATTCACTGTTGCGCCAGGAAGCTCCGCACTACACAGATCAAATTCCTTCCGAAGCATTCAACTAGTTCTGGGAAACCCGGTGAGACTGACTCGAGAATTTTGTAAAGACCACTGAAGATTCTTGATCAAATTTGTGGAGTTTTTTCTCCGCGTTGTAGAATAATCATTTTTATGATCAGGTATTTGAAAAAAATTTTAATTATTAAAAAAGCTTGATTAATTCCTGCAGTGGAGCACTTGGAAACGAATAATGGTGCCTGAGCTCGGTCAGGTATACGTACCATCTGACTCCCGCCGTACGTATTGTTTACATTCAAGGGAGATAATTGCTTTTTAAATTAACCCGCGAGGAAATTAACATACCAACATTTTTTTCATATTTCTTCTTTGCCCCTTGAGGAAGAAGGATAGGAAATTAGAAGTCTACCTCGTTTCGCGAGACCGTTGAGACGTCAGGAGGAAACGGCTGATAAAACGTTGACAAACGTCAACTCCGCGAATTTCACCGAGAGCAGCACATGGGTACCTTTGTTTTATTACCTGTCAGCAGTCTCCTGCACCAAGGAACCGCAAGCCTCGTCTGAGACTTGGAGCATGTCGACCTGGCGACGTGGGGAAATGTGTGTTAACTCACCTTTGGTAAACGAATTGAACGCGATTTCCAATTTTTATAGGAAAATTGTTCCCATGGTGAACGTAAATTTGTAATTGAAAATTATCGAAATCCTATTCAATTCAAGCTAATGAGACTTCAGCTGTTCTGGTAGAAGGCAATTAGGAATTACAAGAATATTCATTACCTCATAGTGCGTACTCCTCGCGGTCCCATTCTTCTAATAATTATTATTCATCGAAAAAATGTTGAAGGGTGAATTGAAGTCAACCCAAACATTCTCCATTGTCCCCGAATACTCTTTATGAAAATTTTTCCACTACACGTCGTATAGAAAAAGAAAATTGAGGTGAAAAAGTCTGTAATAACGGAAGAATTTTTATCTCCGCAAACCAGGCGAGCTCCCAGATTCGTGTAGTAATTTTAAACTACTTTTATACTCGCGTGTGGATTTAAGTCACCCTGTACCACGATCCTAACAGCTCGTTAATTATCCGGGTATTTCGTGCTCGATCAGTTCCCCTTCGAAATTACTCGTCAAGGATTATTTTTATCCCCGCAGCATCCGAGTGGATCGAAGTAAGACTGTCTGTCGGTGGCTCGGACCTCGGATACCAGATCGAGAACCGCTAGAGGGTAGTGGAGGGTGTACGGTTTAGTCTAGACGATGAAGAGTCTCCGTCAGACTTCCCTTTCCATTCCACTTGGACACCTTTTGTTCACTGGCTCATCTCTCTTTTTGATTTCTTCATTCACTGGACAAGGAGCTTTGAACAGCTAGGGGTAGGCGGACGGGCGATGTCGGACCCCGCAGATCCTCGCTTTATTGCGGCACTTAAACAAGCAAGCCTGAATATTTGATTGGCAATCTCGTGGTTTTATAAAGATTCGAAGGAGTGGCTGGTTAGGAGGAGGAGGAGGAGGGTAAGGTGAGAGGAGATACCCACCCATCTCTACCTACCCTACCTACCTCATAACAAGCCGGTACCAAGAGCAGAATACTCGCTTCCGCGGTGTCATTAAAACTTCCAACAGTCCTCCTCTTCATCGGCGCTCGGTTCACCCCCTTGGAACCCCAGCCCCTTACTCTTACATGAGCTGCCGGGGTCTCTGTACCCACGGAATCTCCGCGCGAACGTCGAGGTTCCTAACGTTCACGCATCACTGTGAACTTGAAATTGTATTCCGGGTAAGATAAGTGACTGAAAGTTTTCGAATTGTAAATGAGACGCGGTCACGCCATGGGCCTTATACTCGAGATCCTCAATGCTGCACGGAATTATTCGGGTTACCTGGAATATAATAATAATAATACTTGAAAAAGAAATAACCCGAGTTTGGAGTTCTTGCTAAGTTTTTATAAGAAAAAGATAGATCCCTTATTCGAGTTTATATAAGACGCATGGGAACTCGGTGACCCTCGAGCTTTTTCGGTGGTAGACTGTACCTGGGGCGAAGAAGACTGACTCTTCGGGCATTAGCGGATGAATGCGAAGAGGGAATTCTGAGGATAAGAGGAAAAGTAAACGAGAAATCGGCTGGTTATTTCGGCGGTCAGAGGGAATTTTATACATCTGAAAATGCAAAAGTTATGGGCAGATTTCGTTGATGGCCAAATATTGATGGGAGGAAAATAACCCTTGGTGTTTAAATCGCTTTTCTTTTGCGAATACAGAGTCCGAGCATTAAAAAGAGAACCTCTAGCAAATTCAGTGCATTAGGGATGCGAGATTAAACTATATTCTATTGGATAATTACCAGTGGCACTCACGTACTCTCGAAACTCCCAGTAGTGCTTGCACCTACATGATATCGCGATATCTTGCTATAACCAGAAGATCGTTCCTTTGATGTCGAGTACCTAGAACCGTGTGGATGATGAAACCTTGCTCCTTACTTATATTCCTTTGCATAAGGCTTGAATACCGCAAACGTTATTCCATCGCAGTGCGATTCCTGCTTCGTCAGATTCGCTGACCCGAAAAACACGGTGCACTCCCTGCGTGTCCTTTCATCTGTACCTGTAGGTGTACAGGGATCAGATTTCTCAGTGCTTGTGGCCTTTGATTGTAGACACTCATCTCCATTCGCGATCATCAAATGCGAGTTGTGCAGAGTGACGGTCCGAAGACAACTGCACGGCATTAGCGACGAAATAAACTAGAGTGGTTTTTTTCTCACGCAGCAATGCTTTCACGGGTTGACAAAGCAACCGCATTTCGGTTCCCCCTAGAGATAAAGTTGCCACGTGCATACTGTTGTCAGGTGAATTTATCAGAACCACTTTTCAGAGCATACCGAGTGCTGTGCCGAACACCTACCGAGTACGTGAAAGTTCGTTGAGTACTAGAGCCGCTATTACTTATAGCGGCTACCAAGTGTCAGCATAGGCTGAGATTGTGGCATCAAACACGGTACGAAACACAGGGGACAGGATTAATCGTAGGTATTTTTCTTCTCCCAACACCCCCGCAAAATTATGCCGTGTCGTTACCCACAATTTTTTGCCATACCGTGTTCACGGCTGATGCAAAGTACTGCGCCGAGTCTGTATCGGACGGGTTGCTAGGATTCGGTGCTAAATTTCTCAGCCGTGGTTCAAGTGTTCTGCTAAAGGCAGGAAGCACTCGAGTCTGGCACAGAACTCGTGGCTTCTAACACTGTGTGTATACATACATCGGACATCAGACATGGATGGCTATCAACAAGCATACTCTCAACGAGAATGTCTGGCATCAATATTATTCCAGCAAATGTTTACCTAACACCTTGGTGGACAAAACGTTCGATAAGAGCTTAACGTAATCTTGAAAAGACACACTTTTCTTGCTTTCGCCAGACTGCTAAACCCCGATCGATGCGGTAACAAAGAGGAAGAAAAATATCCCAGGCTTAGCCTCTCTGACCAGACGAGAAAAAATCATTTCTAACCTCGACGTTGCGGCTACTAAACCTTCACCTCGCTTTAGGTGGACAGTCATCATCACTATATATCTCCAGAAATGATCTCTCGAAATTTTCTTCCATCTCGGGGACTATTTAGCAGGATCGTATTTTCACCATAAGACCAGACTGTGCGATACGTTGGTTCATCGATGGACGAGGAAGACGTGCGCAGTTTAAACATTAAACCATTAGTGGTCGGTGATGAGCCACAGTCGGAGCTCTGTGTGATACAAACAACGGCGGTTCGCCAGTTCGTTAACCACGCATAATCGTAGTTATAGAATCAAATATGCATTGGTGTACGTGGCTTTGAGAAGCAACAAGTGACATCGTAGTGACATTTCAGGGGAAGCGACTTCAGCGAGCGAATATCGTACTTTACACATAATTCAAAACCCAGAAAGTTTCGTGAGAGTATTCAAGTCTATGGTCAGCTTATAAAATCCTGCCACAGAGTTTTATCGTATCCTCTCGTAAAACTTGTTTCCAGGAGTGGTAACTGTTTGCCTGAGCACGATTAAGCCTTCACACGCTGCATACCGTGGCAGAAGTTTGATTCGATTAGCGTTGATGCTGCATTACTCAGTATTCGGAGAGTCGTTGAGCAACGGCTGAGTACTAGACTATAGAACGATTTGTGCAGCCATTAAACTGCAAATCGTTTGCCTTGCATTTTCCATTTTGATTTGGGATTTCACGTTCTCGCGTTCAGCAACAGAAATGGTTCACCGAGCATACGTAATGTACTGTAAATCGGCGATACCACTGCAGCAGACCTTCACCGAGGTTGCAGTCGAAATTCAAGGATAACGGGAAGAGTAAACGACCGCCCTCCCGGAGCGTGCACATCTCATTATTTATTATCTCCAAAGTTCGCGATAGTTTATTTGCTTTATTTAACCTGGTTCCACTCTGTATGTTCGCTCACTCTTTCCACGACCATTTGTAATTTTACGCTCGGTCAGATTCACGGTCTTCTCGACGGTTTATGGACCGCGTATCGCGGTTCGATCGCGCTTGATATACAGCCACAGGATCAGTTGATCTTTCGCTCTTTTGCGCCAAAACTTTCATCCCGCAGGCATGAAATTCATTGCTTAAAAAAATTCTGAAATACTCGCAATTATTTTTCGTTCACCCGGATGCTTCCACGTACGTCGCCAATGAGCTTAGAAATGAGAGAAAAACTTCCCCTCTATTTGAATCTCCACTTTCGTCTACTGCTGATCGTTTTTTTTTTTTCTTTTACCATCCCAGCATGTAGAACTTCCGGAAGGATTTTAAAGACTAATCTCGGTTTGCAGTGATCCCGTGTTTTCGGTGATTGGAAATGGGATAGTTTCTGCGTAACAGAATTTCTTCAAATATTGATAAACACGAACCCAGAGTTCCTCCCCGGTTCAGACAATGTGCGTACACTGTTCGGCCAGGCTTTGATTATCTGTTGTAATTAATTAATGTTGTGTTCGCTTGATTCGAGACCCGGTGGTTTATTCTCCGGTTATAATTGCAACGCCTCGGTTCCACACAGCAATCAATTATCGCCTCGATACGTTCGTTCGTATCGAGTACAGTACATAAAACACAGACGCAATGAGTTAATTGAAACGGTTGTTATTACCTCATGAATTTTTCTGACAGAGCCAGCTAGCTATTTCTAACTAGCACCAGTAATTTCTGTTTGATCTCTTGGGGTGGAAGATTTATATCCCTTAAACATTAGGGCAATTACTAGGGTACCCGTATAATCTGTTTTCCGTACATTTGTTTAACTATAATGACTGAAAGAGTGGATTAACCCGGGGATTCACATCCAACGAATTAAAATTAGGTCGTAATTTCTTGTCACATGATCCACCGGGTAGGGAAACGTTTTTTCTGAATAGCAGAATACAGAGGTGGAAAAAATTTTGCAAGTTAGAGTTTAAACCGCGAGCTATTCGTCGGACTGCTAACAACCGGTGTTAAAAAGTAGAGATAAAAAGTATTTAATCTCTGTATGACGCTTTCCCTTTGATCCACAGTAAAAACAATTCACACAGTTTTCGTTTTTCAATACTTTCCGCACTCTGCCCACGCGAAAATGTAATAACCTCAAGATTGAATCAAGGGCATGAGTACTTTCAGCCAAATGTGGATGAGATTAAATGAGCTGGACAATGGGTTGTAAAAAAATATGGCGAGCCGGGAAGAGGCTGGTAGATTTTGTGGCGCGTGCGGAAAGAATCGCACTGAACTTTTCTTTCATCGTAAATCATGAATCTTTCGAAGCAGGTGTTACAAAAGTAAGTTTGTTGTGTTAAGAAGAAGATGAGGTGCTCGTGGATCCTCTGAATTTTGCAATCAATTTCTGTTCTTTCTCTTGCTTCAAAGTCAGGTTCTCATTTAGAAGTAGCTTAATTCCCGGTGTGATTATAATGTTGATGAAGCGCGTTTTGCCCGGGACCACGAGGTATGGGTAAAACTGTGGGGGCTAGTACACGGGGAAGGCTTGTCCCACGAGAACGCGATAAAGCTCCGTGAAATTGCTCGAAAGCCACGGAATTTCAATAACACAGTGACTGTCACGGGAAGCCAGCGACAGGTATTGATCATAATTGAAAATAAATCTACTCCTCTCTTCCCGGGGATTTCACTACTTGGCATTCCATGGAGTTATACGCCGTTGCTACGGTTTGTAATTACATTTATCGCCCTGGGTGAATAAAAAATCAACCCCCCTATTTTCCCACCATTAATCTGAACCCCCCCTTCTGCAGGAAACAAGCTGGCCACCCTCTCTAACGGAACCTTAAGAATTTCATTCAAACGTTTACTTTAAACAATAATTTGAAGACTGTTTTTGGCGGAAACGAACAAGCTTTTATTCCGTTATATTTATGCGGATTTATTCGCAAATCCGGCCGAAAGAAACGGATCCTCGTTATTTTGGTTTCTTATTTTCTCCATTTTGTCTCGAGAAACTAGAGCGATATTTTTTCGATGCCAATGACGGCCCTTGCGATTATGTTGGCCCCGGAATCCTTTGCTCCTCCGAAAATGTCCTGGTATGAAAAGTGATTGATCGAACTCATAGAAGTGTATCGCGAAAAAACGCCGGAGGTAAAGCATATATGAATGAAATACGGACAGAAGGTTGACTCGAAGTCGCCAAATGAGCTTTTCGCACGAAAACTATCCGTCTAAGAACGTGTCTGACTACCCGCAGAAGAATTATATCTCAGTAATGCGATACAACGATCGTGTTAACGACGCGTCACACTTATCCACGCGAATTTTCCATTGTTTCCCGGCGTTGATTGATGCCAACGATTCAGACGGAGATCCTATATCCATTGTTAGCTCACGGGGAAACTCTGGTTATCTTTCGTCCGATATCTGTTGAGAAGATTACGGACGACTGTCCGCTCCATGGGGCTCCAGGGTCTCCGCAGACAGCAGTGAAGCGATTTCCATGCGAGTTCTGAGGCCAGATGATAGTGTCGGTTAATGAGTTTAAAACTGTTATAGTAATTGGGGTTCGTGTCTGACTGACAATGATGAATCGTCCTCGGGCTAAAGTAAATGCTTGCTGATCGAAATTGACAGTTTGAGATTCTTGTCCGAGGGTAAAGAATAAAACAGAAATCCCGGAGACTTAGATCCAGGAAGATGGAGGATCCTCGGGTCCAGAAATCCCGCGTTGCTGTCGATCACATTGTTAATACAGAGAATTGGGGGGGTTCAATTTCTGGCACAAGAGCAGGTTGGAAAACACCGTTCGCAAATTGAATAAATTCGGTTGTCGATACCACATGGTTCTGTGAGTTAGGCAAAATCTTTATGAAGAATGAAGCGTATTTATCCGTTCCTCTGACGTGTTTTCCTTGAGTCGAGGTGTAATATGTGCGGAAAGTTAAGTTAGAAGAGGCTCTCAAGCTTCAGGAAATAACAATGAGATAAGTTTTCAATAACGAAGGTAATTGATTCGTCGGAAGAAGCGTCGCCTCCCTGCACGACGGCGGATGTCCGCCTACTCGGAAATCTCGGAGCTTTTCGTCTTATGAGCTTTTTCCTCTGTATTTCTCGGGTTTAAAACCGTTGACAATAATTGTCTTATACCGTTATCGAACAGGGAGCGGTTCTGCCCGTGTCCCAAAGAAATTTGCATCCTATTTAAAAAGCAATTCCAGTTCCTCGGTGTCCGTACAGCGGTGAATCGCAGCTTCGCAACGGGTCGACGGAGGACAGACAGCCTCCATTGCGGGAAAATACGACGAAGTTCGAACCACTGGGAGCAAGCATCTAGGATTCTCACAGAGTTCGGCAGAGCCCGAGCCGGTTCAACTGGTACCAAGCCAAACTTGTTTGTGAACTAATTCTCGAACAACTTCCTGCCGATGCAAGCGACCGTGGAACTGCGTTACGAAGGATTAGGTGATGATTAAAGGACCCGTAACGCTGCCTCGACTAAATCTACCCCATATATCCTCTGATCGCCAATTCGGGTCCGAAGAAGGTATAATCTGCATAATTTTTCTCGACGTCTCTTTTACAATTCCATCAGAACTCACGTTTCTTGGCTCCGTTTTTTCATCAGATAATGATTGATTAATTGATGAAGGTAGCCGAATCGCGTTGCGTCGTATATCATAGCTACTACCTTCGTCTCGTAGTAACAGGTTCATTTTTTCATTTCCTTTTTTTTTCGTTGCCGAGGTAAACTGTTCTTGACCTTATTTATTATTTCACCGTGCTTCTGCAAACGCGTGAGGCGTAAAAAGCCCTCGGGTGTTAGGAATGGTCGTGGAGTAACGGTGTGCAGCGAACGAGACCCTGGAGTCTCTTTTCAGGGGTAATTTCAATCCCCCCGTTGTCCTAGCCGTTTCAATCCAACGTTCAATTCGGAATTTAGGTTCCAACGTGCGACGAACGCGCCGTATGTCGTCTTTGGGCAAAGTTTCCCCTCTTCCTTGTCGAGAAGCTGGGAAATTAAGACATCCGTTACGGCCTACTTCCAGCCTGATCAGCGGACTCGCCAAGTTAACGAGGAAATATGTTTGTGGAAGGTGTTTTAACCACCTACTAAATCACGGTGATCGTGGGATTTAACCCTGAGGAATTCACCTGCTGATATAATGCTCAATTTATCGTACGGAATGAAACAGGATTTCGATTATAGGGATCGCCACTCCGTTGATCGGTGAATCTTCATTGTGATATCTCATAATCGTGATCATTTTTTCAGGAGGTCGATACGTGCCTCGAGTGAGAGGGCTTAAGGTTCCGGGTTGAAGAAACCCTCTTACGATCAGGATCCGAATCCCTTCGGTTAGGTATTGGTTTCCCTATGTATCTCGATACTTTGTGAATAATACGGGTCACAGTTAGATATTGTTCGGCAAAATCGACGAACGATTCCGCCATTCGAGAGACGATATTGAATTGATCGTGAAATAGAATAGCCGAGGACGACACATTCCCGAGAAACAGGCACAGTGCCATCTAGAATTCTATTATCAATACACAGTAAGTGGTAACGCTGAGTACAGATCCGTATCAATGTATAATTCCGTGCATCGTGTCAAAGACGAAAAAAAAGCATCGTCCAATCCTGGGTAGAAAAGAGGAATGGAAGCATATACGCGGAACAGAGAGAGCCGGTAACCATATCGAGCAGCTTAAAGCAGATCACTGGGACTATGAGGCGAGCAGATGCCGAGATACGCACGCATGGGACGAGAGGTCATGATGTGAGACGGATTTAGCCGGAAATAATGTTTTCCGGATTTGAACCCTCAAATTTGGACATCATTAATGAACCGGATAAGCCGCAGAGCATCCCCCTGGCTTAACTTGATTCGGTCAGGGGTAGGCGCATTCGTACTCGCAGCCTCTTATCTTATCACGTGGATTATATTACTGCTCACTCAACTAGAATGACTAACCGTGCCAAACTGCCAATGGGAAAAGAGGGAATGCGTCACACAAAAAAATTTAGAGAGTAATTGCAGTGTACTGTATCTGTGTAGCTCTTGGCGACTGCAGGCTTCGATTTTCTCGTGGATATGTGGGAGGATTCATCCAGGCCGTTCTTACATAGTTCATATAGTTGATAATATAGTTTATACAGTATACGTTTACTCTGACTCGTGTTTGAATCTCGTAGGAATGGGTTTCGTGCGGTGTATGAAAATTTTGTTGAAGCAGGTAACCTAGTGCATCGTTTTCCTACGTCACGCGAAGACCCGGTTCAACGTTATAATAGCTAATCTACGAGTCTCTCGGAGAATCCACATCTCCGTTTTGTCTGCATGAGTTTCCTTTTCTCGCGCTTGGTAATTATTCCTGCCGGAGTTGAAAGCGGGCTAGACAAAGTGCCTTCAGCTGAGCTTCCTTCCTATTATCCGTGCATGGCGGTTCAACCGTTCACCTTCCCTGCATACAAAGCACTATTTATGATCAAGTACCACGTAGTAGAGCTCACACCTCCGCAAGTTATGAAGTTAGTCTTAAAAATATACTTACACACAACGTTTGTCTATTATTTGGTTAACCCCCCAAGGATGTGGCTGTGACGCCCGCAATAGTGAAATATATCTCAGCTAGGGTATAAATAACCCGTTTTTCAGAAATCCTAAGTCTATGGGACCATTTCGAGCGCCCATTCCGGTACACTTTAGGTTATTGTAGGAAAGAGTACAGCCTGTCGCAGGTAGATTCTTAGTATTTTATTAGGATATTCACTGGGCTGTAGATTTCTTCAACTATCGTCGACATCTCGCTGCAGGAAAAAATACTCTACGAACTTGAGTATCGAGCCACAGAAATAAACTAAATATTGTTTTCATCAATTTGGGAGTTACTTATAATCGAGGGATTTTTATTATTCTGACGTGTGTCTAACAGTGTGAAGTACATTTATTTTTATTCGACGACTGATCGAGCCGTAGTAAATCATCGTTCTACGTATCGGTATCAAATTTATATTTCTTGATTGTATAGGTAAACTAATCGGATTGTCTTCTGTAGTAGCCATTATTGAAGCAGCTCCATTGCCTGAAAAAAGTCAGATCAAATAATCGACGTTCATCACAAATCGTTATCATCAAAACTCACCTTATTTTCGCGGAGGCATTTGAAGACTATGGCAGCTGTCTCACAGGGATCACCACCTCCTGAAATAATCGAGCGTCATTGCCAATTAAAATCTTGAATTAACTCAGATTAACTCAAGTTTCTAAGGATTGCAGTTACTACAGGCTGTTTAATGTTTTTTCAATCGTTTAGGCTTCGGTTTAATTTGAATATACGAATCTCTGAATCAACTCACTTTCTTTCGAACAAAGGTTAATCAGATTTTCTGCTTGGTCACGAGGTATAATGTCAGCGGGTATCTTCCTGACGGCCTCTTCCGGACGTAGTCGCCCCGCTTCGTCCATCTAAAAATGTAAAGAAAAATAATCGGTTGAATCGTGATATGATTTTTGTCAAGTCTCAATCAATCCATTTGCATGAGTCATCTGTTTGTTTCGATAGTAAAGTACTCGATGTTAATTGTCTTATTTAAAACTTCCTTACAAATCCCAATTCTTGCAGCATGCAGGCACCGAAACAACGCAGTCTCTCGTCATCGATATCTTCTCCGTTTTTGTAACGCTCTAAAGCAGCCACATCCGCGCCTGACTTCGCCAGGCATTTTACCTCCAGTACCTCCACGAATCCCTTCACGATTGTTATCAATTGGGCCTTCTGCTCGTCCGTCATGGGATTCGCCTTGTTGTAGTAACGATGGGTGAAAAAAAAAACACGATAAACTTGTCAAGTATACGAAGGAATTATATAGACAGACACACATGTGAATTAATTGATGATCAATTGTAAAAATGCATCCATTGAATCTAGACTCACGGAATACTAATTTATCAGTATCAATAGAGAATTTATCACTCGACATCGTAGGTATGGTAAGAAGAAGTGATCGATCCAGTCGAGTCAGGTGATGTTGAGAAAACGTATTACAATTTTTTTTTAACGTTTCGGCGGGAATCCCTCGCCCTCATCAGAAACTGAGAAATTTTTTTTTTTTTTTATTAGTTACAAATTGCCGTTGATGATATCATCACATGCATTCCGCGTGACAAGGTGGACGCGACTTTGGCCACCTTTAACTCCTACCATCCAAGACTACAGTTCACGTTTGAATTAGAATCGGATTACAAAATTAGTTTCCTGGACGTCTGGCTTATTAATAACAATGGCAACATTCTCACTAACTGGTACCAAAAACCTACGTTTTCTGGGAGGTTTCTTCATTTTGATTCCTCACATCCGATCTCACAAAAACGGGCAATGGTTTTTAATCTAGTGGATCGCGCTGTCTCCTTATCACATGCAAAATTCCACTCGAAAAATTTGGATTTAGTCAGATCCCTTTTGGTTTCCAATAACTACCTCTCGAAGAGATTACATTTCTTGGTCAGCAAACAAACTTATCCCAATTCTCGTCATTTCCGTTTCACCTTGACAGACCCCCATGGTAATACCTCGATATTAACTATTGTTAATAAAAAGAGACGTCCCAACCAGTTCATTCTACCCCTGCCTTACATTAAAGGTCTCTCAGAACGGTTCGGCAGCACCTTAAAAAAATTCAATGTTTCTCCTGCTTCTAAGATTACTAACAACCTTTCGGGGATCGTTCGCAAAGGCAAAGACAAGGTTCCAGTTACGTCCCAACAGAATGTGGTATATAAGATTGACTGTAAAGATTGCTCAGCCTCTTATGTAGGCCAAACTAAACGTGAGTTAAAAACCCGCATTAAAGAACATGAGTCTAACATTAGTAAGCCTCCTGAAAAACACTCTGTCCTGTCCGTCCATCAGACTACCACTAACCATACTTTCGATTGGAACAATGTTAAGATATTAGACAGGGAAAAAAATTGGAATAAACGTTTGACTTCCGAAATGTTACATATTCACCTACAAGAATCTCCTCTAAACAAACAGGAGGATACTCAAAAATTACACGTTCCTTATGGCATCTTACTACACCGCCTTCGATCTAAGAGTTGTTCCTAGTTAAGTAATAGTATAAGTCACCTTTGTAATTGGCTCAGCTGGGATGACTACACACACTAACACGCACACGTGGACTTTGCGCTTATCTTTGCCAGTTCGCTGGTTGTCTATCTACCAGTACGCAGCTCAGTACCTTTTGTCTCGCTAGTGAATGTGTTTCTCCGTCCAAATTTGTTCTGGATTTCACTGATTAATGCTCGTTTTAATCTTGCACCTTTTTTCTTTTAACCTTTGACTTACTCGTTTTTTACTTCATGACCAATATGACCAAGAGCAGAACGGAAAAAAGGACGAAGTTCAAAATTTTAGTATGTATAACGGTCAGTACTGTACGAGGCCATGTTACTCAGTGTTCGGTTTATTTTCATCCACAGCTCTGTCAAAATTGCACCGAACAACCAGCGTACCAGATGGTTTATTAGTCTTCTACACGTCTGCCTATTTTTTTCGGTAATTACTGTGATTCATACTCTTGAGTGAGTTTCTTTGTTGTTTTCTGGCAATTTGTAACTAATAAAAAAAAAAAAATTTCTCAGTTTCTGATGAGGGCGAGGGATTCCCGCCGAAACGTTAAAAAATTGTAATACGTTTTCTCAACATCACCTGACTCGACTGGATCGATCACTTCTTCTTACCATAACTAATTTATCAGACACAATATCTACCTGTATTTTTTTTATTAACACGTCAAAAGCGACTTTTGGGTCGTGCTAAATCTAAAATTTCCAAGTACTGATTCTGATTCAGTAAAATTGTGGACGCACATCGAAAATTTGATTTTACTCACAGAAACTGCCGACAAGCAGACAAGCCCGAAAATGAAGACTGTCGAGTGCTGCATGGTTATTCACAGTTTGATTACTCGTGTGAACAATTGTTTCTGTCTAGGCTTCTATTTATACAGGACAAGAATAAATTGCATCGTCACCTTGGACGGGAGAGAAGTGGCATGGATAAGATAATTGCAAATTTTCCAGAAAGTCATTATAGTCGGACCTTCGACTTGTATTACAACTGATGATAGCTTATTGCCAATATAATTATGCAATTTCTGATTTCTTTTCTTGCAATACATTCAGGCTGGGTTCTCGACCCATATACTACGATCCTGCAGACTGCTGGTAGAAAGCTGGTAAAGCTGACAAAGCTGGTAGAAATCGGGCTCCAATAAATAGAATATAACTTATAATTATATTTCTGCTGCATATCCCACGTGAATTTCAACCACATCGCGGCATCGCAACCGCATCGTGCTGGTTTGGTCTAGAATTTTCTCAATTGAGCTAATGAAAAACAGGTAGCTTCGTATAATCGAAATTTCGTGGGTTCGTTGATTGCTCAATATTGATTATTCAAATATGATTTCCAAGTCCTTTGCACTGGGTTATCGAAGCCGTGTGATCATAACACGAAGTACAAAGTTTTTACTTCGCAAATTAGTTTTGCACTGCGTATTATGCCACGATCGAATTTTCTGTGTGGTCAGTGAGTTTGAAATTAGGATCGAAACGGTGGCGACGAAGGATTTGATTGAGGTATAATCGAAAGCCCCCCAAGTTTTGCAGCCGTGTGAATTGATCTTCCGAGATTATAATCTGCGGATATAATAACGTAATATTTTACCGCGAAATCATTACTCTCTGATATCGTACATTCGAGGACCTTGAATCTTAGACCTCGTACAGAAGCTTGTCCCACGGGGTACTGGATCGTTCATCGACGTCATCACTGCAGTCAGCATCAATGAAGGTATAAAACGGAGCGGGAATGCTCTGATCACATCATCAGTCGCAACGTTCACGATCGAAAGTCTTCAGCTCTGTTGTAATTTTCCTCTAAAACATAAAACAATGAAGGTCCTCGCCGTTGTGTTCGCCCTCTGCGTATCAGGTACTTTGGTGAGTACGTCAAAACCAGTCGGCAATAATCTATTCCCTTTTTTACCACTTGACTCCTTGTTCTTTAATTCGTCCTTATGTTCGGAAATGAATTATCCTGTTGCCGTTCACATTGACCATTGGAAATTTCGATACTTGAGTAATAAAACTTTTTCCATGATCTGCTTCAGGGAATATTATTGACCGATGAACAGAAAACTATACTGATGGGTTACAGCCAAGCCTGCCTTGCAGAAACCGGTGTCGACCCAGGTGAATATCGTCGTCGATTATTGCTAGCCTTGTGATATAATTTGTAATTTCTAGTTTCGGATCCGCGTTACGTTGAAACACCGACCCTGCTAAAAATTCCCGAGAGGACCAGTCAGGACCTTGTTCCAAATTACGACGTGGGGAATGGACCTATGAGGACCCATGTGGTCCTGACTCGGGAATTCACTTTTCTGAAGTGAAAAAGGGCAACAAGGGGGAACAAGGTCCTGACTGGTCGTCTCGGGAATTTTTAGCAGGGGAACAATTAGATAATTTCGTTTTTAGCTGTCGTAGAGAATGCAAAAAATGGTGAGATCGCAGAGGGCGATAAAAAACTCCAGTGTTTCGCTGCTTGCCTTCTCAGGAATATTGGAATCGTGAGTTATCGCAATCAGGATTATAAACTAGAGCGAAACTTATTCCCGCTAATTGGTTTCATACGCTTTACCCATAAGCAGTTTTACTCTAGAAATGATCCTTAATAATCCACAGTTGGATGCGGAAGGAGTTTTTCACGAAGAGGTTATTCGTGCTAAAATACCCGCTGGATTGCCCCAGGAAAATGTCGATGCCGTTGTCAATAGCTGTAAATCACTCGGTGAGCATTGAGTCAAGCATCGCGTTCAATCGCCAATTTGTATCGCCAAGTTCCATAAAAAAAAAAATCGGAAAACCTCATCTTTCGCATGATTTCCATACTTAATAACTATTTGATTTTCAGTTGGAAGCAACGTCTGCGAGACTGGTGGAGCTATGTTCGCATGTTTCCTGAAAACCAAATCTTTCACCATCCTCTAAGGATCTGAAACAAGAATTTGAATTTCGGAGTAGAGGCCGATACGTCTTCGTCTCCGTCTCAATAGATTTTGAATGAATATCAATTGAACAAACATACAAATAGTGTGCTGTATAAAATCAGAATGAATAAAACGATGTACTAACATTGAAATAAATATCCAATCCCTCTTTTATTTCGTGTGAATTTTCGTAATTTCAGAATCATTATTCATTGTCAGCTGCAGTTTCAGACATTTTGACTCGTTTTTGATTTGTTGGATACTTGATTTCATAAACGTATAGAATTTCGCTGTACGTACAGTCATGCCAAAATTGAAATTAATTCTGCACATTGAACACACGAATTAAAATATCGATCGCTGACGATAAGCGCGTGTCATGGAGCATATAATTCCCAGAGGCAATTTGATTTCATCAATTATTTAAATTGCATTGCAGCGAACTCTGGACCGTATCACGTGTCGTTTGTATGGGATATCTCCAAGTATTCTTTTGTATGATTATAATTCTATATTACGTAGTCATTTCCACCTACGTATTACAATATCCATTAATCAATACACACACTCAAATAAATTGCACAATTACCTTCTCCTCCCATTACAGGCTGTACGAATAACATTGTTGTTTGTCGGATGAACCTTGAATTTGCAGGTATAAAGACAGTCATTATCTGGCTCATTAAATCTTCGTTCCAAGAATCGTTTGAATATAATTAGCAAAAATGTTTCATGATAACAGAACTAATTTGCAACAATATTAGATGCATGAACATCTATTGCATAGTTCTGCGTCAAGATTGACGCTGACGCAAGATGGAAAAAAAATCTAATTCATGATCTTATCAAGTAAACAGATATCATTATTTAGGATGATTATTTTTGTTTGTATTTCTATCACGAAATTAATAGTTTATTGAATATTATATGATTTGATATATTTCTACCTATATTTGTTTTTACTTAGCAGATTGGATAAAGCACATGGGAATACCGAAGACGGATGTTTGATTTCGGTGTTAAGAACGTTCAAAGCTTAGAACAATTCGTTGCGTGGTAAGCTGGTTAATTGTTCGCGGGTTAGGAGGTACAGGGAGCTCCGAAGATCCCCCTTTTCGTCCTTGCTCCATTCCCCCGCCCCGCCGGTTAAGGTAACTTCGCTAAATGCCTGGGGAGGATAGAATAGAGGATCCCTCGGTGATATCTGCCGTCTACAGTATTTTCCGCCCCTTATTCGCTTCGACATGGCTCGTCAAGTCTCGAAAGTATCTGCACCGATGACAAGGGACGAAAGTTGCAAATCGCCAATCGTCCCTTGTCACGCACGATAGTTTTCATAATGAGTGCATGAAAATATGGGGTTGCATGGCAGTAGCGGGACCGAACTTATGACCTAACCTCAAATTTCGTGTTAGACGCTGTCAGTTGCTTCTTCTTCTTTTTCCTAAGATGGCTTCGTCCGTATTCGGCATAAGCCACGGCAAGTGCCATGTCAGTTGCTTCGTCCCATGGAACAGGGACGAAAATGAATTGAAAACTCCCAAGGAACGAAAATGAACAAGATGGCGGACTGCGCATGCGCAAACCGCACCCTACAGTCCCGGCATGCAATCGGCCACTTTCTTCCCGCTTAGCTGCCATGCAATACCCCAATTTTCCTGCACGTGTTACAAAAAGTCCTATTTGGGGGATATTCATTTTCGGATATTGCGCACCTCGCGACAACTTAGTCATTAAACCTAGGAATTTTGGTCAACTTGTTTCACCGAAATTCAATGCGGACGTAAAAAGTAAGGCAACGAACTTGGGGTCGCCCTGCTTTTCGTGCGAGTTCTATTCAGATGTGTTTTTCTGAGCTCGGACCCGTATTATGTTGACAACGGTTCAATGTCTCACTCAACACCGTTCTCAAAGTACTTGCGTGCGATCATGCGTTGACCAAACGGTGAGTGATTAATTGTGCGTCCCTCCGTTGAACCCTATGGGGTACGTGGTCGCACTTTCTTCGCGGCAAAAGTGTCGCCTGTAAATAATGAAACCCTCGTTTGATCGGAGGCTGAGGTTATTTTTTATCACGTCCTGCTCGGATGAAGCCTCCAGTTGAGCGGAATAAAAAATTCCCACTTTCGTATGTATCTTCCGAAATCTATTCCAAGTATAACTCTTTTTATTGATAGTTCTGGTTTATACCTATATCCTCGTGCGGGAAGGTATGTACTTTCTTTTACAAGTCTTCGTCCCTGGCGCATTTGTATTCCTGTTTCATACAGAACTTTCCAATCTTCTGTAAAATCCAGTTTTGGAATTTTCAACGTTAACATGGCTACGATACCATGGTTTTAGGCTGCTCGACCCGCACAGTCTGCTTAACAGCATAAACGATAAAACAGGATTGTAGAAACTCGGCTTTCAGCTTCCGCGACTTCGTTCAAAGTCTTCTCTCGAAATTTCGTAACTGTGTGACGCACATTTTAAGCAGGTATAGAACTTGTTTAATGCGGATAATTTATGGGAGGCTTAGACGCAATCGGATCAGGGGTAAACGATATAGTAGCTACCGAATTTCTCGAGCTTCGGGTTAATTAGGTTTAAAGTATACAGATCAAGTAGAAAGTCGGTTAAAAATTCATCCCCCAATCTCAACGAGTAACTTTTCCAAAACTTTTTTTTCGCGTAGGTACAATTTAAAAATCCCTCGCGAAATATCCAAGGTTTATACAGTTTGAAGCTCGTGAGGCGGTCGTGCGCCCGCAGGAAGTGAAAGAGCTTTCAGTCGTCTCAGTAAACAGATCAGATGAACGGATCTGGTAACTATTTATTTTGGCATCCCTTTAGGAGTCAATCCACCCCCTTATATACGTTTGATGTTTGTGAGAAGAAGAAGAAGAAGAAGAAGAAGAAGAAGAAGAAAAAGTTTTCTATGAGAATCGACGTCTCTCAGTCGATATCCCAGTTTTTATTGGATCTCCCTGACGCCTGTGGAAAATCTAGAGCGGTATACCTCTCTCGAATAATCAATTTGACTAAAGTTCGCCCGGGTTCAAATTCCTCCGAAAATACAAATCCGTATCAGAGCTAGCTCCGGGTTCAGACGGTGATTGGACTTCTCCGAATTTCATTTCACGCGGAACTCACCTCACTCGCCGAGTTTAATCCCGATTTGCTTCAGTTTCGAAAGTGTCGGCAATTAATCTCGCAAGACACGTGTCTAATGTTTCTCGAGAGCTTCGAAGCTATTCCAAAAGTTTTCGACCCTCGAAATAGGCGTCCAACGATGAAAAAAGTGCTACTGCCCAATCACCGATCAGTTATCTCGCTCGGTCCTTTCAGCAGCTGTAATCTTCGCCTAGAAAAATGATTTCCGGTCAGATAAGAGCGAACGAGAGAGCAAACAAGACTGAAAGCAAACAAGAACTGTGTACGGAATTTAAGGGGTCTGGCCACCCTGGCCGCTCCGAAAATGGGTTATACTTTTTAAAAATTCATAAACTCGAAAGCATAGAACGAAATATGTTTATGTTTTAACACAAGGTAAGAAACGGCTTTAAGAATGCCTAAAATGAATTTGAGTAAAAAATATTCAAAAATGGCGGCGCTGCAGAAATTTCCGCGGATCATCTCGAAACTACACTTTTAGACCTGGCAGCTTGTAAATCTGGTAAACTATCGGTCCGATAATACTTAATTCGTTTTTTTTTTATTAATGTTTTTCCTTACGAAATATTTGGTGAAAAATACAAATTTTCCTTCTTCGGCTCACCATAATTTCCCTAATGGACGGAAAGAGATACCGCTTCGCTAAATTTTAGATGATGTATCTCAAAGAAGTATTGTGTAAAAATTTTATCGCAATCGGACCGATAGTTTACGAGATTTACAAGCTGCCAGGTCTAAAAATGTAGTTTCGAGATAATCCGCGGAATTTTCTGCAGCCCCGCCATTTTTGAATATTTTTTACTCGAATTTATTTTAGGCATTCTTAAAGCCGTTTCTTACCTTGTGTTAAAAAATAGAAATATTTCATTCTATACTTTCGAGTTTATGAATTTTTTAAAATTATACCCATTTTCGCAGCGGCCAGGGTGGCCAGATCCCTTAACGTTATCAAGCTTTGTAGCAATGCAGCCGTCAGATCTTTCAGTCTGAAGCAAATTGGTACAGTTTGCTAGTCTGATTTCAGGATTGTTCCCAAAAATTTGACGTGCTTTAGACAGTGTGTGTGGGCATTCTCGTTGAACGTTGCAGGATTGATTAATTTCGACAGCCAACAAACGAGGGGCGTAGCGGATGAATGATTAAAATTCACGATCGTACAATGAGTTGTTTTTGGTGCAACAAATATTTGTATTCACCCGAATTACGGATACTGTATAAATATTCATTAAAAGACGTACGTTGAATCCGTTTTTTTTTTATCTACGCTGGTTCAGAGCGCCGGATAATCAAAGTTTCGTTAAAAAAACAATTCACTATTCATCTCCTCTCTGTTTCGAATTAGCTATGGAAAATTGAGATTCATTATTCCGTGTTATAACTTCGGTGCTCAATTTTCGCTTCCAGTTTCACAATAAAATAAATTACATGTAACCGCACCCGCAAATTGGTGTCCTCAATTCTAACGAAGATAGTAAATTGAAAGCGTTCCTCGTCCTGTAATAAGTACCTATAGTTGCATAACTTTTCTCCGCGTGTTCTCGAAATTCATTTGAATGTTAAACTCCGAAACCACGACTTGAAAATGTTCGTTTAGTCAAGTAGCGTCTGTATCAGATTTAAGAACACGACGGCAGGGTTCAGAATTAGCGAATGCAAGCTGATTAACATATTACCCACCTGGATCCTCCGCAGACCAGAGGGCGAAATTCAGCGAGTAAAGTAATCGGAGCACTTCCCGATGCTACGAATTCACCGAGCCCCCTGTACCACTCGCGAACCACCCTCTCACGGTGGATCCCACGAGTCCTCCAACTAGATTTTACGGCGCACCAGGCCAGACGCTCTCGCGACCGGGCAACGATAAATTTTCCTTAAAGGCCAATACTGCGAGACCGGCTATGCACCCCCTAAGCAATGCAAACTAGCCTGAATAGAAGAACGGGGTGGTAGGCGAGGCGCGGGATACCGTTTCCGGGGCTTCTTTCTATTCGTATAATAAATCCGACGGGAATCGACGGTGAAACTTTCGCAGTTTGATAACGAGGATGTTAGAGTGGAGAAGGTATTTTTCGCGGATTGATCTCGCTGAAAATACAGCGGAAAATATGCGGCGAAGAAATCGGGAATTTGTTGCCGAATCCCAGCGGAACTGTACGGGTGAAAATGAAGGAAAACCGGGGCCTTCGCCCCGGGCTGAAAGTGGAACTTGAGTGATCTTGCGCTCGACCCTGCGGCGTCGAAGCCATGTTTCGCGGATTCGCCTAGCCCACTGGTAATTTTCAGTGTGCCTTAGGAGATAAATTAGTCGGCGAGCCGGAAATAAATTAGCAGGGAATAACTACTGTCCAGGCATCTGGGCAGGCTGGGGATGTTTCCTGGTACATAAACCATGTGTTTTAAGGCAGATGCTCCTCCGGGAAATTTCTATTTTCACTAGGCCGATGAAACTATATACAGCTAATGTTACACACGGAATATCATCTCTACAAAGTTATATTAACGACTTATATTCCCTGGCGTAATGCCACAATGAACAATAGCGAAATATTATACCCAACGATGCAGAGCTCGTATATATCACACAGCGATCTTGCACCTGCATCATACATCCAGTGCGATTAGAACAGACCCTTTGGTTTTTGGCATTGAAAATGCTTCTATTTTCCAGGTAATACTGAGGTATAAGGGATAAAATGAATTTTTAAAAACTTTATCGTTAGTCAATTCAAATCGAAATGTACCAAGAAGAAGAAAACAGGTGACATTTTCAATGCCTTCAGAGGCTTGAGTTTCACACAAGGTCTGTAGATTTTTTTTCAGGTGTAACTCAATAAGCTATATCTTAGCGATTCTTGTCCGAACTAGAATCCGTCAGTGACATCCAAAAAAGGGGGTAGAAAGCGACGAAAAACCGAAAAAAATCGTTAAAAATGTCATATTTCATGCATCCTAGTTGAGACAAAGATTATTCTAGCTCAGAATAAAACTACTTGTATTAGAAGTCTACACGCGAAGTTTCAGCCAAATCGGTCAAGGCATGCCGAAGTTTCGATGTAAATAGTGAAGCGATTTGCAGAATGCATTCATTATTTCAAGATGCAATATCTAGCTTAATTGTTCATATTTTTTTAAGTTCAAGCGCTCAAATTACAGATGAAACCACCACCTTTCAGTCCATATGTCAGTCGAATAATTTAAAAAATTCCCGTCGAATACCAGTGATTTTTCAAATAACTCTAAAATCACGCCCCATAAAGGGTCATCAAGTCACGTACCCCCTCAACTATTCATCCCATTTCTAATACAATTAACGTATGATTTCTATAGTTTATATTTCACTCGATTATTGTCAAACTGTTAAAGGATGAAAATTACGAATCAGTCAATTGTCAGATTTGAGACTTCCTATACGAAGAGACGAGAGAAATTGTGGATGATGCTGTAAGGTCGAGGGGTGAACCACTCCGAAAAATGGCGTACACCAGACTTCAAGGACTTCAGGGACTTCAAGGACTTCAGGGACTTCAAGGACTTCAGGGACTTCAAGGACTTCATGGGACTTCACGGGACTTCACGGGACTTCAAGGGACTTCAAGGGACTTCACGGGACTTCATGGAACTTCAGGGACTTCACGGGACTTCAGGGACTTCAAGGACTTCATGGGACTTCACGGGACTTCACGGGACTTCAAGGACTTCATGGGACTTCAGGGACTTCAAGGACTTCATGGGACTTCACGGGACTTCACGGGACTTCACGGGACTTCAAGGGACTTCATGGGACTTCAGGGACTTCACGGGACTTCAGGGACTTCAAGGACTTCATGGGACTTTACGGGACTTCACGGGACTTCAAGGGACTTCAAGGGACTTCAGGGACTTCATGGGACTTCAGGGACTTCAAGGGACTTCATGGGACTTCAAGGGACTTCATGGGACTTCACGGGACTTCATGGGACTTCATGGGACTTCATGGGACTTCATGGGACTTCATGGGACTTCAGGGACTTCACGGGACTTCAGGGACTTCAAGGACTTCAGGGACTTCAAGGACTTCAGGGACTTCAAGGACTTCAGGGACTTCAAGGACTTCATGGGACTTCACGGGACTTCACGGGACTTCAAGGGACTTCAAGGGACTTCACGGGACTTCATGGAACTTCAGGGACTTCACGGGACTTCAGGGACTTCAAGGACTTCATGGGACTTCACGGGACTTCACGGGACTTCAAGGGACTTCAAGGGACTTCACGGGACTTCATGGGACTTCATGGGACTTCAGGGACTTCACGGGACTTCAGGGACTTCAAGGACTTCATGGGACTTCACGGGACTTCACGGGACTTCAAAGGACTTCACGGGACTTCACTTCACGGGACTTCAAGGGACTTCGGGACTTCACGGGACTTCATGGGACTTCAGGGACTTCACGGGACTTCAGGGACTTCAAGGACTTCATGGGACTTCACGGGACTTCACGGGACTTCAAGGGACTTCATGGGACTTCACGGGACTTCATGGGACTTCAAGGACTTCACGGGACTTCACGGACTTCACGGGACTTCTGGGACTTCACACACTGTTGTACACCGGACTTCAAGAGTGGTTAACCCCTCGATTTTAACTAACGAAAATCGATCATTGAAAATTTGAACGGTTTCAAAATTTCTCAGTGTCATATAGAAAATCTGTGATTTTCTCGAGTTATCAAAAAAATGTTGGTAGAACATTCAAATGAATAAAAAATGAACATTTTGGATTTGAAATTCCAATTAAAAATTCGATCCAAAACCGCCATATCTATAATGCCAGGAAAAATCAGTAGATCTATGTAGATCTAAATGCTTTAGATCTACGTAGATCTAAATTTTGGAATAGATCTAATGAGATCTACGTAGATCTTATGAGATCTCAAGAGATCTACGTAGATCTAATTTTTACGTCATTGTCAATTCCGGAAATGAATTGAAAAAACATTGATTAATTGCATAACTATAATGAAAAAATACTCACTATCGTCATAAAATAAGAAATCGTGAATACGAGTAAGGAAAAAAATGAAAAAAAAAAAAAATTGTGAAAATCGAACAAATCGGAATCGAACCCTGGAACTTCGGATTACCAAACCTGTACCGTACTAGATGAGCTAAGGCGCCTTCTGAAAGTACGTGCGTTTCTGGCATACTTATGGTCCAATCAGTCCAGACAGACTTGAAATATTTCCAAATACGGTACCAGAACTACTCAGATCCGAGTAGATCTACTTGGCTTCAATGAGCAACAACGTTTTGCTGCAATTATTCCATCTACTCATCTCAGATCTACCTAGATCGAAAGTAGATCTACCTAGATCTAAAGTAGATCTACCTAGATCTAAAGTAGAAAGATATCTGGGTGGATATACATAGATCTAAGAAGCATGGGCATTCGAACATGACAGTATATCAATTCGAAGCTACGTAGATCTACGAAAATCTTTGGAGATCTAGGTAGATCTAGGTAGATCTACGATTTCCCAAAATTTAGATCTACTTAGATCTACTTAGATCTAAATTCGATCTCCGGAGATGCGAATTAGATCTAAACCATTTTTTCCCGGGTAATAATAATTGATAACTGCTAAAGTTACATCGGTTTAAAATCAGGTCAATAAATTCAAAAAACGGTTAATAATTAAACTGTCGAGGTAAATTCAAATTCGTGGAAAATGACAAAAAACGAGAATCAATCTAATTAGTTTCAGCTACATTCATGCACGCTAATTATATACATACAGAATAACGGGTACAACGATTACTCTATTTTTCATAGTTTTTTTTCTACTATTCCTTGATTATAAAAATATAATTCAGAATAAAAAAAGCGTCACGCATGCGCGGTCTAGATGCACAATGCGTCAGGATTCGGTTCGACCTTTGTCGATTTGGAATGAGACATTCGTCACCCTCCTGAAGGAATTAGGCGAATGCGGGCTGGCCGTCGTCGGCCGTCATCACCGGACACGCGGCTCAGTGCTATGTCGGAGGCCCTGTTCATCGTTCACTTAATTTTTTTCTTTTCTTTTCTTTTCTTTTTTTTTTATACACATTGCAAATAAAGAAATCATAGTCTGACGATAATGAAAATTCGTCAAAACGAAACTTGCATATTGATCACGATACTGATAATCATCATCATGAATACAGGTGTGTGGGACAGATCGGATTTGGCGCTGACGAAACTCTCTTGATACTTTGAAAACTAATTTTTTACCAATTACCCAAAGAAAACTGGTGAAACGGTATCAATGCGGTTCCGTCGTCGCCAAAACTCGGTTTTTTTAAAGGTATCTGGCATGGAGGCAAACCCTTCGTAGCCCTGGAGGTGAAATAGAAAAAAAAAAAACGTAAAGAACTGTGTCAAAAACCATTATTCTGTACGTTTTGTTTTTCATTCTTTATATTAAACACTATAGTGTATAATTTGTGGCTGATTAATTCCTGAAGATAAAAATATCGGAGGTATGAAGAGAAAACCGATGATTTCGATACCAATGTAACGTGAGCGTGGAATTATAATTAATTTAAACAATCCTCTCTCAGAGGGAGTAATATATATTTTTTTCTCCAGAAATTAGTCAAATTTCAGCCAGCCATAGACCTCGCTGCTCCATTTCTCGTTCTTAACTGCAGCAATCCCAACCGTACCGAGATTTTATCCGTTAAAACTTGTGGCAATAATTTGTAATTCCCTTAATTTTCCACCTCGAGAGAAAACTACGATTCAAACTTTTCATATTACAAAGATGTATGTTTTCACGCTAGAAGAAGAAGAAGAAGAAGAAGAAGAAGAAGAAGAAAGAAAAAAGTGAAACATGAGTCAAAATGAAGTATAAACGATAATAAAATCGAAATTTATTGTAAAGAAGCAGCGATGTCACATGGCGAGTAGTAAAGCTCGTTGTGCGATCAGCCAGGGATCGTACAGCGCCTCTGATGGCCAGTCAAGCCGTTTGTATGAATTAAGTATCGGTATCATATACATAATAATTAGCATTGCAATATAGGTTATGACGTAACACGTGCCACAGGTCGCCGTATCAGGCGTGATCAGTGACGTCACGTTGCACAGTGATGCCTGATGTGAAGCTTGTTGGTTTTTTTGTTGTTGTTGTTGTTGTTGTTGTTTTTTTAGTGCTTTTGGCTGCACACTGTGCTCAAATATAGTATGTATAGTATATATATATATATGTAATACGATCACGCGACATAAAACAAAAAAATAATAAATAAATGAAAGAAAAGAAAATCATACATTTTCATATATGTACAAGACAGACAGACAGATAGAAAGTAGAGGTTCAGATAGAATAGAGAGATAGAATAGACAGAGCGATAGGGGGTGGATTATTGGGTGTGTTAAATGTACATTTTTCTAATTATTGCATCGACAAAGTGAAAGAACGATAAAATTTTCACAGATATTTTATCAATTCTGGGTGTAAATCGATCATAAACCTTATTTTACAACCTAAAAAATCATCAATTCCAACAAAAATTGACAGATTTAAAATAAAAACTGTTTGACGTCACCTTTATCATATAAGAAAGAAAATATGACCTAATTATTTCAATCCTTCTCCCCTTTACACTAGTATAAAAAATAAATTGAAGAAGGAAGAAGAAAAAATAATCAAAATTCCCAATTCTGAATTTTAATCGACAATCTTTAATCCCCCATTAATTGAAGTTCCTGATCCATCAGGTCATCGATTTTTTTATTGTCTCGTTATGAATCTTGAAACCGCGATCAAATCGATTCGATTATCATTATTATCATTATTCTAATGACTTTTTTCTCACACCCGGTCGCAAAATGACACTTTTCATACCTCTTGAGCCGGCGCAAAACAGATCTTTTCGGCCCTCGGGCGGAAATGTGCTTTGCGCCCGCCTAGAGCGGGCGCAAACGACTCTTTTCCTGCCCTCGGGCGCAAAGTTACGTTTGCGCCCGCTCACTCGGTCTGAAAAGAGGCATTTTTGCAGACCAGGTGTTGAGAAAAAAATCGTGTGCAACACGGGCGCAAGGCTATTTTGGCGAGTGTGACTGCAATACACTCGCCTTCGGCTCGTACTGCAAATTTCACACTCGAAAAATAGTGTTTTACGCCCTTGATACACAATGTACTATTTCTTTTATTCGTCGATAATTTAAAGTGAAGAAGACTGATTGAACGATTTTGAGAAACTATTCAAAAATGACGTCGTGGGTCGTATCATAGAGAGTAAATAGGTCAGCTATAAGGCTGTTATCTTTTATTGCCGGATAACTCTCACAGTACCATTTACGCTTTATAATTGCAACTTTGAATGGCGCGCTTGAAGATATCCTTTCCTATCCTATCCTATATCCCATAGCCTATCCTATCCTATTCCCACCCGCACACTATGTTAAGTAGGTCGTCTCATTTCGTATATAACGCCAGGGAAAACGAACTCTACGTTCACTTGAATGGGGGATATATATATTTTTTTTCTATCCCCCCTCTTTCACTTCAAGTACGCTTTTCAATTACCGCTAAAGGGCTGTAGCTACGTCACTGAAAAGATCCTCACATTCTCTAGTTTTCTACGAGTTAGGTATATCTCCATATTTAGTCTATCTCTCTCTTTTTCAACCTTATATATATTATATTATATCACATGATCAGAGAGAGAGAGAGAGCAAAGTTATTAGCGAACAACGCGATTCCCCCCCCCCCATTATATGATTATTAATTTGATTAATTATAACGCTGTGTAATTATTATCCCAACCACCCACGATACTCGAGTGTTCTGTGTGTCTACACACTACCTTCATCCAATCGACGACCCCGAGGAGAATAGCTATCTACACATATGAAATTTAATATAATCCATCGTTATTAATAACCTAATACCCTGAAACTGTTCGATATAATTTACGATCATTATCACAGGTTAACGAATCTTAGACCCTCGAGGGAATGAATCTGATCTTTTTTTTTGTTTATTTTTTATAGGGTTTGAAATATTTTGTCGTATAGAGAAAGGGTTGAATTTATTATATGGTTTGGAATAAGGGTGTACATAATATGTATGTATATATAGTATCTGAACCGCTGAAAATGAAAATTTGTGTAAAATTAAGAAAAAAAAAGTAAATTATAAACACAGTTTGGTAGGTCACAAAAGTTTGAAATATTTTTTTTCTTTTTTTTTTTTTTGTATTGTACTGTCTTGTGTCAGAGTAATTTACTTACAGCTCTCAATCTCGATATGGCAGAGCTGTCGATCCATTGGAAAATATTGCAGGTTCATTGGACACGAAGCGGTGATGGTTAAACTGTAACAGATACAAAATTTTGTTAGATATTAATTTTGTGGTAAATTTGACATTTTCAAAAACATAAGAAAATCAGTTTCTTGCTTCTTTATTTTCAAACTGTAAATAAACTATAAATTGTATTTTTCTGTTTTGATTTCAAATATGTCTATTTTGTACAAAAAAATTTATTTTTTACGGCATAGGCATCAAAAAATCACTTTTTGACGCCTGTTTTCGTTCCGGCGAGTCGGACTTTATACCGCTAAGTTCAAAGTCTTTATTCCGGAACTTTCATGCGCAGTTCGAACTGCGCATGTCAAAGTTGCGGAATAAAGTCTTTATACCGCAGGTTACCCCCTCTCTGCTACCTTTTACAGCAGCTCCTATGCGCAGTTCGTGCGGAACTCAACTGGCGTCAAAGTGACTATTAATGCCTTTTCCGTAAAAAATATTGTATGGGGCGCGCGCGGAAAGTAACTGTTCAGCAAGGTTATCGAATAAACAGTTACTTTCTGCGCATGCCACATAAATATCTATTATATTGAACAAACGAAACCCATAGCTAGAATTTAAATCTCAAAATTAATAGAAAATTAATTATTTTAAGTCACTTTATATATATACAAATCTCATATTATTAATTTTTAATTTCGGTCCCCGTTTTTTCCATGATGAAAATGATTTATACGATTTTGAAATTTTTCCATAAAATATGTACAGTATGGTATTAGAAATTTTCGTTAGTGTCATCCTGCCAGGAATCTAACAGATCGAAGCTTGCCGATTATATATCAATTCGTATATGAATACTTTTGGTCCCGTTTATCTGTTGATAAAGTACTTTGCATCGGTTCAATATTGAATGAGGGGGGTGGTACTGCATCGTATGACGTGTGATAGAGTAGTTTGCTGATAATTATTCATATGCGGCATGTTGCGTTTGCGTCGATCGTCGTGCGCGTGAATATATAATTTATTGATTGGTTATATACTATAATAAATTACACGAGGATCGTATTAATGAACGTGTAGACCGGCGTGGGTGGCTGGGGGCACCCGGACCCCCCCAATGAAATTCTATATCCGGCACACACCGTAATCCAGTTATGTTTGACGTATCACGTTCGGAGTATTTGTTCCTGACACACAAACCCGTTACCATATGTGTTATTAAAGCATATATGTGTGTATAAAAAAAAAAGTCACATCAAAATTTAAAAACTAGCTACGCGGAAAAAAAAATTCGACTCAATTGATCTTGAGATTCTTACACTGATATAGAATCTAATGCACAGGATATTGGATATTGAAAAGGGGTTAATTGTGAGAATTCTTGTTCTCTTCAATGGGAAATTTGAAATCAGACGAATTCTGAAACTGTACTCGTTTTGACATTTTATTTTTAACAGCAAAGAACGAAATGACTCAATTTAGTGTCCTAAATTTGCTAAAATGGATCCAAATATTAGTGCTTGAAGAAAATTATTAAAATGACTGTAATTTTATCAAGCATTACAGAAAATTTGATAACTCGATTCTCAAAATTACTCAACGAGTGTATTTTAAAATATCGTTCCTTTGATTTTCCATCTTGATTTCATAAACCGTAACTGCAATTTTTTTATTTATTTTTTTTATAAATGAATGTGTATGAAATTTCCCAAAGATTTTCAACAGTGGATCCCGAAAATTGTATATGGGGCATTCCATGTCAACTCGACCAATGATTTTCCCTAACCATTTTTGATTCGCTTCATAATTTTTATACTATTCTCCGAACACAAAAAAGCTCTTCTGAATTTTTCCAGATTTTTCCCGCCAACCCTTATTTTTGTATGATTATTCAAACCTATCTCAAAAACGCATTTTTTTAAAAATCTCAAAAAATTCTCAAAAATTTAATTTTCCATCTCGATCATTTTGACACCTGTCTGATGATGGGCCGATTTTTTTTCCCTTCTTTTTAGCACTTTGAACATTTTGAACGAAGCAAACGCCATATTTCAACGTTACGAAAATTCTAAAAAAAAATTCCCAAATACCCCGTGATCGATTCTGAATCCATGAATATTTGAGAGTTGGAAAAAATAATCGAGGTATTAGATTCAGAATCGACCACGGGGTATTTGGGATTTTTTTAAGAATTTTCGTAACGTTGAAATATGGCGTTTGCTTCGTTCAAAATGTTTAAAGTGCTAAAAAGAAGGGAAAAAAAATCGGCCCATCATCAGACAGGTGTCAAAATGATCGAGATGGAAAATGAAATTTTTGAGAATGTTTTTAGATTTAAAAAAAAAATGCGTTTTTGGAATAGCTTTGAATAATCATAAAAAAATAAGGGTTGGCGGAAAAAAATCTGAAAAATTCAGAAGAGCATTTTGTGTTCGGAGAATAGTATAAAAAATTATGAAGCGAATCAAAAATGGTGAGGGAAAATCATTGGTCGAGTTGACATGGAATGCCCCATATTTATTTAAAAATCAGGATTAGAATCAGAAAAGAAAAAAATTATATGATAAAACAAAGTGAAGATCGTGATTCGACGATTGTTGAGTCAGAATAGTCGAGTGACATTATTCCGTGTTTTCCAGTGGTTTTTTGAGGGTGAAAAAAGTCCCGAGTGCGGGGGTAGGATCGAGAGGATGATACTCTTATTTACTGGAGAGGTTTAAGCGCCCGCGATCGAAATCAGTATAACGAACATGAAACGGAGTAACGGGGCTGCGGGGGGTCTCGGAACGGGGAACTTCCAATCAGCCGATTTGCGGAGTTTCCGCTTTGTCGCTAAACGTCCGTTAGCTGCCTCGCGATCCTCCACGGGCCCTCGTTCCCTTCTCGCCCTCTCCGCAATTCTTTCCACTCGTTATTGATTCCGTTCATGATCGAATATATTTGCATCTACGCAGCCCGCCGACTGCAGACGTAAATTCGAAACAGGGGTTCAAAAATTTACACGAAATCGAAGCTTCCCCCGGGTTCGGGGTCGGGGAAGTAACAGGAAATTATTCTAATCAACCCGAAAATGGAAAGTTGAGTTTCCCCGGATCTCCACGTTTTGATTTCCACTGATTTTCTTTCTGATCGATTTTGAGTAGCTAATCTTTGTTCGTTTGTATTCTAAGAAGAAGGTTCGTCTTCTCTGGGCATTTACAAGGTGGCCAATGATTAAAAAAATTTCAAAAATTAAAATTTTTCGAATTCTCAAGAACTTGGAACAGTTTTTCTGTAAATTTCTCTTTTTTTCCGCTTTTCACCGTGTGCAGGTTGTAACATTTCCAAAAGAATGGCCAATACTCGACTCTGCTCTCAAAAAGGGAAATACACCTTAAAATTGTCAAAATGTCGAATAATCCAATAAATAGTCACTCCAAAGAATTTATATAGAGTGTGATGAAACATTTTTGACAACGGAATTTGATTAGACCCCGTTTATTGTACACTTCTGGTTCATTCCCAGGTTCTCCAGGTGACTGGCTACCCTGCTCTCTAAATTTGAATCAGTGAAAATTTCACTAATTGAATCAGTGACTTGGTATTTCACTGCAGAAACAGTGACTTGAACCCTTTTTCACTGGAGTATCAGTGAAGTCCATTTCAGCAGTGATTTTACCACTGCTAAACCAGTGCATAACTTCACTGTTTCGTCAGTGACTTTTGTGACGAACGCTAGGGGCGCCGCGTACGCCGAGTCTCTAACCGCCATGGAGCTGCCTACTAACCGCCAAATCGTTCGCGTTCATATGTTGCGTGCTGATTTGGGCGTCGGTTCAACCACGTGAACTGTTCAGTAAAAATCATAACGTAAGTACACTTGCGGATTTATAAAATTCTTCACAATTTGGCTTGTTAGTTGCAAATAATCAATGAATTGTGTGAATATTGCTGTTCACTGTCTTACATTGAATTCCTTATACTTTTGGTAGGTTAGGTTTTCTCACTGCGTCCAGTCTTGGCTCGCTCCGACGAGATGGGAAACGGAGAAGTTTCATCTGCGTTAGGAGTCTGTTTTTTCTTTACTTGCAATAAAGACTCGCGAAACAAAAATGTGTCGAATATACCATATTGTCTTTCCGTTTCGAGAATATCTTCAACCGGATCAAATATATATAAGAACCAATAATTTTCGCTGATTCAATCAGTGAAAATTTCACTATTTGAATCAGTGATTCAAATTCACTGGAAAAATCAGTGACTTTTCACTGATTTCCAGTTGCATACTTATAACTGGGGGCTTCAGTGACTATTCACTGATTCAAATTTAGAGAGTGAATTGCTCAATAAAAAAGCACCCTTTCCCAAAATCGGAACAAATTCGTTTCTCAAAATTCATATAACCTCGATAACGCGTTTGTAGACCTCAGAGTCACGCAAGGATCCAGAAATACCCAAGTTTCCCGAAAATCCACGGCATGAAATAGAAGGATTTCTCCAACAGACTGACGACGGCAGAGCGAAACATTTATCATAAGGGAGAGGATAGAGTGCCGTAGAGCCTAAAAAGGTCTAAGAGCACAGATTTGATGAATTGCGTGGAAAATCAGACGGATCATTTCCAGGGCTTTCGAGATCATCCGAGCAGAGACTGACCGGATGAAAAAAACACCCCTTCGCCCCCCGCCCAACGAAAAGGGTCTCCGGGACGTCGCGGGTGTAAGACGTTCGTTTTTTGCCGAGAGCTCTGAAAATGGGAATTTTGCAGATAATCTATTCTGCAGGAGACAGGTGTTGATGCATCTGCATTCATACAGAGAAGAATGACGTTTATGCAGTTATGACATGAGATGTGTGCATTTGTGTCGCAAAATAGCGAGACGAGAGGCTGGAGATAAGAAATAAGGGATGTTTTTGCCAACCGAAACCGAGTGAAGAGGTATAAGGAAAAAGGAAGGAGCCACGTCTGTGACGCACAACGCCGCAATTTCTATTTAGTACTTCGTTCCTCTTGGCTGCATCAAGCTCCTTTTACTATTCGTCCATTTGCGCAGCGGTCCATGATACATTAAATTATTGTCTACTCGTTACGCTCCTCGGAGACGATTCCTACTTAGGCGTAGAGCCGAATTTCTCTCTCTTTCTCTTCATATCTCATCAGATGATTGTTTCTTCAAGTCTGCAAGAATTTTCCAGAAGCAATATGAACGCTATCAAACCTCATATCAAACTTTGATGTCTATGATAAGTTGCCTGAATTTTATCGAACTTATTTTGTGAGGAATTTTACTATCTTTCGGTTGTCTAATCTTCTCCATCTTGATAAAGTTGATGGTTACAGAGATATACTCGAAAAACTGAAAGACAATCTTAAGAATTTTGGGTCCGATCTTCGAATCTTCAGGCTGCGCGCGCACCTGGAGTATAGAGAGCAGCGAATGAGGTTAGGTCGTGTGTTCAGCTTTCGTAGTTTGCCGTGGCGCTGAGGTCAGAGCAGACTAAGATGATGTAAAATTTTGACAAAAGCTACGCCCTCAATACATCCGCAATGAATTAGGCGATAATTTGACAAAATTATGAAACCCTGAGGAACGAGGGAACACAGTTAATTTTTCAAATGTAAAAAATGACGTAGATTTCTTTTCAAAATTACCGAAATTGTATCCTTCAACAATTATATAATCTAAATGATCTGAAAGTAGGAATACAATCAACAGGTTCGACATTATTTACAGAATTATACATTTCTGTGGACTTTCTGGGACACGAAGAAGATGAAAATTGGTTGAAATTTCCATTCTTTAAAGAAAATTTTTCTTTCTAATCTCCTCCGAGAAGAAAGCATCTGGGAGAGTTCGTCTCCCAACCGAAGTGAAACGTAGACGTATAATTTTCGATGACAAAAGTACTTCTTTGATCTTCTCCAGCGTCATCAGGCGAAAGGGTCCGTCGAGTTTGTTTACGGAATAGGTAAAGTCGCAGGGGTGCCAACTATAAATTTCAGTTAGAATTGAAGACCTCGAGCATGTACGACCTTTATTGACCCCTGAACCCCAGGCATTAAGGAATCATAGCCTGCAATTTTCTCCCCGTCCCTTTTCCAAGTCCATGAGATTCGGCTCGGCATGGCGTCGCGACGTCTCGTTGGTGTTGTTACATTCCGGGTGTTTTCTATCCCAAAGGTCGCTCAAGTATTCTTGTATTAACACCACGGCTATATTCAGAAGCTATGCATATCTAACTCGCGAGATTCCTCTCGCGAGGCGCGTATTCGTTGTTCGTAATTACCTCACAGTGACGTCATGTAGAGTCTCGGATTACTCTGAGAGAGATTTTTCAGAATCACTTCAACACACAAATTTATATTATCTATTCTAATCATTGACATGGAAACTCTAAGTATTTGGAAAAAATCTTCTCTATGTGGGGCGCGAACCCGGGTCCGCAGATTCCGCGGGCAGAAGCCATACCGACTGTGCCATCGTGTTGGTCAACGTCAAGAGACGCCAGGAGGCATGAGAATCACAGAGACCAAGGATTGTTCTGTGACATCTTATCATAAAGTCGACTAGAGCCGAGTTTACCCGAATGAGCGTTACACGGCCGAGCGTGACGGCTCGGTCTCATTCGCTACCCGGGAAGAGTCGACTAGAGCCGAATTTACCCGAATGAGCGTTACACGGGCGAGCGTGACGGCTCGGTCTCATTCGCTACCCAGGAAAAAGTGAGCAAGATGTGCCCGAAGGAGTTTTTCCTTCAATAATCTGTGATCGCTGTGGTCTATGTATGGGATAGATTGATAATTTGAAGTGACTACTTACCGTATACTCCTCGTGATGCTTCCCGAGTAATGGATTCGAATGAACTCGTTGCTCGTCGTCGCGATGTGAAAATAGGACTGTTTTTCGTTGACGAAAAAAGTGTCCGGAACCCATATATTTTTAATGAACTCTGAACCGACGCTGAGCGTCTCGACTTCCTCCCATTGGTTGAAGGCGAGTCGAGGATCTTTCCAGAATTGTCGAAAGTAAAAATCCAGGGTAAAGTCCTTAACGAGACATGGGACAGAAAAATATTATGTTAGAAAAAATGTGTCATTGCAGTTCGGATATACTAAAGGTGAGGATGATTGGTCAAGGCGGCTATATCGATGGGGAAATTACTGGTTAAAAAAAGGAAAAAAATCGCAGACCAGGATGCGATCGCTTGGGGAACCGATATCACAAATATGTAAATTTAAAAAATATATATATAACTAAACTATTCTGGTTAAAGAATCTCAATGAATTTGTGCAGGACGATTTAATGTCGTCGCTAAAAAAAATTAAATCGAAATATGATAACGATCTTCGCATCGTGGAATGAAAATAATGAAAAAATGTAAATTCGCGTGCAAAATTCCGTCGTCTTTGGTTTCTCACAAGTACTCTCAGTTTTTTTTTTTTTTTTTTTTTTGTGAAGCAAGTTTCTTTTCTACAGAATCCGATTCGAAATTTTGGCAACAGTATTAATTGATTATGATTAAGATTTTAATTGTCATATAATTGTCATATATTGAGATTGCAAATTTTGAACAGCGTTGAGAAAAAAAAATAATCATAAAAAAAACGAATAGCTTAGAAAATTTCGATTCGAATTTTAGGGAATCGGAGGAAAATCGGATTTCAAAAAGTGTCCAACGAACTTATGATCCAAATTTTGTCAGGGGATGAATCGTCCAACGCCACAATTGGACAAAATAGTGAAGTCCGTATCTCGGTAATAAAACCGAAAAATGGTAGCCGTTAACAGCTATTTTAGTGTACCTAAGAGGCAGGAGGGTTGTTCGATAGAGAAACGTGTTGCTTTCAGTATCCCAGACCCACCCTTCACCTCGCATCGTCTTGCAAGCGAGGGTGAGGCTCAGGGTTAAGTCTGCACTCAGATTAGATTTGGTTGGCTATTTGCAAAGTACCTCTTTCCAGGTGCATGCGTCCTGCAATACCGAAGCGTTGATAGCATATCTATAGACACGAAGGGTGGGTCGGGGGTAGGGGGTTGGGGCAATATTTACCACCATTAATACCTACACCCGGGTGTTACTAACCGCGAGAAACACTACGCGACGTATAATTTTGCTAAGCGATTATCGAGGGGGGTGAGTGGGCTTAATCCCTTGATAGTCATTTTTACGAGGTCTCTTATCACCCCTTTAGATAGTTTTAAAGCCACTTAAACCCGAAGTGTGTCTCGTGGTCGGATCTCTCCGATGTTCAAAACAAAACAACAAAAATTAAGCAGGATAAAACAAAAAATTTCAATCGAAATAATTCATTTGTTAATGAAACGATATACTACTTCAATTGTTTTTTTATTTCGTTTGATCAAATTCTAGTAAAATAATCGCTGTAATTTTATTCGCTGTGACGTCAGAATTCATTTTATATATTTTCGAGTAAAGAGTGAGAAGAGTAGGTTTTTAAAAAATAACGCTTGATGGCTAGTTTTCAAATACTGTAAAGTGACGTTGTAGAATGGCGCGAAAAATACAACCTTTCAAATTTTTATGATCAGACAAAAATTTCGGAAATTTTTGTTCAAGGATCCTTGCGATCTGAATTAGTGTCTAGAATAGATTAAAGAAGATTAAAAAAATTGTGGCAAACTCAGTTGTAGAATTTTAGGCTAGAGTCTAGCCCGGTTTTCTGTTTCACGATAAAATCCTCCTGCCTCTGGACAATTTTCTTTTTTTTTCTTTTTTTTTTGGTCTATTATCTGAACGATTTGTGTTACAGCTACCATCAACGAGATACGAGCTTCGTGGATATTTTCGATACTCGGTTTATATCGGCCATTCAAAGATAGAGGCACGAGAATCGAGCGACAAACCAAAGACTCGTTTTATTGTTCACGATATTAACTTATCTGATAATTTGTCTCAATATGAAAAAAAAAAATCGAAAACATAATGAAAAAAAGCTCGAACAAAGAACTCGAGTATAGGCAAAGCGAAAGGTATGGTTGGGATTCGCAGATCCGGTGTTCTCGAGGTATGACGTCATACAATGCCAAGAGGCATTTCTTTCAAGCACAGACGCGTAAAGGGGATGAAAATTGAGCTCGAGGGGGGTTGGGGATGCTCGAAAAGAAAACGGGATAAATGAAGTCTGAGAAATATACAGACCCAGGACTAGGGTTTCAGTCTTACTCATATATGTATATGTATATATGGTACAGTGTCAATTTTACATGATTACTTATACAAAAGCTACGTCATAGAGCATGCACATGCAATCATGTCATGCATACGATATATGCAGCACGCTAATATGCTTTCCCGCATGCTTTCCTTTTCGTCAATTAATTATTCCTCAAGTGATGTAAGTGAAATTCAATATAAATTAATGAAAATCTGTCATATATTAAAACCAAAAAAAAAAAAAAAAAAAATGTAGGGTATTTTCTTCTGTTCTTCTTACAATTAGTGTAAAAATACCGCGGTTAAGTAATTAACAAACTAATTACATTCTCTTTCGAAAATTTCTACTAGCATTCCTGGTAATGGTTATAATTTTTTGTTCGTCCATGTTGGCTAATTTTTTTTTTTGTTCACAGTTTCTTCACGTATAAATTAATAAGAGTTGATTTCGGGAATCGATGAAGATTAAATGTGACGATGAGTTTCTTACACTAAATTGTAATTTTTATATGCGGTATTTGATTTTGTACGTCAAAAAAAAAAGAGAAAAGAAAAAGAAAAATCGTTGCCCTCGCTCTTATACTACCGCTAAGCGAAGCTTTTAAGCGCAAGTTTAAAGCTCATCGCTCATAACGTATAGCCAGAGGCAAACAGCGTATTACATATCTATATACAGTATATATATATATATTTTTTTTTTGTCAAGTTCTATTTTACAGGCTCCTATGTTAAACGAGCGTTCAGTATCAGTCAAAGTCATTCAACTATTTGATACGTTTTTTTTTCTCATTTCTCTTTCTAAAAACTGAAAGAACAAAAGAAGAGTTACAGCTTGCTCATCTCGCCTATTGCGAAAGCCGTTGCAGATATATTTAATCAGATGCGGTAAACTTACTTCGTTTTATAAACCCGCACAGTTTTTTTTTTTTATCACACCCTTAATTTTCTGTCTTCTTTTAATGAGATTAATTAGAGCGTAACATTTTTCTCTCATCAGAGGAAATTGAAATATGCGCGGGGTTGAGGCATAAAATAAAATGAACCTTGACAGAAGTACACGCACTTGCACACAAGCCTTCACCTTTTCTGGTTCACTCTGCTGTGCTGAGGGCGCGCTAAATAATGTAAAACAAAATTTTAGGAACAAAAAAAAAAAAAAAAAAAAAATTCATCTCACGGCTACGTCTCACTTACGTTAAATAATATCGAGTCACGAGGTCGGTTTCCACATGAGGGTTCTTTTGTCTTCAGGATTTTAGGTATGAATCAAATTAAAAAAAATAAAAAAAATCCTCAAGAAACTGAACTGAAGGTACAAGTGAGTTTCTTTTCATGTCTTTGTACGTTTGACATTCTTTCTTTTCCTTCTTCTGTGAATGGGTACATTGAATTTTTTCAAACATGGTTAGAGCGAGACTTTATAGTTCTCGAAATGCTTCTTTTGCTGCAGGTTAGAAAGTTCTTCGTTTTTCTTCTCCAGTGAAGGAATTAAGTGACTAGATTCGATATTATCTCCTTCTGTTTGGAATCCTACTCTCTAAATTTGAATCAGTGAAAATTTCACTAATTGAATCAGTGACTTGGTATTTCACTGCAGAAACAGTGACTTGAACCCTTTTTCACTGGAGTATCAGTGAAGTCCATTTCAGCAGTGATTTTACCACTGCTGAACCAGTGCATAACTTCACTGTTTCGTCAGTGACTTTTGTGACGAACGCTAGGGGCGCCGCGTACGCCGAGTCTCTAACCGCCAAATCGTTCGCGTTCATATGTTGCGTGCTGATTTGGGCGTCGGTTCAACCACGTGAACTGTTCAGTAAAAATCATAACGTAAGTACACATGCGGATTTATAAAATTCTTCACAATTTGGCTTGTTAGTTGCAAATAATCAATGAATTGTGTGAATATTGCTGTTCACTGTCTTACATTGAATTCCTTATACTTTTGTTAGGTTAGGTTTTCTCACTGCGTCCAGTCTTGGCTCGCTCCGACGAGATGGGAGACGGAGAAGTTTCATCTGCGTTAGGAGTCTGTTTTTTCTTTACTTGCAATAAAGACTCGCGAAACAAAAATGTGTCGAATATACCATATTGTCTTTTCGTTTCGAGAATATCTTCAACCGGATCAAATATATATAAGAACCAATAATTTTCGCTGATTCAATCAGTGAAAATTTCACTATTTGAATCAGTTATTCAAATTCACTGGATAAATCAGTGACTTTTCACTGATTTCCAGTGGTATACTTATAACTGGAGGCATCAGTGACTATTCGCTGATGATCAGTGACTATTCACTGATTCAAATTTAGAGAGTAATGCAACCAATAGAGATATTTCTTTTTATCCACTGCTTCTGAGACGTGGTGCCAGAGGAAATGCTGATGAAATTCCGTTCTTGAGAAAACTCGAGGCTCTGCAGCAAATGATCGGATTTTCGTTATCCAGCTGTAGAATCCCCCTCGATATCTACATTTCGAAGTACGACTGCAGTATCAGGTATGCGATACGGTATAGATTCGAGTGGATGCCGAGGACACGTCCAGGTCGTAACTCTTCCTCGACGTTGGTTTTCGGTAGCGTTTTAGAAGCCCATAGAACTCCTGGATGCTGAAGGGTTAGCGATCCGGAGCTGGTCGCTGAGTCTGGTCGGAATACCGGTGGCCTGTTTGGCGCCAATCCAGGCGCACTGCGGCCGTCTTGTCTTGGTTTCTGGCAGTCCAGGAGTCCGAGTGAAACGGATACTCTTTTGAAAACGTTACGCCAGATAAGAAGAAAATTTTCCTCATCGTTCGAGTAGCACGTAGTCGCTGTGCTTCCACAACGGGGTCCATGGTAATGCGATCTTCGCGCTTCTTACTTCCCTGCTTTCCCCCTCCCTTCTCCCTTCGCCATCCTCTTCCCGACCCCCAGCGGATTCCGCTATGTGAATAAAACCGGAACCACCGCGAGGGAAAGAATAGAGTGGATTCCGAAATAATGCCGGAATGTTCGGAATTACCGGAACGTACGCATTTCTCATCGATCCTCTTCCAGCACTTTTCTCTTGCACTTTTGGTCTCACCGAAGTGACGTAATATTTTTGAACTTTGATTTCGATCTTCGCTTTCAAAAATTCAGGGTTGGTTGCATTCGTTGTCTCGACTGTTGACTTTTATTTTTCATATCACTCGATACTGTTTCGTATTCCGAAGAATTTGCTGTCGAGTTCAAGCCGGGAAAATGAATTTTTAAATCCGATTTTTTAGATTCAGCGAAAAGGCAGGATATTGAAAATCCGGAATGACCGACTGTCTGCGATAGTGAACCGAATATACACACCAAATTTCAGTAAAAAATATTGAAAACTGTGAAAGTAGATCAATTCTGAAATTTCGGAATTTAGATTCTGAGACCCAAATGAAGCGTTTGAGAATGACGATTTTTTTCTTATTTTAGTAGAAAAAGCACAATGTCAAAGAAAAATGGTCCACTGCGTCTGCAGACAAATTTTTAGCCCAAAATATATCAAAATGTAATTTCATCACTTTTGGCTTTGGAACGTGAAAAATTTTCACAATTGTCGATATTTTTACACGAAATTAGTTGTGCTTTTTGAGTGCACCGCAATGGCGTGAAGAAAAAAGGGACTGTGACCTTTGAGGCCGTTTTTAAAATGAGTATTCAGCCGGTTAACCCATAGCTGAATTCTCTACCTCGTTTAGTTTTCGCGATGAAAAAAGACAAAATGAGCATAACCTGCGCATATGCGTCTGTAAATACTCGAAAATCCACTGCAGGGGGTAAAATGTAGAGTGAAGAGTACTCCGGGTGAGTAAAGAGGGGGAGAGATTACTGGGGTGGCCCGTGGGGCACTGGGGTAGATCGATGCCCAGGGCGTCCCGGAGCACCGAGTACAGAGCTCTTTCGAAATTCTGGTTCCGGTTGATCACCCCGCCCCCAGAAACTCTCAACTACAAAGGTAACTCGTTCTACCACATGATCACGAGCTCCGACTCCAAGTACAGAACTCCCTGGGGCACTGTGACTCCGGCACTGTTCCGCACTCTCAGACACTGTGACGCCCAGCTGTTCCGCTGTCGACGCCACTGTGTAGCAGGGCTAAAGAGGTTGTCTTATCACTCGGATACAATTTCCGTCAAATTTCTTTCATATCTTGTATTTGAACATGTTTTGAAGAGTAATGAGGATAATTGAATGATAAATAACAACTTATCTCCTGAATAATAATGTAGTGTGAATGAAAGGATACGGGAGGCACATTAGCAGGCATAAAATTTTCATTTCAAGCCACTTGACAAGCGTTTCAGGCAAAAGCAGGCAGGCATTTCAAAGATCTACCAGGCGTTTGTTAATAATTTGGTACAATGTTAAGCTCGGATGACGAGTCGCCTCTGGATTGACTCGATTCAACCCTTAACAATGGGGGGAGCCGCACCGTTAAGGGTGGTCAAAGAAGAGTCAAGACAAAGGGAGAAAAAAAAACGATGGGGGGGTTGGAACGTTCATTCCAGCGAGTAGTGTGCAATAATATTGCACACGGACAAAAGGGCCGTTAAGGCAAGGTAAAGCTCCCTCAATCAACCCGCTATTTACATTCGGGTCAATCCATAGCTCGACTTCATTCGTTGTACAAACACTCAGGTGTCATTCCGTAAGCACACAGATGACGCGGCAGCGACCTGAAGCGCACTGCACACACTGACAATGATAGATTTATGGTTTATATCTTCTTTTTTTTTTGATTGATTTTATTTTCTTTTACTTTTTTGACATCGCATCGCTGTACGAGATACTTTGAGTCGTTTTGTAAACCCTTATTTTTTTATTTGAAGGACACGTTCACTTTGATATGTCATTTTTGGAGTTTTTTTTTTCGTTCTCATCTTGTTAATATACGGAAACTATTAGGGGAGGACTTTTTGCAAATATCTTTCGCAACCAACGACGAAGGTGGCTAATTGGTAGGTATTTGCTGATATCTACCTTGGCGAAATTTTGGCTATTATATGTATCTACACGAATTTTGAGGTAAAATCGAACTTTTCGTTTTCGTTTTTTTCTTTCTTTTTTAACAGATTCTCATCAAAAATTGCAGTCTATTAAGCAGGGAATTAGGATCGACCAGTTTCGACATGAAAATTTCTCTGATTTCGGCCTAGAATTCCATTTTGAACAGTTTGGATAATTTTTGTTGTTGTGTTTTTTCAATTTCATTTGATTATGAAGTGGATAATAAATTTAATAAATTTCTAAAAAAATCCGACATTCTGTTTTCGTCAATGATTGATACCAAGTGAACCGTGATAAGATGAAAGTTGATTTGATTTGACTCGATCCTGTAATCATCGCACTGATGTGAGTGAATGTGTCTTCGATGGAATTTCCTTAAGGATGCATAGGCTATACAATCTCAACCAAAAGTGAGTCTCGTCGTCAATATTGAGTACTTCGAGATGAGATAAAAATCGGGAAAAAATTAACCACAATCAAGATGATAAGTGTATTCATTTTCAATAATAATAATGCCCAAAAGTTATCAACAAATTGTTTAAACAAATCATTGTTTAACAAATTTCCTGGTGACGTTATTTTTTTTTCATGTCAAATGAATTCGTTGATCTTTTTGAATACACATGAATTTTTTCAGAATTTTGTCACTTTTTTGAAATTTCCGTTTTCGATTTTGAAAAATGGAGAAAAAAATCTGAATTTTGGATATGTTATTGTGGAAACGATGTAGATTACAATTCCAAAGTTTCCGGAGCGTGGAACTAATAGTTTTGTAAATACAGCCTTTAGAAATTTCCGAAAACGGAAATTTCAAAAAAGTGACAAAATTCTGAAAAAATTCATGTGTATTCAGAAAGATTAACGAAATCATTTGACATGAAAAAAAATAACGTCACCAGGAAATTTGTTAAACAATGATTTGTTTAAACAATTTGTTGATAACTTTTGGGCATTAATATTATTGAAAATGAATACTCTTATCATCTTGATTGTGGTTGATTTTTTTCCGATTTTTATCTCATCTCGAAGTACTCAATATTGACGACGAGACTCACTTTTGGCTGAGATTGTATAGCCTATACATCCTTAAATCTACTCAATTTTCACTTCGATTTAGTAATAGCCAAGTAATTAAATTACTTGACGATAATTTACAATATTTTCTCTTTGTACACGTAAAAGTGTCTTTTAAAATTTTTCCATTAAAAAAAAAAACCTTCAAAGTTCGAATTTATCTGAAAAATTCGTTACAAAATCGTTAAAACTTATATTTTCATCGGAGCAAATTTTTTTGTGATCTACGATTGCAATTCTGAAGAAAGAGAAAACACGTTTTTGATTTACTTTTCAGAATCACATACTTGAATAAACTGAAAAGTTTTTTTTATTGTTTGCAATGCAAAACATTTTGTTTAATCGTTCGGAGTTTCATACATATATTGAGAACCGTTACTTCGATCCTTCAGAATCACGATTCTGTAAAATCTTCTTTTTCGTTGGTCCCGTAAAATTTATTGCAGGATTTGATTTGCTGTTTCGCAGGAATAAGGAGACGAGGTTCGAGGAGATCTTTTTTTTTTTTCTTGTGGCTAAGGATTTTGGGTATAAAATTCGCGAGTCACGTCCCAGGTGACAGTGTCGACTTGATTTGGTTTCCGCACAGGGCTCAACACCTGGGGTCCAGTCTTATACATTCAGTTCCAAACATTGAAATTTGGAACCTATTTTTCACACACCTCTACGTATACAAATAATCAAGTTTTTTTGTTTTTTTTTTGTTTTTTTCTATAAGATTCGAAGATTCGAGAAGAGGATGGACGAGAATACAAAAATCTTGATGGCTCTCTATTTTGAAGCTGAATGTACAAAACGGAACGATATTCAAGTACTACAGGAATATAATATACACAATATTTTTATACCCATATCTTAATCAATGTATATGAAAAAAATATATATTTATATATTCAATGTATTGTTGTAATATATATTTTTTGGCCTGCGAAGCCCGGCCCTCAGCTCCGTCCCAACTGAATAAATCGACTTCTTTTTTTTTTCTCCTCTTCCGGTTCGAAAAATTTCACCATCTAAAAAAAATCCGAAAAGGGCCGAACTCCGCGGGTGGGGCCATGCAACGGAACATCGCAATCTTCAAACGAATCAATCATAACGAGGTGTCAAGGTCTTGCGGACTGTGGAACGTATCAAGGTTCCCTTGTAACAGTTCAGCCAACCAAACAGCTGTGACGAGCTAAAAAAACAGTCAGTATAAGGCCACGATGTGTGTTTTTTTTTCTTTTTTTTTCTGCCAACATATACACCGAAAGAATTATTTATTTATTTTTTTCATCTCAGTTCCTCAGGACGACCAGGCCTCACCGCGATCTTCCTCACCTGATTGATAATAAAAGTTTAGGGGGAGGGGGGGATGACTATATTCTTCGAAATAAAAAATTATGATCGAAGGCTATGGCTATGATGACTTCCTCGACGATGCGGCCTGATCGCCAGTATGAAGATAAATGAGGAATGATGCGAGGCTCGTTTTGGTTGGGAAAAAATGATCGGGATAAAGTAATGAAGAGTTGTATCGAAAAAAAAAAAAAAAAATCCCCAAATTCAAAGAACGTATGAATCTAAAAATTAATTAGAAAATTAATCGATCCTTCGAAACGCGGTTAAATAACGATTTTAAAAAATTATTATTTCCCTCTCCCACGAACTCGAGACAATCAACGACTTTTTTTATTCTCTCGTTTAACTTTTTTTTTTTGTAAAGAAAATTATAACGATGAACGCGATGAGAGGTGGGAGGAAATCGGATAAATAAAACGTATACAGATTCGGTGTTAGTCAGAGATGGAAAGAGAGAGAGAGAGAGAGACAGCCACAGACTGAAAGACAGAAAATATGATTGGAGACGATGAGGAATTATTGATGAGGTTGACAGACAGAGATAGAAAGAGCGATAGAGATAGTGAGACAGATAGAGAGTGAGATTTATGAAGTGATTCGTGAGATAGGCACTGTACCATCAACACTTCGGACACGGAGCTGATGCTGAGGACATACATCGTGACGCCGACCTCCACGGGCGGACCTGTAATCAGCAAAACCAACCGACTTTGTCGTTTTGATCCTCAACTAGAAGTTTCGTTATTCCCCACCTTGCATCGTGGACCCTTGCCTCTGGTCGCTATTCTGACATTATATGGGATCGAAACATCATTTTTTCATAAATATTCGTTAAAATTGGAATTTTCCGAATTATCCAGAGCGTACAGAGGCAAAGTGGTTTGATTAATTAACGTCGAAGAAAGCTCACACCCTGCACGGAACCAAATCAACAGGACTCGTCGTCTTCGTTGTTTTCCAAGCTAGAAAAACCACATTTTGATAACAGGGTCACGGTATCAAGTGACGTTCACTTACGTACGACTGTAATTTTTCAATTTGGCAACGTTCCTAATTTTTTTTTTTGTCTTCTTTCTCTGTTTCCAATATTTTCAAACTTTATCATTAATCTTTACCGCAACCTTTTTTCTTCTTTCTGATATAAAAAAAAAAAAAAATCAACAAGGCCACGGTGCGTTTATACACTACCCGTATTATATATATTACATTTTATCTCTATTTGTGAATAGAAATTAGAATTGTAGAAAAAAAAAAAAAAAAAAAATTATCAGTGATGGCAGCGGGCAGCCCATCTCTGCAGCCGCGGCATAGCAGCTAGCGTCTAATTGGGGATGGTATATGTATAAACGTGAGGGGGTAGGGGGTATATCAAAGTTAATACGAAGTGATTGGGATGTTATAATTGAATTGTTATTTTGTTTTTGTCGCTTTGTAATCGTTCTTTTCTTCTTTCTCTTTCTTCTTGGGGTGCTAATCAACCCCACACACACTCTGCCCGAAACCACACGTGCAATCTTCTAGCCAGATTCACACAGCCTATATAGAAGACGATTTTTCGAAACATACCAAATTATGTATAGAATGGTCGTTTTGAAGAGAATTTATCAATTCAACGTGTGGTTTGAGCCAAACAAAAAAAAAAATATATATATATATATGTATAATATTGATGAAATAATAATAATAAAAAAAAATAATAAATTATGAGAATCAGATGGATGATGATCATTCTCAACTAAATCATCATATATCGTGTGTAGTTGTGATAGAATGTGATTTTTTTTTCTTTTAAATGAAAAAAAACTTGTTATTAATTAATATAAATATAATTATAATATATAATATATATGAAGTATAAATGCATGCGGTGGCTAAGCCACACAAGGGCTTTCTAGCGCTCTAAGGACGCACCACAAACAAGACAACCTTAATCGGGGGATGATCCTTGTTTCGTGGGAGTCTGGATGTCTCGACGTCTCATTTTGGCCACCATTTCTATCATTATTCGTCATTAAAAGATGCTTTTATCTCTTGAATTATGTGATCTGTGGAATTTGTACAACAAAAAATAAAAGCGGTGCGTACAATAATCACGTATGATAATCATGAATAATTAAAAATCGCATAATTCAATAGTTCTAATATAGTTTCATGAATTCGATACGATCAATCACTGCACAGAGAGAACCAAAATCGGTGTCAAACTCCCACGAGAAACGGATTGGGGTTGGGGGGGATCGTGAGTAGACATATTGAACAAGGCTTTTCATACTCGGCGTACGAGGATATTCAATTCAATATTCTACGAAGCAAATCAGTTTTATTTTTTCTTTTTCATGATCATTATTATTATTTTTTTTTTATTATTATACGCATTAGTTATGTGGATTGCATGAAATATTATTGAGAAGAAAATTTTTAATGACTTTCTGTAGAAACGGGCCACCGCCTCTCTTTGCCTCTATTTCACACCAGGAGGCGCTCACAGACGAACCAAGCGACCGAAGCTACGCTTCGATGCCAAGTGAATGGGGCGTAACTCCGGTTGCCCGTTTCAGGCGGAGGCGGCATGCAACCCAAATAACACATGCAAATTATCGTAATTTTTTTTCTTTTTCTTTTTTTTTTTTATCGAAAATTCCTGTACATAGGTTTGTATGAAATGAAAAAATACACGTGGGGTTCTAGAAGGGCTGTGGTGTGTGAAGATTATAGCAATAAATATGATGTATAATGTATCATATCGATCGATTGACTGATGGCTTATTATTGATACTTTTTTGTTTTTGCTTGCGGAACGATAATGACTAGTTGTAATAATGGTTGCTTGGGTATAATATGCGGATTCAATGATGGTATAAGTATATTAAAGTGTGATTACTGATTACTGATTACTGATTACTGATTGGGTGAATTGACATGATAAGACCTAAGTAGTACCATTTTCACTTCGGATAGCGAGCTGATGCTCAAGACGTACATGGTCACGCCAACTTCGACGGGTGGACCTGAAATTAAGTTTTGGTAACTGAGTCGCGGCCGGCTCGGCCGAAGGCGGTACACATTCTATCTAGAATAGTCAATATTAGATTCAATATCATTCATTTTTTGTTATCTTCTTTTATTTTTTATCGTCTTCTTCTTCTTCTCTACGTCTCTAAAATTGTATCAGGGATCTCGGCTTTTGCTAACTTCCGGAATAATCCTCTGCAGTTTCGCACTCCCGCCATCTGGCTGCGATATTATCACTTCCCAGATGCCAGGATGGCATCGCGTCGCTCTCGAAGTGCGAAATGTACGCGTATATCAATCAGGCCAAAGCCGCGTTCGCTGGTCATTTGCCAGATTCTAGAATCGGTTTCAAGATCGTTGATGATGAAGTGGAAAGAAAGGATTCCCGGCGATTTTTTATCTTCTATTTTTTATAAAGAGAAGAAAATTGGTTCCAGAATCCTGTAAATCTCGACGTTTTTCTGACTGAATGTTTCTTTTCTATATAGTTAAGTATGTTTTAGCCACTGATTTAGTATCACTTATACGGTCCGTTGTGCAACAAACTTTATCCATAAAGCACAATTTCAACCGCTACCACCGCGCACCATCGGAAATGGTTGAGCAATATTTTTCTATTTTATCCTATGGTCTGACTCGAATTGACGAATATCCCACGAGGGACTCGTAATTTCTATTAGGTGGGTGATAACTCTGCCCATAGTATATCCACCATGCGCAGTCTACAACAACGATCGGAACCTCTTCTAATTTTTCTTTTTGCACAGCCGAAAAAATTAACAAAGAACAAGATAGTCAACCCTTTTATTTTGCTGGCCAGCAGACACAAGTTTTTATTTTAGTTAAATTGAAGGAAGAAAAAATTAATTCAAAGTGACATCAAGCACGTAAAAATTGATCCAATTATTTGGAATGTGGCTTGAATTTTTTTCGTCACATCTGGAACAAACGAACCTCACTTAGCATCGAATGAATGAAAATGAATATGGATAAAGAAATTTGGGTTGAAACGTTAAAAGAACAGTTTTTTTTTTTTAGATTCATGTTTCAAAAAATGTCTGAATTAATTTGTCCAATTATCAAATATTGGGAATCAAATCCACCTAAGTTTGGTTTACAACTCTCGTTTTTTTTTTTTTTTTTGATAAAATAAGATAAGAAATGAAATCGTGATAATTGACGAGGAGGTTGAAAATCGGAATCAAAGTTTTCAAAATCTCTCGGAAAAATGAGCGTAAAATTTTTTTATTCAGACTGTACTGACGGAGGCTCGTACATCGCGCGTGTTAACATCGGGGCAGCTCAACCCCGGGGGTGCAATCGGGGGCGAAAAATAAGGGAAAATGGAAAACCGGGTAAGCCGTAGAAACGCGGGTTCGGGGTTCGGGGGTTCCGGGTTCGCGCCTCGCGGGAGTCGAACCCACGACGAAGCGTCGCGTCGGGGGCGTTGGGACCATGGATGCTGTTAACGGTGGGTAACCCCTGGCAACCCGTAGCAACCCGCGCCCAACATTGATCCGAGCTCACCCGAACTTCAGCCCCGCCCTGCCCGATCTGCCCCGAAAATTTACCCCATCTGACACTGTGGAAAGTATCAAAACACAGAAATCATCTCGATGATGAGGGATGATCGCGGAAAAAATCATCCCTCCAAGCGCAAGAATCAAAAAGAAGAATAATAAAAAAAAGAAAAAGAAACAGTCTTAATTTGAGGACCAGGCTGAAACTTGGTTTTTTTGTTGGTCTAGATTTTCCTGATGTTCTAGAGACTCTGATTCAATCATCAGTTTCGAGTCTGTATAGTATAGTGTCTTTCAGGTCGTATTTTTTTAGTGTCAGAACTATGAAAATAGTCAATTATCAAACTGAAGTATCGTTTGAAATACTATATTTTAGTTTGAATTACTGTAAATAATAGTTGATGCTATATTCAACCCTTTGAATGGTGGAATACTATGACTAGAAATTTTTCTGAGTCTATAGCTTTGAGTTAAATTATATCAGTAGTTTTGATATGACTCTGAAATTAGTCCCGAAAATCTAACTCCCCTGGAAAATTTTGCACAAAATTAACAAAATCTGAGCATCAGTATCGATTTCTAGACTTTTTGCTCCGCATAATTTGAATCATAGAGTCTTTAGAAAATTTGTTCCACATTTTGGATTGAGACTCAAGGCATAATGAACATTTTCCTGGATAATGAAAACGTCTGAATGATCGTTTTTTCAATCCTCTTTCAAATGGTCATCAATCCCCCAATTTAACCCCTCGAAGTGTGCGTCTGCCGACCAGCCGTAGCGTCAAAGCGCCGTATCTGTGTCTGTAATGACGTCACACGTGGGCGCGAAGTGAAAACGGGTCGAAGGGACGAAAGACTGCGAGGTCATCCCCAGGATTCGCGTATCCCTCGATGCGTCGGTTCCGTGCGCGCCTCCGAGCAGAATCTCTTTCGCTGTGCAGATCCGCGCGAATTTCTTTGGCCAATTACTTCGCGAAACGGGACCAACAATGAATTTATAAAAAAGCTAGAACACGCTTTGGCCCGATTGCGAAAAGCGATCGCGACGCCATCGTTGCCCAAAAAATCCCGAACGCAGTGCTCTACGTGTCACCCTGGTGGAACAAATTATCGCGACGGAATCGATGTCCCCCGACCCCGTCGATTTTCCAATGAAACGGATCCACCTCACGGTCTATCAGGGCATGGTTAATTACCAGAAGGGCGTAGGCCCGGTTTTCCGGTATCTGGTTCAACCCGAAGCACTGCGTCCAGGTCCGAGGCATCCACGAATGAAATTAGCGAGACGGGGGTTGGCTTAACGACTTGGCTCGTCTTTGTTTTTCATTTCCTTTTTTTTTAGAAAAAATTTCCCCGAATCGGCCGGGAATCGAACCCGGGTCTCCCGCTGCCTAACCACGAGATCGTCGTGCTTCTCCTCGTCACGGACTTTATCAGTGATTTTTTTTTTTCTTTGTATTTCTTTTGATATCGTTTGTCGAGCTGCGTTGACTTACCTCCGTAGTTCGGCCTTACTCTTTTGTCGTAATTGACCGAGAAGGAGTCAAGGATCTTTGAGATGTTGACGGCGCTGACTCCCGCCCCGCCGTGTCTCCTGCGAACAAAAAGGTAAAAAGGGGGTAGAAGCGTAATCCAATCTTTGCGGCGGTGAGGCTCTCCATGCTCGCCTAGACTCTCAGGGTATTTTGTGCACCACCCGTCGTACTTGCCCGTTGCTCTACCCCCCCGAAGCCACCCTGGGCCATGGCTCGCGCACATTCGAGACCTTCCGAGGATTTATCGAGCCCATAAATTGAACCGTCGACAACCCCAGGAGCGAAATCGTCCGCCTCTTAAATTTCTTACCAGAAGGTTAAACGACGACATAGGTGCAACCATCCGGGTTACAAAATATTGTACAACAAAAGATCGATTTTTTTTTCGAAACTCGGGAGGGCTGTTGAATTTAGAAGAAAAGAAAAAAGTAGAAGAACTTGAACAAAGTTTCTTTTTTCAAGATTGTAGAATTCAACATGATTAAGTTTGATAAGATATGATCTTGGAAGAATCGACAAGAGAGAGAAAAACAAAAGACTATTTTTAATTTCGTGAATCTGACCTCAGATTCTTGATCAGCGGTTGAAAAAACCTTCGAGGCCACAATTTTCATGAGATTTCGAATGTTTCTAGTGTTTTTCCCAGTAATTTGGCTCCGCCATTTTGAATTTTGCAAAACTGACTTCAGATTAGTGATCAGCGATTCGGAAAACCATGTGGTACCAAATGACATTCAAAACCCAGTTTTATTGTATTTTTTATAATTTCGTTATTCAAATAATTCAAAAAGTACTGAACCGATCGAAGCCAAAATCTAATCCGTTCTCAGTTTGGAAAAACCACGTCGAATGAGCCCGATTTGATCTAAATCCGCGCCCTCGTTCTCGAGATATCGTGGGGACAAAAAATTTGGTCACATACATCATCCCATCGAGACAGCAAAATTTTTGGTTTCCTTCATGATTTTTTCTGTTGTTGTCCTTCCTCTAAAAAAGTTTTCTGTAATTTTTCAGATCTTTCGGACCAACCCTTTCTGAGTTATGATTTTTTTTCGGCCGAAGAAGGACCATTTTTTAAATCTGAAAAAATTCTCGAAAATTGTATGACTAACGTAGAACAGTCTCCTGCTCGCTGAAACTGAAACCACGACTTTTATCCACCCATAGATGTGTCAATACTATTTTTGAACTAAAAGAATGAAAAAAAAAATTGAATTCCACTTACAAATATGACTGTTCTACGTCAGTCATACAATTTTTGTAAATTTTTATCCAGATTTTCAAAAACCCAGATGTCAAATTCAAAATAGTTGAAAATCATTCTCTGGACCTCAAAACCTGAAGATCCAGTGAAAACTCAATAGCTTCATTTTTTGTTGAAAAACAGAAAAACAGGAAGTTACAAATAAACACTGGTCTCATAAATCTCTTAATTTCCGCCTTGTTTTATTTTTTTCACTTCTTTGCCTGAATGGGGTTATTTTATCGTCTATGAGATTAGATAGTCGAGGGTGGCTCTGATAGAGTGAGTTATCGACATTTTCGGGGTTGTGATTATTTTTGTCTAATTCTATTTTTCATTGTTGAAACGCGGGTGTTTTCGCTCAGCGAGCTCAAACGAACCCATGTAGGGGTGCGTGGGGAGGGAGGGAGGATGTACAAACGGGCTTCGCTCCACTTGATCAAAACATGTGAACCGGAAATTGAATTGCTTCGTATGTGTTCGCGTTGTATCTATGTGTGTGTATGTCGGCTCTGAATATAATTGGCTTGAGAGGATTAAAACACAGTTGGAAAATAATGAAACTCTACCCAACGAGACTGAAACAAAAAATATATATGTATATATACGGATGCATCAACGACAAGTAGAAAAAAAAAAAAATACAGAATAGATTTCAAAGACTTCATTCAGCCCGTATTTTGATAAAAAATCCTCACCTGCTCTTCAAATTCTAATTACAAATGACTCAAGTCTCCATTCGAGGGTAAAAATCGTGACGGTCCAGCTGGAGTCATTTGACCTGGATTAATCTACTCCCGGCGTCACTGATCGTTCCATAAAGGTATAAACTTGGCATCAATTGATAGTATAATAGTAAAATATGGTGCCAGTCGGAATGAAATGATTCCATAGGAGTGACTAAATCACACCGTATCACCTCATGAGAGTCAACTGTCACTGTTGAGACACTTTTATGGACTGACTGACTGAGAGTGACACTTCTAGTGACATCTTGCTACACAATCACACAGAATCACTCCCTTTACAACACATTTTCTCCACTTTGAGTGATTAACACACTTCACGTTGACTTATTCACGTCTGGAGTTGAAATCATGCCACAGTTTTTTGTGACTTTACACGAGTGACTGAATGACTTGATGCGTTATTAATTCACTCCAAGAGTGACTATATATATATTCACTTAGTAAGAGTGACGAGTCACTTGGAGTGACTTGGAGTGACTATCGTCATTCTTAGAGAGTGAAGTTTATGTCTGAAATTGTCTTAACTTAATTGAAGTGACTAATCCAATTGAAGAGTGAATATTATGTCTAATTATCACTCTAAAAGTGTCTTTGTTCACTCTCTAAGAGTGAAAACCGTGCCTCAGCTGTAAGTGACTCTACATGACTGACCGAAAGATTTTATGTGGAATGCCTTCGAGTTACTTGTCTCTCTGCAAGAGTGGAGCACAAGTGACTTTACAAGAGTGACCCATTCACTCCAAAAGTGACAAAATCACTCCATGAGTGACCAATTCACTCTAAAAGTGACTAACTCACAACAAGCGCGAGTTATTCACTCTAAAAGTGTCTAAATCATAACAGGCACGAGAAATTCACTCCATGAGTGACTAGTTCACTCCAAGTGACTAAGTCACTTCAAGAGCGAGTAATTCACTGCATGAGTGACCAGTTCACTCTGAGAGTGAGATTATTCACTCCAAGAGTGACTGTATTCACCTACCAAGAGTGACCAATTCACTCCAAAAGTGACAAAATCACTCCATGAGTGATCAATTCACTCAAAAAGTGACTAACTCACAACAAGCGCTAGTTGTTCACTCTAAAAGTGTCTAAATCATAACAGGCACGAGAAATTCACTCCATGAGTGACTAGTTCACTCCAAGTGACTAAGTCACTTCAAGAGCGAGTAATTTATTGCATGAGTGACCAATTCACTCTGAGAGTGAGATTATTCACTCCAAGAGTGACTGTATTCACTTACTAAGAGTGACCAATTCACTCTAAAAGAGTCTAAATCATAACAGGCACGAGAAATTCACTCCAAGAGTGACTGTATTCACTTACTAAGAGTGACCAATTCACTCCAATAGTGACAAAATCACTCCATGAGTGACCAATTCACTCTAAAAGAGTCTAAATCATAACAGGCACGAGAAATTCACTCCAAGAGTGACTGTATTCACTTACTAAGAGTGACCAATTCACTCCAATAGTGACAAAATCACTCCATGAGTGACCAATTCACTCTAAAAGAGTCTAAATCATAACAGGCACGAGAAATTCACTCCATGAGTGACTGATTCACTCCAAGTGACTAAGTCACTACATGAGTGACCAATTCAGTCTGAGAGTGATTATTCACTCCAAGAGTGACTATATTCACTTACCAAGAGTGATCAATTGACTCCAAAAGTGACAAAGTCACTCCATGAGTGACCAATTCACTCAAAAAGTGACTAACTCACAACAAGCGCTAGTTATTCACTCTAAAAGTGTCTTAATCATAACAGGCACGAGAAATTCTCTCCATGAGTGACTAGTTCACTCCAAGTGACTAAGTCACTTCAAGAGCGAGTAATTTACTCCATGAGTGACCAATTCACTCTAAAAGTGTCTAAATCATAACAGGCACGAGAAATTCACTCCATGAGTGACTGATTCACTCCAAGTGACTAAGTCACAACAAGCGTGAGTTATTCACACTAAAAGTGTCTTAATCATAACAGGCACGAGAAATTCACTTCATGAGTGACTAATTCACTCCAAGAGCGAGTAATTCACTGCATGAGTGACCAATTCACTCTGAGAGTGATTATTCACTCCAAGAGTAACTATATTCACTTACCAAGAGTGACCAAGTCACTCGGAGTGATTTGGAGTGACTATCGTTATTATTGGCGAGAAGTTCGTGCCTGAAATTGAGGTGACTGAACTAGAGGCGGAGTATATCGTGCCTCTACGATCAGCGGCGTCGTTTCAGGAGTGGTATTTTCGCGGGACTCGAGTCAAGCAAGAGGGTCTTTATTATGCAAATCTGTAGTGGTTGGTTATCGAGTGGTTGTGAGATAAGGGGGTAGCATTAGGCACCGGCAGAAGTGGCAATACCGCGAATACCACTTCATCGATGCCTACGCTATGGACGTTGCATCATGCGAGTCTGCGGGACTAACTGTTGATTCCGCGAGATCTCCGAGGTAATTACGGATCGAAACTGAGAGGCAAGGATCGGCTCGGGGATGCTGAGGGCACGGGATCGAGATGGGAAAGGAGATGAATCTTATTAGTGTACCAATCGATTAGGGACCCGGAGCCATCGGGACTCTGACGTCGAGGGTTGCTGAGATGGAAACCATTCTTCCGCTATCTTCATCGGTTATTAGAGAACCAATTATCCGGGCTAATACTTTGTCTACGGAACGGTGAAAGACAAAAAAAAAACCCTCTTTTTTGTTACTTCATCTATAAAAGTATAATTACAAAATTGTATGGGTATAAAAGTGACGGGGAGGAGTCAATTTTTGACTAGTAGAAGCACGAACGGTTCGATAATGTCTTCTGACGCAGGGAGAAAGATGGATGGATTTTTAAGAATGAAGAAACTTCGTTGATTATACTTTGAAAAGTAACTTTTTATCGGACGATTTTTTCTTCATATTGACACAGCAGGATGAAAAATAAAATTGCGAGATCGCTTCTCGCAAAAATTTTCGGGAGGAAGAAAGTACGAATGAAAATTCACGAGGTAATGGACAGCGAGGTTCTACCTAACAGCCAAAGTGTGCAAGTTTTCTAATACGTGAATTAATGGTGCCAAAGTTGTTTGTAACGTGTGGTTAGTAATTCGCCCAGTGTGAAACTTGTTAAATCCCTTTAAGCCATCTTCGTCGAGCTTTAAGGGGGTATATACACCTTAAATGTAAAAAAAGTCAAAACTGCGAAGTCATTTTTCATATTTCAGAATGTTTTTCACACGATTTTTAGGAACACATTTTTTTTGTCTACGATGCACGAAATAAAATCTATCGGTGATTCGATTCAAGTTTTTCTGGTCTCAAACTATTCGGCAAAGAGGCTTTTTCAAAATGAACAGAGAACTTCTTGATCCGATCAAAATTGTACCAGATATTCATCATTTTCTAGAATAAAATAGCGTTTTTCTGTCTTTATACGTTACTTTTCATGATAACTCGAGTAAAAATAAAGTTATGAAAAAGTTCTCTGTTCTTACTGAAAAGGCCTCTTTACCGAACGGTTTGAGACCAGAAAAACTAAAATCGGTTCTAAAATCATGTGAAAACCATTAAAAAGTCTCAAAAATGACTTTCGGTGGTTCGGACTTTTTTTAACTTCCCGTTTCTCTGTTTTCAGAGAAAAAAGGAAGTTATTGTGATCACCCCGAAAATGAAAAGTCGAGTTTTTACTAAATCTCCACATTTCGAGGTCCAAAGAATCACCTCCGACTATTTTCAGTTTGACGTCTGGGTGTGTGTGTGTGTGTATGTGTGTGTGTATGTGTGTGTGTATGTGTGTGTGTATGTGTGTGTGTATGTGTGTGTGTATGTGTGTGTGTGTGTGTATGTGACCACATTTTTGTCCGCGCGATATCTCGAGAACGAGTTCGCGGATTTTGATCAGATAGGGCTCAATCGACGGGGCTTTTCTCAACTTAGAACTGATTAGATTTTGGCTTTGATCGGATTAGTACTTTTTGAAGTATTCAAATAACAAAATTCTAAAAAACGCAACAAAAATGACGATATCTTGAGAACGAATCAACGGATTTCAGTGAAATTTGGTACCATATGGTTTTTTTGATCGCTGATCACGAATCTGAAGTCAGTTTTGCAAAATTTTCATTTGGCGTATTCGATATGCTGCAAAAAAACTAAAAACAATTGGATTTGGATGAAACTTGTTACTCGTAGGTTTTTTGGGTCACTGATCACGAATCTGAAGTCAGATTAGCGAAATTCAAAATGGCGAGTCCGATTTGCTGGGAAAAATACTAAAAACATTCGAAATCTTACGGAAATTTGTACTCGAAGGTTTTTTGAACCGCTGATCAAGAATCTGAGGTCAGATTTACAAATTTCAAAATAGCTGAGAATAAAATAAATAACGGGAAGTTCGAAGGCTGGCTCATAGTCAGCCCAAACCCGCTTGTTTAAATTTGAACGTCTATGTTCCCCTTTAACTTGTTGTGGACCAATTCGTTCGGTTTTTATCCGCGGTTTTTCTGATAACAGACTCAACTTCGCGTTTATTAATCACAAGATGTTAGTCCTCCCTCTTTGTTCAATTAAGTTTCAGGTAAGCTTTTCGACCGTGGATCGATGGCGGTTGTGGTGCAGGGGCGCGGTTCAGCGATTCGCAAATACCGATCGTTGGAAAAGGGCACGGGTTTCGCCCTCGTTGACATTTCCACCCGAACGACGCCGAATATCACCGTGTAATTTCGCTTCCCTTGTTCGCCTTCGCGCCCCCAAAACCAACCTCTTTCACAATCTCTCGCTTTTGTTGACCGAGAAATGTCAGCCGACGATGCTCTTCCTTTTTCTGGTCGTTGTAGCGCACGACCGCAGCTCTATTTGAGATAACCGCACGCTGCACACCGGATGTGGCCGACATGAAACTTAATTCCTGGTTTCAGTCGCGTTGATAGAAAAAAAAATAATAATAAAAAAAACTCGAGGAATTATCGCGTCAGACTGTATTTTGCACAATGTTCGTACTTCAGAGGTTTCTCAGGTTGAATCGAGTATCGGATACCCGCGGGGTATTACCGAAGAACAAATTGCGGATTGTGCCCTAGCTGGAGGTAGTAACAGAGCAGAAGAACGCAGTCGGATTACTGAGAAAACCCGTCAGCGGGAATCCAACCCCACATCTGTTATCGATGATGGCATTAAACTTGACAAGACAACTTAAGCTAGGATACCAACGTTTGACGGATGATATTCCTTAACGATATCCGAGAGCCTCGAAGTTTAAATCCACTCCTTGAACAGTTGCATCCCATTCGTCAAGATGGAAACTATCCTAATCTGCAATTTTTTTAACTTCCCGTTTCTCTGTTTTCACAGAAAATACCAAATTATTGTCATCACCGGGGTCGGATTTGCAAAATCCAAAACACCTAGAGATGTAATCGAAAGAAAACAAGCGGATTTGGGCTGACTATGAGCCAGCCTTCGAACTTCCCGTTATTTATTTTGTTCTCACCCGTTTTGAAATTTGCAAATATGACCTCAGGTTTTTGATCAGCGGTTCAAAAAACCTTCGAGTACAAATTTCCGTAAGATTTCGAATGTTTCTAGTGTTTCTCCCAGCAAATTGGATTCGCCATTTTGAATTTTGCAAATCTGACTTCAGATTCGTGATCAGCAACCCAAAAAACCTACGAGTACTAAGTTTCATCCGAATCCAAATGTTTTTAGTTTTTTTGCAGCATATCGAATACGCCAAATGAAAATTTTGCAAAACTGACTTCAGATTCGTAATCAGCGATCAAAAAAACCATGTGGTACCAAATTTCATTGAAATCCGTTGATTCGTTCTCAAGATATCGTCATTTTTGTTGCGTTTTTTAGAATTTTGTTATTTGAATAGTTCAAAAAGTACTAATCCGATCGAAATCAAAATCTAATCAGTTTTAAGTTAAAAAAAGCCCCGTCGATTGAGCCCAAGTTGATCGAAATCCGACCACGCGTTCTCGAGATATCGCGCGGACAAAAATGTGGTCACGCACACAAACACACACACACCCAGACGTCAAACTGAAAATAGTCGGAGGTAATTCTTTGGACCTCGAAACGTGAAGATTTAGTGAAAACTCAACTTTTCATTTTCGGGGTGATCACAATAACTTTCTTTTTTCTCTGAAAACAGAGAAACGGGAAGTTAAAAAGGTCACGTCAAAGAATTAGTAGAGTGATCATTGAACGAAATTTGATTAGGAATATCGAAGACGAGGATCGTTTGGGGGGAGACCAAGAATTGACGTATTTGAAGTGCTCTTGACCTTTGAGCAGACCGAGTATTCCGAGGGTGGCTCTTCCCTGCCTCGAAAGTCTTGCGTTTATTTTTCCACCGGGGTGCCTCGCCTCTGCCCACTCAAGGCACTCTCGCTCGGGTTCCCGGAGTGAGTTTGCTCCTCGAGGTAACTTTTGATTCGAATTGTGATTTGATTGGGTCCTCGGATCCACCGGCGGATCCGTCAAGCAGCCTGTGGGGACCGACCAAAATGCTATTTATTCTTCATCCACACTCGACTCGCACACCGGCACAGACCCTAATCCGACGATCGATGCTTACTCCTTCCATATAACTGATATCGTTACGAGCTTCCGATATTTCCTCCCGAATAATAGGCAAAAGAGAAGAAAAGTGGATTCAGATCGAGGAGCCTGAGAAAATGATCTCCTCAGAATCAGAGGAGCGGGCGCCAATTTCGTTCTTCTCTTTTCCGCGAGGCTATGCCTCCCCCCTGTTGTATCGATTATGAATTATTCACAATAAATATGAGGCAGCGAAGTAAAGAAATCAAAAAAAAAACGACAACATTGGCCAAGAATGAGGTTCCGTTGGGGGCCCGAGGGTCGTTGGCTGCTCCCGTGATTTACGCTAATTCCACATTGGGTGGCGGGGCTCATAAATTTGTAAACGGCCCTTCCGGTCACCGGAGCAGAAGCCAGCGCCATCCTGCGCGCGGATGTACGATGCTCTGGATATTTTACGAACCTCTACCCCAGCAGCTCGGGCGCCCTGGGTACCCAGGAATACTATAACCCCGAGCTAAACTTCAGGGGAAGATAAAAGGACCAAAATATACATGAAGATTTTAGGCAGGAAATGGCTCAACATTTTTATTATACTCTTGACCCACCCAGGGGTTGATCACCCTCGAAAAGACCGCGTACATCACACCCAACGACTTCAAAGACTCGGCTAAGTTTCACGGTATTGAAATCTGAAGAAAAAAAACTCGCGATACTTCGTAGAATTAATTTCACGATAATCAATGGAAATTCGAATATAGATCAGACTCTGTGAGCCCTTGTAGGAAAGTATTATTGGATGTTAGAATTTATTACTGAGAACTGTTGAAAACTATTCAATTTCAATGGCGCTCAACGATAAATTCGGACATCTTACAGTATTTTTCCACAAGGTGGGATTCGAGGAACTGCAAGAATTTGATAAGACTTGAAATTAATGAAACTTCACAGGAATAAATGAAACTTAATCGCAATTCATTCGGAAAGTGAACAACCCCGTCCATGGGTCTGTCTAGTCTGTAGTCTGTGCAGTTTTTTTCCCCTTTTTCTGTCTTTCAACCTGGATCCACCTCCACGTCCAAGAGACAAAGAGTTCTGTCCAAAGAAAGTTGACACGGTCGAGTGGTTTTCGCCGACGTTTCACCTCGTACAACAGTCTGCCCTGTTATTTTTACTATATTCAATATCACCTGATTTTCTCTACTCTCTAAATTTGAATCAGTGAATAGTCACTGATCATCAGCGAATAGTCACTGATGCCTTCAGTTATAAGTATACCACTGGAAATCAGTGAAAAGTCACTGATTTGTCCAGTGAATTTGAATAACTGATTCAAATAGTGAAATTTTCCCTGATTGAATCGGCGAAAATTATTGGTTCTTATATATATTTGATCCGGTTGAAGATATTCTCGAAACGGAAAGACAATATGGTATATTCGACACATTTTTGTTTCGCGAGTCTTTATTGCAAGTAAAGAAAAAACAGACTCCTAACGCAGATGAAACTTCTCCGTCTCCCATCTCGTCGGAGCGAGCCAAGACTGGACGCAGTGAGAAAACCTAACCTACCAAAAGTATAAGGAATTCAATGTAAGACAGTGAACAGCAATATTCACACAATTCATTGATTATTTGCAACTAACAAGCCAAATTGTGAAGAATTTTATAAATCCGCAAGTGTACTTACGTTATGATTTTTACTGAACAGTTCACGTGGTTGAACCGACGCCCAAATCAGCACGCAACATATGAACGCGAACGATTTGGCGGTTAGTGGGCAGCTCCATAGCGGTCAGAGACTCGGCGAACGCGGCGCCCCTAGCGTTCGTCACAAAAGTCACTGACGAAACAGTGAAGTTATGCACTGGTTTAGCAGTGGTAAAATCACTGCTGAAACGGACTTCACTGATAACCCAGTGAAAAAGGGTTCAAGTCACTGTTTCTGCAGTGAAATACCAAGTCACTGATTCAATCAGTGAAATTTTCACTGATTCAAATTTAGAGAGTAACGATCATCGGTACCTTGTCCCCAATGTTCGGCATCCGAAATTCCAATTACCTCATGTACCGATCGCACTAGTCGGATTTTCTTTATCGATCAACGTCCTGAACCCTCCATCCCTGCGTCGGAGTCCTTCCGCCATGAGGAAAAGGGATTTGGCCCAAGTCCAGGTCCGCCTGTTTATTTTCCTTGAGGAAACTGTAGCAGAACAGCGGAAGACGGGTTGTGGTTCTTAAGCGAATTGATGCGATAATTCAGAGTCAGTTCGAGTCTGTACACCGTGAAATATGCCCGAATCATTTGGGTCAATATCCATCTCGGCGAAAATTTCCGCTTCGTTTTCTCGATACGTGGTAGTCGCGAATTCCCTGGCCCTGAGCGCCTCGGGAGTTGACTTTTATCGGGATTGACGAGGGCGATAATGGACGGCGCGGGCTGCAGTTCGGATGCAATAACAGCTAATTGATAATATAACCGCGGCTCCGGCCACCGCGCCGTTAATCTTCAGGATATAATCAATAAGCCCTCGGGGCGTACAAAAACCGTTGTACAAGTCGGGATATTCAGGCGCCAAATCCAGAATTGAGTCGAACGTGATCAGCATAATTAGTCGATAACTTAGTCCCGACGTCGGTGTGGGGAATTTCCTTTTTCCCCCAAACTCTAATCCCCGTAGTCTCATGAATATGCGACTACGTAACTACAATATTATGCTGGTTCCTAGTTTTTTCCGTATATTTTTTTTATCATCGTTCCCCCCACTCCGGGTTATTATGCGCAAGAAGCGGACACGCCGGGTGGTCGCGAGGTTCCGGTAGCACCGCGCAATACTCGAAGCTGGGGTGTAACGGCACGGTTATTACATCCGCAGGTGAACTCTGGCCGGGTTGCATGTGTAACGCTTTGTTGGCACGTGTCAAGAGAGCATGCAAGACATTTCGCAAATTCCTCGACGCGCGAGGAGGATAAGATGGATGATCCTGGCTTTCATGCATTTCAGTAGCTTCTGTAGAGGTGAAGGTGACTCTGCAATCCAGGAATTAGATAGTTTGGAATGAAAATAGCAGGGAAGCCACGGATTTTAGAACATGAAACAAAAAACGGTATTCCGATACTTTGAGAACTTATTTACGTACTCGACTCACGTATTCAGAACAAACCCTAGACTTTGTCGATCCATTAAACGAGGAGGACGCGGGTTTGAATATCGAACTACTCTCAGAACGGGATCAGAATAAACGTCGAACCGCATACCATATCGTTTCTAGTGAATTTGAAGATTTTCTACCAATCATATATGTATATTGGGAAATGAAGCACGGTGAGGCCAAAAGATTTCAATTCAGAAAAAATATACGATTCTCACGTTACTTTTGATTATATCTCGCTTCTGGTTGCTCCTAGTTAAAAAATGGACGGAATCAACTTTGAAGATCGTAAGATTCTCTACAACTATGGTTCCCACAAGTTTTGGCTTCCTGTAGACCGTTCACGAGATACAGAGGGTTGACAGGCAAAAACTCGTTTTCCAATGTGATTAAACGATTCTCACGTTACTTTCGACGATATCTCACTTCCGGTTGCTTCTAGATGAAAAATGAACGGAATCAACTTTAAAGATCGTAAGATTATCTACAACTATGGTTCCTACAAGTTTTGGCTTCCTGTAGACCGTTCACGAAATACAGAGGCGTGAAAGCCAAAAACTCGTTTTTCAATGTGATTAAACGATTCTCACGTTACTTTCGACGATATCGCACTTCCGGTGGCTTCTAGATGAAAAATGAATGGAATCAACTTTAAAGATCGTAAGATTCTCTACAACTATGATCATCACAATTTTTGGCTTCTTGTAGACCGTTCACGAGATACAGAGGCTTGAAAGCCAAAACTCGTTTCCCAATGTGATTAAACGATTCTCACGTTACTTTCGACGATATCTCACTTCCGGTTGTTCCTAGATGAAAAATGGACTGAATCTACTTTGGAGATCGTAAAATTCTGTACAACTATGATAATCACAAGTTTTGGCTTCCTGTCGACCGTTCAAGAGATACAGAGGCCTGAAAATTGAGAAGTCGAACTTAATTTGCAAAGAAGCTTTGAAGTAATTCACAGTGATTGAAACTGTCGTAAAAGCGGTCATGACTAATCTGTTCTTTTTAAAAATAATTATTAGACGAATGGCAGGCGCGTGGGTACCGCAACAATTCATCAGATTGTACAAAGAAGGTGGGGTGGGTTAGGGTGATTGTATAGTATATTCGGGGCTCGTCGCGTACCAACGTCACTCGGCATCTCAAGTAGGGTTGAGATCCTCAGATCCCGGGTTGCTTAGGTATTCGCCTATCACCCTAAGCACAATGATATCAAGAAACAATGGCCTCGTAGCTGAGCGTGATCCTGGTGAATTCTAAATCTTAACACGAAACAAAGAACGACGAAGACACAATGGCGTCCTCGGGTACCCTGCGTCCTTTCTGGGGGCCTTAAACGGGCCTCACCCAAAATACCCTTGACTTAACGTCCCGGCCGGGCTTCGGGGCTCTTAGAGTGTTCCAGTTTACGTACAGCAATTAGTCATTCACCCTGGAGACATTTTTAATGCAGAAAAAAAAAGAAAATAAGAAAAACTGACGGGAGGCGTCGAAAACGACTATGAAAATGATAAAGCGATAGGCACACAACCTGCACCCTATGAGAAACGTCTTAATCAATTAGACGGTTTAATTAACCGGATGATAGATTGACCGAGGAACGTCGATGTCCCCCTGGCCACTTTAGTCTAACAAAATTCTCATTACTGTTTGTACCTTGTTCAGCTGGTCGTTTATGCGCGGACACGCGATCCTCAAGAATTTAGATGCTCTTCGACCCCATCGACGTAGGCGCCTAACCGAGTTTTCGGCTTCTTTCAACATTTCCATGACATTTGATTTTGATTTGTAAAACAAGGAGGATCTGAAATTCTGATCTACCAGAACGATGAAAAGTTATTTTGATTTTCTGAAAAAATATTGTGCTTTCAGTGCGAAAAGCAGGCGTTTTCCTACGGATAAAAAGTTTGCAAATTCTAGAATCTTATCACAAAATGGCGGATATTTGAGTTCGAAATATGCTGAATATACGTGATTGAGCAGCATTCTAGCGATAGTTCAAACTATTAATTGGACTAAATTGCAAGATGAAGTGCTTCACGTAGTTTCGCACATAATTAGATTAATTTGCAGCATGCATTATCACAGAGACTCACAGTTTGATAAATTTAACGTCAACCTAACCTCTAATCACTTTCAACATAACCTAAATGGCGTTGCTTATACTTCGAAATAGTCAAACTAGGTTCCTGCAGTTATAATGTCACATTTAAGAACTTTGGCTATAATCGCACTGTTTACAATAGATATAATCGCCATATTGTAATTGTGACCCCAACCTAACCTAATCTAATCTAACCTAGAGTGCGCATATGTGAAAGAAAACCGTAGAACGGAAAGTGAATCATTTACAGTGTGCGCATGCGGAGAATTTTTTCTGGCCCTAGTGCGAGAATTAGAGCATGTACGGAACTCGAAATAATTTCACTACTACTGTAATCTAGTTGACATTAGTTTTTTAATGCCTTTTTTTTAACTTCCCGTTTCTCTGTTTTCAGAGAAAAAAGGAAGTTATTGTGATCACCCCGAAAATGAAAAGTTGAGTTTTGACTAAATCTTCACATTTCGAGGTCCAAAGAATCACCTCCGACTATTTTCAGTTTGACGTCTGGGTGTGTGTGTGTGTATGTGCGTGACCACATTTTTGTCCGCGCGATATCTCGAGAACGCGTGGTCGGATTTCGATCAACTTGAGCTCAATCGACGGGGCTTTTCTTAACTTAGAACTGATTAGATTTTGGCTTCGATCGGATTAGTACTTTTTGAACTATTCAAATAACAAAATTCTAAAAAACACAACAAAAATGACGATATCTTCAGAACGAATCAACGGATTTCAATGAAATTTGGTACCATATGGTTTTTTTGATCGCTGATCACGAATCTGAAGTCAGTTTTGCAAAATTTTCATTTGGCGTATTCGATATGCTGCAAAAAAACTAAAAACATTTGGATTTGGATGAAACTTGGTACTCGTAGGTTTTTTGGGTCACTGATCACGAATCTGAAGTCAGATTTGCGAAATTCAAAATGGCGAGTCCGATTTGCTGGGAAAATACTAAAAACATTCGAAATCTTACGGAAATTTGTACTCGAAGGTTTTTTGAACCGCTGATCAAGAATCTGAGGTCAGATTTACAAATGTCAAAATAGCTGAGAACCAAATAAATAACGGGAAGTTCGAAGGCTGGCTCATAGTCAGCCCAAACCCGCTTGTTTATCTTAGTAATCTGTAGAATTCTCATGTTGAATAATTGCAATCTTTCAAAAATCCTTGTAATCTCTTGTAATTTTTTCGTCATCTTTCTGTGATCCTTGTTATTTTTTTGTTATCTTTGCAACTTAGATATTTAATCTCTTGTAAAATACTAATTAATCTAATCTTCCCGTCATCTTCGCAACCCTTCCATTATCTTTACAATTTTCATGTAATCTTTGTGTTCGCAATCTTTCAAAATCCTTGTAATCTTTCTAATATCTTACTTTGGTATACCGAAGCCGATCATCGATAAAGAGGGAGGTTGAAGTTGATTTGAATCGCAATCAGAGTTCGTCCCTGACGGTATGCCTCGGGACTAAGGTTCGCGTGCCGCATATTCGTCCGTGAACAATGCCTGATTACAGATAGATAGTGGTCCCAGTGACAAGGTAACAGTGATAATGGAGTTCAATTACAAGAATGGTATATCCACTGGCAAAGGGCTCTCCCGCGGTGTCCCTCACCTGCTGTGTCATACAATCGATCAGCCCTCGAGGCAGCGGTTAGCCGGGCAATGGTCATCGGGTTTGATACCGCGGCACGAGAACTCATTGTCGGAAATGATCGCTACCCGGTGCCTCAAAGTCTTGTACCCGACGATAAGCTCCGACGAGGTATGTTGTACTCTGGCATCGTTTTGTACCAGAGATTCTCCGACCCGATAGACAAGACCTGAAGGTGTTGGCACTTATTGTTATCTACCATCTCTAATTAATCGAGGATCAGGATTTAAGCGAGTTAATAAAATTTCTCGTTCAATAATTAATCCTCCACTAATTACCCGGTTGGTATTCACGGAATGACAGTCTCGACACGCGACCATCGATGGGAATTCTTATCAGCTAATCAATCTCAGGAGTAGAAGAAACCGATTCGAGTCGGTTTATACCACGATCTTGCGAATCTGACCACAGATTCTTGATCAGTGGTTCAAAAAACGTTCGAGTAACAATTTTTAGAAGATTTAGAGTGTTTTCAGTTTTTTTTTTTTTTTTTTGTTCCCCAGCGAATTGGATTAGCTATCATAAATTTTGCAAAACTGACTTCATATTCGTGATCGCAGCGATCCAAAAAACCATGTGGTACCAAATTCCACTCAAATTCATTGATCCTTTCTCAAGATATCATCATTTTTATTTTAATTTTTAGAATTTGGTTATTCAAATAATTCGAAAAGTACTGAAATAATCAAAGCCAAAATCTAATCAGTTTTAATTTAAGAAAAGCTGCGTCGATTGAGACCAAACTCAAATTAGCCGGAGGTGATTCTCTGGCCCCTGAAAACGTGGAGATCCTGCAGTAAAAACTAAACTTTTCATTTCCAGGCTGATTACAATAATTTCCCCCGAAACCGGAGAAACGAGAAGTTATAAAAACTGTGTGAAAAACTGAAGAACAGAAAAAATTTTTTTATAAAGCCGTTAGAACTGCGGAGGTTGCACACATGACACACATTAGATAGCATATGTGTTTTTTTTTTACCCTGTCAAAGTTCAGCCGTGCCGGTATACGCACAGTGTGTAGTCTATCGTGATTAATTTTTCATCACAATTTCATTTTTATACACGTGAGTTCGCGTGTGCTTTGGTGTAACGTTAATTAAAATTTAAAACAGTTACTAGCCTGGAAACTCTCTGATTTATAGCCTTCATTTTCGCGTAACTTGAGATGCATTTAAGTTTCGCATTGTTCGCACACAGCCCCCACGAAACAAATAGCAATCGAAATCTTCTGATTCCGAATAAGATAACAGAACATTTCCAAGGGTTATTACACGCGTGTTATTAGTCCCAGTCTTGACAGTAAAAAATGATGTCATTAGGTAAAACATTCGCGTGTGTTGTTCCACATTCATTTCTATTTTTTTTTTTCGCCTTTTCTTTCCTTCGCAAGGTACCTTGTATTTTTCCATCTTATCATCTGCGCAATCTACTGGTCGATTGTCGCCTGACAAGGACGGAGTTGATCCGTTGTTCACATAATGGCGAATTCGCGGTACCACGCGGTTCTCAGAAAGGACCGTCAACCCAATCAGACCTGCACCCCGGCTCGATTCGTTGAAACGAGTCGCCTGAATAATTCATCGACTGGAACAGCGCGGTCTAGTTCCTCTGCGGTACGTATAATCAAGGGGACCAGTACACCGTGATTCAACAAATTCTCCATACTCCAAAAATCATTAATATCTTATCCAAAGTTCGTTACACATCGAAAATTGACTTTTTCAAAAATCACTTATCGCAAGGTTTCGGGCACACGGTTGATCCGATCATGTCTCCCGACGTCTCATTTTCTTCGGAGAGCAATCCTTCATCGTTTGAACGAGGGAAATTGGAAAAAAAAATTTTTGGACCAAGTTATCAGCAAAAGAGTGACTAGATTGTCGCTAAATTTCGATAACTGAACGTAACTTATCACAGGACTTTTTTTTCGCATTTTCCCTCATTCACATGATGAAGAATTGCTCTCCGAAGAAGATGAGACGTCGAGAGACAAAATCGAACGAACCGTGTGTCTGAAACCTTACAAGTGATTTAAAAAAAAAAAAAATCAATCAACTTTGGATAAGATATTAATGATTTTTGGACTATGTAGAATTCATTGAATCAAGCTGTACTGGCCCCCTCAAACAGCGGGTGTTGGCTATTGTCGAGGAACAACTCACCCTCGGCCATGATATCATACGTCTTAAGCCAACGTTTAAACACCGTATTTTCCACGAGGTCGTCGGGGATGATGGATTGGTCGCGTCTGCTTCGCTCGGCGCCAAAGTTCATTACATCACACAGTCCGATGGAGACTTTTGAATAATGCTAATGTCGCCCGTTCTTAATTAAGCCCCGTTTAATGAGACTCGCTGACCCAATAAATGATCGAACGGGACTCCCGATTAATATCATAATCCGGGTTTTTAATTGAGAGCCAGTTTCATTACCGTCGAAACTACGTCCTTGGCACGACACCCGCTCCTCGTGGTTCTTGATCAAGTTTAAACGAGGTAGTAATCAGCCGGAGCGTTAGAGCGTGGCGATTCGATTCCGCCTGCTTCCTTCCCATGGCACATATGTTATTTTCTACCACATATATGCATTAAAAACGAGTGAAAGTGAGGTTAGAACCATGAGTATGGCGATCTCCGCTAGGGGCAGCACTTTCTTGGTTTATCACACCGTTACTATGGTTACCAGAGTTTTTTTCCCTGCTGCCAAAGTTTTTTTTTCCCTGGTCAAAGAACTATGGCGTCCATCCCGCTGAGGAGGGTAAAAAACACTAGTTTTTAATGCATGTGTGGTATAAAATAACTTTCACCAGTCTCTCTTCGATCATTGATGAATCCGATCAGAGATCGAGGAATGATAAGGAAATTCTTGAATTATCGTTCCTCGGTTTATCGTCGCCATCAACCACGCGTTTAACGCCTCGTGTAGCATATTTAAATCCGCACTAATGATCAATTTTATCGCATCTAGGCGGTAATGGATGATAACAACATCGCTAATTGCTTTTTAATTGCTTTATACCTGAACTCGTATCGATCCTGTGGAATCGCATGTGCTTAAATTATTATCTTCTTGTATGTGGACTCTACAGGACATCCCGCGTTCACTCTGATGTCGCGGGTGTGGCTGGAGGCTTGACACTACTCACGCACGTGACACGGGTCACGCAACCTCTGCACATCGTTTGACAAATAATAATAATTATAAACCTCGGTAAGCATATAGTCACCATAGAGGCGTAATTACCAAAGTAGTCTGGGGCGTGGAGATTGATTCGCAGAAAATTTGAACCTTCACCGAAAAACGGAAACACATGCTATAGGACCTCAAGGAACTTAAGACTTAATCAGATTTTCGAGACTTTCTTAACATTTTACGAGAATTTAAGAATCTTTCATCGCTCTCCTTAAAATTTCAGGTGACCTAATGAGACTTCACAGGACTTCAATGTGGTTTTTGAGACTTTCCTGAACTTCTGGGACTCTGAAGATTACATAAGACTTTATAGGACTCATGAGACTTCAGGATATCTCGAATGATTCATAAGATTTTATGGGACCTCGATGACTTCGAGGGAGTTCCAGAGCTTTTATGAGAATTCTAGAAATTTTATCAGACTTTATATGGGACTGAGACTTCATATGACTTCACGATATTCTATGTAAGCATTTCAAAGTGTAATACACGAGTCTATAGGATTTGAGAGGATTATATGAGGCCTCAATGGGTTTTCGAGCTTCAGGAAATCCAAAAACTTCAAAAGACCACATGAAATTTTACCAGGCATTGTCCTACTTCGCGAGGACTTTGAAGTTTGAAGTTAATTTCAAACTTCAAATGAAGATTACATAAGACTTTACAGGACTTGATGATATTAATGGGAAAATACTTCGTGAGATCTCATGAGACTTCAGGATATCTCGCATGATTCATAAGATTTTATGGGACCTCGATGACTTTGAGGGAGTTCCAGAGCTTTTATGAGGATTCTAGAAATTTTATCAGACTTTATATGGGACTGAGACTTCATATGACTTCACGATATACTATGTAAGCATTTCAAAGTGTATTACACGAGTCTATAGGATTTGACAGGATTTTATGAGACCTCGATGGGTTTTCGAGCTTCAGGAAATCCAAAAACTTCAAAAGACCACATGAAATTTTACCAGGCATTGTCCTACTTCGCGAGGACTTTGAAGTTTGAAGTTAACTTCACGCTTCTAATTCTACGAAGGTTGTGAATATTTTTTTCTGCAATTATTCATATCTGCGGTACTAAATCGAGGGCTTGGAGTTGATTTACTGCTTGTTTCGTGATGTGACAAACTATATTCCGCACTGCTGCAGCAGTTGGTACATATTTTGAATCTAAAATCTCCGCAAAAGCGTTAAAGTTTATCAAGGATTAAAGTTAATTAATGTATTTACTTGGTAAAAGTAGACGATACGTTACACCGAGGAACTAGCGCCTGTCCCCTAGCTGGTGCAGTTTCACGTAGTACATATACCGAATGATATTCTGTTCAGGGTAATTGCAGCCAGGCCACACGGATGCCTAGACGACGTTGGGCAATTACCACGTTCTGGAAATTTCCGAACTAACCCGAATTATAACTGCACTGGGGTAGTTCGATGCAGATACGAAGCGTATCCGACCACCCCAAACCCCACCCTCTTCAGAGTTTAGATATACTCACAGACTCAACTTACTCTCGACTAGTGGTTGAAATATTATTTTATAATCGATTATCGACTACGTTTGGAGCGAGAACGGAATACCTGCGAGGGTTTATTAATATTCCTCGATGCACTTAGACCCGGTCTTATACCCTGCGGCTACATCCCCATCCGCAGAATCTCAATTCTACGATAAGTATAGTATCTTCGTTGCTTCTTCAGTAGAGTCGAAGAAACTTCGAGAGTGATGATTATTTTTACTATTCCAACAAAAATTGAAATTTTCATAAATAGTAGAGTTGCCAACCTACTATTGAACAGTCCTGACCTCTAACTGTATGGCTCGATCCGTCACCTTGAATCAAAGATACTCGAATTCAGTTTTTTCATCATATCTCGACAATTATTGATACTATCGTTACGAATGTTATGATAAGAAATGAAGTTTTCTAAATTCTCTACAACAAAGGTTCAGTACATTTTTTTCATATATTCAATCTTTTTTGTGTAATACAGGGCTGAAACTATCGATATTTGTATTTCCCGTTTCAGGTACCTTGTGAGAATTACGTCCGTATTCACTCGTGTATTAGAGACAAACTATGAAAGATATGAGAAAAGTTTATACAAGCTTTGTTGTAGAGAATTTAGTAAGCTTCATTTTTTATAATAACCTTCGTGACGATAGGATCAATAGTTCTCGAGATATGATTAAAAAAAAGGAAATTCGAGCACTTTTGATTCGAGATTAGGGGTCAGGACTTCGAGTCCGTTCAATAGTCGGCCAAGATGAAGGTCTCTACCAGTTTATAGATTTTCACATTAGGATATAATTTGACCGGACTGATAGTTGAATTCTCAATATTTTGGCTCTATTGTTGAATCTAGGTGCCTTAATTCGATTTGAATATTAATCTCAGTATCGCCGCAATATCCATGACCCGAAAATTCTGGGTTATCGCTAGATTCAATTTTCTCAATAACCTTTCGGCGTTGACTCGGTTTCGGGCGACGGAGCGTGATCATCAGGTAGCAATCAGTGAGCCAGCCGATGGTCTGCGGTTGGAGTCGCGGCGCGATGCGGCTTCGAGGGTGTGGGTCGAGGTGTAGGTGTTAGTAATGCAGTTTCCGATAATGCTGGTAACGTAATCACACCCTACCAACACCCTCGGACGTTCCTGGCACACGTTGCACGTTGCACACGGCGTCAGGGATTACTTCGATCACCCTGGACGCAGCTAGCCAACTACAGATCCGTTTCTGGCTAGTGGGCTAGTGGCCGATGTCGTCGACGCCTGAACATCTAGTTACCGGTACAAGTACTACATACTCGCGTAAATTCCATTGTGGTCAGAGTGCGAGAGGACGACGATTACACAGTTATCAGGCTTTCAAGAGTTTCCTGAAAGGATTGGTTGCGTTTTTGCTCCATTTATCAAGAGTTTACCATTGTCAAAGAGCCTCTAGCACGGAAATAGCCTCGAAGAGAAAAAAATAGTATATTTCGATACGAGTGCGAAAAACAACTTTCGCACATGTATCGAACAAAATTTTTCATCACAAACGCACGTAAAGTCCGATTAAAAATCGAACTTTACGCACGGCGTGCGGAAACTTCTTTTTTACCAGTCACACATAAAACTAATAACTTGTTAATACAATCGTATAATACATATTCGTGAGGATATATTTACATACACGTCAAGTAATCTTTCTATCTTCTTTTTACCATTTTCAGAATTTCATATTCAATACTGAAAAATGCTCGGTACTCGCGACCGAAGCTTCGTGAAGTCATACAGATTTGAAAAATGTATCTGGGTACAATAGAAGATCTTTTGTTGCAGAGTGTATATGCAAGACGGATTATTTGTAGTGGAGGAAATTCAATGGAATTTATGTGTTTCGGTGTTCCGAAAAATCCCAATATTTCGTATATTGCAGAAAATCGAGCAGAAAATCCATCGGAGGTCTCCAATAATTTTTCTACTTTAACAATGTGTTGGAAGTTTCATTCACATACAGGAGTCATGAAATCACTTACAGACAATTTTTTTTTTTTAATCTATACTCAATTTCGTATTTTTGCGATGAATGTACAGTAATATTAAACATTTGTTCTTAAATTCAGAGATGATGCATAACGATTCTCTTTACTATACTAAATTCGTAATTTTACAAGACTTTTGTGTAGTTACTGTGTAGTGAATTCACTAAAAATGTTCTGTTCCAGAGAATTTCAATTCTAGTGTTTTAGGAAAAATTCACCAAAATTCTGTATACTTGAAGAAATTTACCAAAATACTCATCTTGCAGATGAATAATTTGTGAAAATGTTTCCTGTTGCACAAAATCCACTAAAAATTGAGTGTTGATTCATCGTTGATTTTGGATTCATTTGAAATTCCTTCTAATCAATAATACATATGTGAGCTTGTTGTTCCATAGTCGATGAGAGAATAATGTCAATTTCAAGATGTCAGCTATCGAATCTTGAAATCACCACCGGGGTATCTAGGTGTCAGAAAAATTCGGGAAATTGGAAAATGTCCTCGAAATCGATTCTACAAATTCTAACATCATCTGGTATTTCTGATGATGAAAGTTTAGGAAAAATTTGTAACCGAAAGAAGAAAATTTTTACTGTTCTTATTTTTATCTCAAATACTTTTGACGTTGAGTTTGCAATAAAAGAAAAAAATAAATAAAATCGTCCTGTCTGAGTAACTGATCACCATTAGGTTATGAAATGACTCCTCGAAAAATTACAGGAAATTGACACTAGACACCCTGATTACAGCAATTACAGAAAAAGTAGGAAAACAAGCCGGTATGGGCTGACTATGAGCCAGCCTTTGAACTTCCCGTTATTTATTTTGTTCTCAGCTATTTTGAAATTTGTAAATCTGACCTCAGATTCTTGATCGGCGGTTCAAAAAACCTTCGAGTACAAATTTCCGTAAGATTTCGAATGTTTTTAGTATTTTTCCCAGCAAATCGGACTCGCCATTTTGAATTTCGCTAATCTGACTTCAGATTCGTGATCAGTGACCCAAAAAACCTACGAGTACCAAGTTTCATCCGAATCCAAATGTTTTTAGTTTTTTTGCAGCATATCGAATACGCCAAATGAAAATTTAGCAAAACTGACTTCAGATTCGTGATCAGCGATCAAAAAAACCATATGGTACCAAATTTCATTGAAATCCGTTGATTCGTTCTCAAGATATCGTCATTTTTGTTGTGTTTTATAGAATTTTGTTATTTGAATAGTTCAAAAAGTACTAATCCGATCGAAGCCAAAATCTAATCAGTTCTAAGTTAAGAAAAGCCCCGTCGATTGAGCTCAAGTTGATCGAAATCCGACCACGCGTTCTCGAGATATCGCGCGGACAAAAATGTGGTCACGCACACACACACACACAGACGTCAAACTGAAAATAGTCGGAGGTGATTCTTTGGACCTCGAAACGTGAAGATTTAGTGAAAACTCAACTTTTCATTTTCGGGTTGATCACAATAACTTCCTTTTCGTAACACCTGCATGGGAAGTTCGACTCCGCGCACTGTAGAGGGTGCGCGAAATGGCTGATTCCCTTATCGGCCGAGAGCAGTGCTGGAATGTGGACATTCCGGCACTGTCCTCGGTCGGTAAGAGGATCAGCTATCTCGCACATTCTCCACAGTCCACGAAGTCAGACTTTCCATATCAGGTTTTATACAAAAAACAGGATGTGGATCTCGTGCGGGTTGGCGATTCCTAACTCGTGTGAATGCCGACACTCGCCTTCGGCTCGTCCGGCATACTTCACACTCGTCCAGAATCGCCAACTTCCCGCACTTGATGCACAATATACTATTTTTCTCTGAAAACAGAGAAACGGGAAGTTAAAAATGGGCAGAAGAAACGAAATAAAAACCTGTTCATGCTTCGTAATCCTTAATTATAAAACTAGATCGTGATTAAACCGCATAATCGAAACGAGTAAGAAAGAGAGAGAATCGTACTACGTAGATAGTTTCCTGTTTTAAACTTAAAGGAGCGCCTAGTTTGAACTAGTTAATCTCAGCAATTGGGTTAAGGAGAATAGAATACATATCTACGACGGTGGACGGTCGAAGCTCGGCGCGAGTAGACGTTTGAAATTTTCTTTATATTCCTAGGAAACTAAGGGTTGACTCGACACTTGACACCGATATAATACTCTACTCGGTGAAATAATTATTATTTTTTTCTTCACCGTTAACATCAACCATTGAAATATTAAAATATCGTCTTCTCTAACCGGAACTATGCACATCCCAACGATTTAATCTTGAATACACCCTAGGTTGAATGTTTAAACCCGATATCGACAACTGCAAAGCCCACAGGGCAGCCCAAATATCCTTCCAACTGGGATAATTCGTGTTCGAATAAGGAAGTGGGACCAAACTATCAACTAATTCCCGTTATACAGAATTACGTACGTACGTACATTTTCTCGTGTAACGTACAGACTCCGGTAATTCGACGCTGCTATGCACACACGGTGTAACTCCACCACGGGGTTAACTTTGGTGGATTATGAATGTTCGTGTGAAACGGGTGTTTTCTTCCTTTCGTCGTGAACAACGGCAAGAGAGCATCCGGAAAAGGGAACGTTGCTGCAATATTAATTCTCTCCTTTTTTTTCTACCCCCTCTCCCACCCCCGCCATTTAATTGCAGGCTCAATTCAACGCAGACGTTAATGGCACAGAGAGAGAGAGAGAGAGAGAGAAAATGAAAAAAAAAGGAACGGCGAAGAGTGGCTATGTTGGATTAAAAAAAAAAATAATAAAAATAAAAATGAAAGAAAAGCATAACCCCGCAGTGTACAGAACATGGGGGTAGCCCACCTACAGCGCATACAAGCTTTTCTCGTCAATATAATATCTTAATCGGATCAACTGCACTGATGGAATAGGTGTAACCAGTACTCTCTAAATTTGAATCAGTGAAAATTTCACTAATTGAATCAGTGACTTGGTATTTCACTGCAGAAACAGTGACTTGAACCCTTTTTCACTGGAGTATCAGTGAAGTCTATTTCAGCAGTGATTTTACCACTGCTAAACCAGTGCATAACTTCACTGTTTCGTCAGTGACTTTTGTGACGAACGCTAGGGGCGCCGCGTACGCCGAGTCTCTAACCGCCATGGAGCTGCCTACTAACCGCCAAATCGTTCGCGTTCATATGTTGCGTGCTGATTTGGGCGTCGGTTCAACCACGCGAACTGTTCAGTAAAAATCATAACGTAAGTACACATGCGGATTTATAAAATTCTTCACAATTTGGCTTGTTAGTTGCAAATAATCAATGAATTGTGTGAATATTGCTGTTCACTGTCTTACATTGAATTCCTTATACTTTTGGTAGGTTAGGTTGTCTCACTGCATCCAGTCTTGGCTCGCTCCGACGAGATGGGAAACGGAGAAGTTTCATCTGCGTTAGGAGTCTGTTTTTTCTTTACTTGCAATACAGACTCGCGAAACAAAAATGTGTCGAATATACCGTATTGTCTTTCCGTTTCGAGAATATCTTCAACCGGATCAAATATATATAAGAACCAATAATTTTCGCTGATTCAATCGGTGAAAATTTCACTATTTGAATCAGTGATTCAAATTCACTGGATAAATTAGTGACTTTTCACTGATTTCCAGTGGTATACTTATAACTGAAGGCATCAGTGACTATTCGCTAATGATCAGTGACTATTCACTGATTCAAATTTAGAGAGTCATTTCATGCCGTAATTATAATCCGTATTTAGAATGTTCAGAAATGAAAATCTTGATGAATCGAAAAAATGAGCGGGTTTGGGCTGAATATGAGGCAGTCTTATTTTATTTCCAGATATTTTGAATTTTTTTCGAATCTGACCTCAGATTCTTGATCAGTGGTTGAAAAAACGTTCGTGTAGCAATTTTTCTAAGATTTAGAGTGTTTTTAGTTGTTTTCTTTTTCCCCCAGCGAATTGGATTAGCTATCATGAATTTTGCAAAACTGACTTCAAATTCGTGATCAGCGATCCGAAAAACCATGTGGTAGCAAATTCCACTCAAATTCATTGATCCTTTGAAATTTGTTATTCGAATAATTCAAAAAGTACTAAATCACTAATCAAAGCCAAAATCCTAATCAGTTCTGATATTTAAGAAAAGCTGCGTCGACTGAGACCAAAATCAAAATAGCCGGAGGTGATTCTCTGGATCCGAAAACTTCCCATTTTCCGGGTGGTTACAATAATTCCCTCTTTACTCTGAAAACGGATAAACGGTAAGTTGGAAAAGAACTTGTGCAATTATTTTAAACGAAATGAACGTAGATTGGTATTTTAATCAGTACACCGAGATGAATCTTTTGCCGCATAGTTGTTAGTTTATTTGATTAATATCAAACCAAGTTGGTTAAGCCGCGTGAACAAAGCGGCCCGCGAGCCGCAACGGACCGCGCGACACAAACGCATTACCTTAATGCGACCCAGAAAGCTCTTTTATTACGCTCACCCTGATACGTGTCTCACCTATTGGACGTGTTGCTTGGTGAATGTTGATGTGGATGTCAGGTGGTCACATCACACGTATAACGTGGTTCGAAAACGTCGTTACGTTACGTTACGTTACGTTGAAACTCGAGTATAACTATAGGTACAGGCTGATATATATTTTTTTTTCCCAAGGTCTGTCTGCGGTTTTTCTACTCTGATAATAACCACGTGTGTGTGTGTGTGTGTGTGTGTGTGTGTGTGTCTCGATATCGCTTGTCTAATGGCAGAAGATAGTAAGCACCAAAAATACGATTTTGGTACCATAGGGTCGTATACATTTTTTTTCAAGCTATACGCTTCGAGAATAATCAAAACGTGTGAAACAATCAAAATTAGAAGATTGAAAATTTAAAAGCATAGGCTCGGATGTTGGCGGATACGCCCTTCTTCCATTATTGATTGTGATTGAAGAAGGAAAAAAAGATAACGGCAGAAGGTCGTAATCACCATTTTTATTTCCATTTTTTTGCCAATTTTCTGAGATAGTCGTCCAAACTCGCGGAGCGCGTAGATAATTTTAAAAAACCGGAGTATCGAAAAATTCGATAAAAAACCATCTGATCGTAAAGCCAGAAGGTCGTAATCGCCATTGTTTTTTCATTTCTGCATTTTAGTTCCGAAAATTGTGATTTTTTTTCAACGGTGATTACGACCTACTGCGTTTAATTGTTGAATCATATTTTTTATTTATTTTTTTTTTGTTAATTTCACCCCCACAAAGGGCAGAAAGTCGTATAATGTCGGTTACGACCTTCTGGAATTAGTGATCCGGATTATTCTTCTTTGAATCATGTTCAGAAGGGCGAATACGCCAGGACTTACGACGTTCTGATTTTAAATTGACAAATTTTCAATCTCAACGGTTTTGAGCGTATTCGAAAATTCTTCGCATTGATAAATATAATAAAAATTATATGACTTTTTGGTCTTAAAAATTCTAAACGGTCGTATAATGCCACTTTCTGCCATTAGACACAAAAAAAAAAAAAAACTTTCAAGATTTGAACTCGAAATCAGGGAAACTATATATATTATACAGAAGCGTCGATAACAGTTCGTAAAGTTCTATCTGAGCAGGAATAATTGAGTTACGATAATCCCCCCCCCCCTTGGACCCTGGGGATCGATATTATCACCCTATAAAAGCCAGGCCTTATCACATACACAACGTTTGATCTCCGATCCGTTACTATTCCACCTCCGTGTTTGGAATACGGTATATATGATGAAGTAGGTAACGGAATTAGGTACGCGAATTTAATTTTTACATTGTCGAATTGAGATTCTGAATATCATTTTGAGAAATCTGCAAGTTTAGTTTTCTTGATAATACCCGGCCCACTAAATATTAAGAATTGTTTGCAATAATGTCGATTTTGATTTTAATCTTCATTTCAATAATTGCTGAAAATTTATTAGTAGCGTTAGAATTTTCTGTTTAAAGTAAACCAAAAAAAAAAAACTATTGAAAATAACAGAAGAGTATATCGCGAGTATGAAGTAAATTTTCAACAATTTGACTATAAATTTTTGAGCATTTTATATGCCAGTTGGATTTTCAAATTCTTCGGTTTTCGAAATAGCGGAAATGGACTGACCCACAATTTCTAACGGATCGCTTCGCTTTTTTCAATCAAACTTTCGCGCTAATTTATCAAAAGGTTATCAATAAAAAATTAGCCAATGTTAAAGACAAGAAAGCTGTGAAATATTGTCTTTGTCACTCCCGCATGGAAAGTTTGATTTTCGAGGCCTGTCTAGTGTGCGTGAAGTGCCTCATTTCCGCTCGAGGAGGAAGTAAAGCTTCGCTTTTCGCACTAGGGCGGCCACTTTCCGCATTATTAGGTCTAATTTTACACAATCTTTTTTTTTTGCTGTTGCGGGTACTCGTAAAATTTTCCCCCAAGTTTATTTCCGGTGTGACCGAGATATCCAGCTGCAGATATCTAAGAGCAACCTAAGCTCATTGTATCCGGATTCACGGTGAGTGCAATAGCCATAAAACGCTGTATAACCAGAGAAAAAAGGAAACACAGTTCAGTATCGTGGTAAGTAGGCCAGTCGGGCTGAACTATGATCGGTATTGAACATCGAGCCACCCTGGTCGAACAGGGAGGCTTGCGGTCGACGATATTACTTCGAATCCACAATCCCCAGACCCGGTGTATCGACAGCTGAATTAGTCGCGGTGAATCCAATCAAATATCATTATCGAAACTCACCGCCTCCTACCAATAAAAGGCGCTTCCTGTAGCTGAAATTGTCCGGCGAAATAAAGTATCCGCATATCGAGGCGATCGGTGTGATTGAATATGACCCGGAGACTCCGGCAGATAATGTGGCGTGGGAGCTACCAGGCCTGGTCTGGAATTGATTGGTACCCGTTCGCGTGTCAAGGCTCGGTCGTTTCATACCAACCATTCGCAGTACCTTTGGAAAGTGAAGGAACGAGGGTCCGGAAGTTCTCGAAATTTGTGCGGAGGGTAGATCTAGTAGATCCTGATTCTGATTCCACTCGAGGACCCATGACGAGCTCCTCTCGTGCCATTTTACGGACACGGAGCAAAACTGGTTATTCAGAATGCATGAACATCGACCCTCCGACAGACAAGCGAGTCTAACAAACGCAGTCGACTGAAAGCTCGCGAGTGACTTATTGATTTTAAATTCCCGGTTGAAACAGGAAATCAATCCAGATATTCACTTCAAACTTAAACGATTCCCATTCGAAGGTTTCCAAGACACGCAATCGCGGCTCAGAGCCTCAGACTAGGCGGATACACGAAACCTAGTTTCCTCTGCTCAATAGAAACTTTTCCACCTCGTATCCGCGGACTGGGGATGGTAATCCGCTGCGGACTCAGGGTTCGTTCTCCGAGCATGAAGAAGGAGGAAATAGTTTTTCAAACGAGGGAGCTAAGCATCAGGCGCGAAAATTGTGCAGATATCTTCACACAAGGGAGACGCTCGCGGATCGAGACCCCGCAGGCCGCAGGCCGGCCGTAGCGTCGGCCCCGCAGCATCGGACTCGAGTTCGCGTTTGTTGGAGGTCCCATTGATTTCCTACGGGCCATGTCAAGGCTGCACGCGAATCCTTACCCCCTAGGTGCGCTGCATCGCTGGCCTATTATAGCTTCAACCCTCACGGTTTCGCATACGTCTGGTCTGAACCTCGCGGCGCATATTCCAGTGGATCGAGTGAACCTTCCGTAAAATCGACGGAATAATGAAGTCAGCAAAAAAAATATATGAATAGTTGCCTCGATTAGTCTAAGGGCGGGATTCCCTCGATCGACACAACTAGAAGAAGCGTATTGATCGGAAATGGTTGTTGATTTTTTTCTGCATGCGTTTTTGTACGCTCGGTGCAGACACCGATTTTCATCGAAAAATATTGAAAAATTTACAAGTTATTGATTTTTATACCTCGAGCTGTGGAGTAGAATAACTCTTGCGATTTTGGAAATTTTTTTTTATCAATCCCGAACAATCAATCCTGTCAGACTTTTGGTATCTAATTTTTTGCTGAATTCGTCAAACTCGCATAACTAGTTTTGTCTTCGATATAAAAATTTCTAACTTCGATAACTTCTGCAATTTTCAATATTCTCGGCTGAAATTTGTTGTTCACGCTCAGATAACTGTCCCGAACAGTCAATCGTGGCCGATTTTTTATATTTCACTTTGTGCCGCGTACGGAAATTCGTCTAGGTTCAAATCTAGTTTTCCCGCCTTTGGCTGTCCAACATGTTTTCTGGAACACAAGACAGCATTCAGAAAAAAATAGCCACCTCTCTGTGACCGAAACTACTTATTGTAGCTACTCAGACCGGTGGATCCCCCCTCAAACCTCCCCCGCCTAAAGCCGCAGTGTAATTAGTTGCGGTTATTTTATTGGTCAAGGGTGAAGCGGTTCGTAGTTGCGTGTCGTAGCATCGAAAGCTGCGCAAATCCTTTCAAAGGAAAAAAATTAACCCACGGTTAGTTTCTGATTAATAAAACGTCGGATTGACGGCCCTTCGGTTAAAGTTATCCTACGCTTGACGCTATACCTGCTCTCTAAATTTGAATCAGTGAATAGTCACTGATCATTAGCGAATAGTCACTGATGCCTTCAGTTATAAGTATACCACTGGAAATCAGTGAAAAGTCACTAATTTATCCAGTGAATTTGAATCACTGATTCAAATAGTGAAATTTTCACCGATTGAATCAGCGAAAATTATTGGTTCTTATATATATTTGATCCGGTTGAAGATATTCTCGAAACGGAAAGACAATACGGTATATTCGACACATTTTTGTTTCGCGAGTCTGTATTGCAAGTAAAGAAAAAACAGACTCCTAACGCAGATGAAACTTCTCCGTTTCCCATCTCGTCGGAGCGAGCCAAGACTGGACGCAGTGAGACAACCTAACCTACCAAAAGTATAAGGAATTCAATGTAAGACAGTGAACAGCAATATTCACACAATTCATTGATTATTTGCAACTAACAAGCCAAATTGTGAAGAATTTTATAAATCCGCATGTGTACTTACGTTATGATTTTTACTGAACAGTTCGCGTGGTTGAACCGACGCCCAAATCAGCACGCAACATATGAACGCGAACGATTTGGCGGTTAGTAGGCAGCTCCATGGCGGTTAGAGACTCGGCGTACGCGGCGCCCCTAGCGTTCGTCACGAAAGTCACTGACGAAACAGTGAAGTTATGCACTGGTTTAGCAGTGGTAAAATCACTGCTGAAATGGACTTCACTGATACTCCAGTGAAAAAGGGTTCAAGACACTGTTTCTGCAGTGAAATACCAAGTCACTGATTCAATTAGTGAAATTTTCACTGATTCAAATTTAGAGAGTAGGTACAGATTTCTACAAGAAGTTATCCTGCAGAACGTTGGTCGTTAATTGTGAATGACCCTGTATAACATACGTCCGCATGGGTAGAAGCGCCGAGAGGCTGCAAGAGCCAGGAGCCAGGAGCCAGTGACATGGCGTTCTCTTCTGATTTACTGCGTCTATCTCTGAACATTAGTCTTTAGGCGGCGGCATTCGATATCATCGGGTTTAAAAAATGCCCTCGTCAACACACCGCTGCTGTACCGGAGCCCCTGCACAATCTCTCTGGTGCACTGCAGTGGCCCCGCGTAACGTAGGGTACCACCGGTCACCGGACAAGACCATCGCTTACCAGTGATCGTATTACCCGCGCCCGCGCCACATACCCTTGAGTAGTTCCGCTGCTAGGTATTATTACACACACATGTATTGTACATGCGCGTCAGAGCCACAGCCGTAACGCTATGATCCAGGATGGACACCCCTGGGGGCAACAGGTAGATGAACGCCCACGCTATCCATGTAGGTATATGCTTCGTGTCGGATGTAACAGAAAGTTTGGGTCCTACAGTTGTCGCCCCAGTCAATGCCACTGTCCCAGTTATTGAACAAGCTGGTCAATATTTTACGATAGATTTCACGCTCATCAGAGTATAAGTAACTATTTTCGATGAATTATAAATTCAGCTCAGAAAATTGGCACTTTCATTTTGTTCTTCATCAACTGGCATGGCGAATTTGAATCGTATCCGAGTTGTTAAGTGACGATTCATAACCTAAACATTGTGAGGTTCTTCTCTGGCTTCAGAAAAACTGCGCCAGTATATCGAAATTTTTTCGCTATCTCGTGAAATGCCCAATAACTGGGCTGTACACCTTACTTCCAATGACAGATCGAATTATCGGCGAAAAAATAATTTCATACCTGCGCCCCATCCGTCACCTATGTCTAAACCCAGGCATACTGGCGTCGTCAAGCCGCCATGGGCTTGCTAGGCACGGGCTATTGTCTCACCTCGGAGAAAGTGACCCTAATAGCAAATGAATGATTAGAGAATAATCCACCAATCAAATCCTCGCTCGCCAAGCACCCGCGCAGTTCTACCTCTTGCACATGGAGTGGAGCTCGAATTCCGGATTGCTGAGCGCTGTAAGTTTTTTTGGCGAGTGCTTTACAGGGTTTAATCTACCGCGGTGCAGCAAGTGGCTGATCCACCTTCTTCCGAGTTTTCAGCTCACGGGATGAAGGCAAAGTCCTGTAGAGGCCACCAGCGGTGATCAGCGGGGCGCTACGGAACCACCCGTAACAAATTTCATTTTCGTTGGTCGACGATTTATCTCGAATCCTTGCCGCGGACTACAGTCTGAGGCATGGGCCTAACGGCGGGCCGGATGCTGTGGTGCGGGTGCAAGACACACTCCCGACCTCCCTCATCCTTCTCCCTCGCTCACTCTCTAAATTTCTTGGAGTGAAATTTTCACTCTTAAGGTGGAATGAAAAGCAGGGGAATCTTTTTGGAGTGAATTTTCACTCCTATAGAGACATCCGACACTCCAGTTGAAAGAGTGGAGAATGTCACTCTGATTTTGCGAGCGGTATCTCTCACTCGTGTACCTATAGAGTGAATTTTTCCATTCTAATTTTTCGAGTGACTGTTATTTGACTCAAAGTTTCACTCCGAACGTAAGGGTGAATCCGCGAGGGGCATCTGTATTGGAAATATGATTATTTAGTGTGGATTATCTTCCTAAATACGGCGATACGACATAAAAGAATGAACTTCAAATGACATTTATTGAACAATCCACGTAAAAAATTATATTTTGTATCACGAAAATTCTTCGGAAATAGAAAATACGTGGATTATGAGTATTCGTTGGACCTATAGTTGCAGAATTTTCAATGTTAGTTGAAATAATTATTAAACTTGAAGTTGAAGCAACATAATTTGGCCGAAAATACATGATTAAAGATGTTGTTTAAACCGCAAAGCCCATTCTTGAATTCTAAATACTTAAGTAGTCTGCCGAAAATATTACACGATAAAAGGTACTTATCAACGTAATACACATTTTGGCCATAAAAAAATAACGCCTGGCTCTCCCACTCTGAAAATTACACAGCACTGAGAGAATACATATATCTACGTCTCTGATTTTTTTTCAGATTAAAAAAAAGGCATTTTTCCGCAATCTCTAATTGTTTCGGGAAATGCAGACAATTTTATGTTGAGCGATCGAAAATCCTAATGCCCTATTTTTTTCTAAAAACTATATTCTTTTGCGAAGAAAATGAGCCCAAGTTGATCTCCCTATGACCAACGTAGCCGGAGTGATGATTTTTTGAAAAAAAAAAATGCGCCAAAACGAAGAGGTTGCATAAACTTTAAAAATATTGAGAATAAAAAAAAAAGCTTTGGCGAGTATTTTTTTTTCATCGTGAACTACTTTTTCTGAGATCGACGTCAAGATCAGAAAAATTTGTTCCAAAAGCCTTGATCACTTGATATGGAATTGCCCTTATAATATATGTGAATAATGTGATTTCGAACAAACATAATAATATTTATAATCACATTTCAGTAGCAAATTCCGAGTGATTTCCATCATTTTCAGAGAATTCCAATATTTTCCTAGTGAATTTTGATGAATTTTTATGAATATCCGTAACTTCATCGAAATCTAGAATTTCTCTTCGAAATACTACCAAAAGTCCGAATTGTTCTAAAAATTCGTAGTAATACAAATTTCAATCCGGATTCAAAAGATTTCTCAAGTGACTCACCTCTCGTTTATCATACCTACTATCAGATCCGAAGCCCGCGTTCGGATTCTTAGATTCTCGAAATGATGGAAAGTGTCATCACAACTTGCATCGTGGTTTCTTTTTCTTAGCATCAGAATGGACTATTTTTAAGGGCTGTGCGAATACAGTATTCGAATCCGATCAAATCAAATAATATGAACTATTCGCACTATTCGAACTATTCGAACACTTCGAACTCTTCGAATTATTTGAAGATTCGGATCTTTCGAAAATTTGACACTTTCGAAGATTGAAATAATCGAGGAAATGATTTGAGTTAGTCGAGAATTCGCATTATTCGGTCCGAATTCAGAATATTTGATTGTTATTCGAATGGAGGACACTTTCTACGCTCACTCACTCAGATGAGTTGTGTTTTCAAGGGCCGTCGATACAAATTTGATTAAATTCGTACGTGTAGTTTCGAAACAAGAAATATGTCCGCGCTCGATCAACGATTTACCACGAACAATTGCAAAGATCAAAATTATTTTTGGTCTCATAAGTTCCAATTTCGCTGAAAGCTAACGGAATCTTACGAAAACACTTGGATTTTCTAAACGCGCATACCAATCCTAAAGATTCTATGTCGATTGATCAAGAAGTTAGTCCATTTCGAGGAAAATAATTTTCGGTTAGATACCATTACTCCGGTTGAAAATTCATGAAAAAAATACGTAGCTATCCAATTGTTGTTTATCAATTCTGAATTCTCTCAAAATCCTTCCTTTCTCTTAAGTCTTTGAACTTTTCGCAATCCAATTCTTTGAGACAAACCCATGCTGCTCGAAAGCTCTATACATATATCATTTTTTTTTTTTTCTCGAGAACCCATCTTCCTCAGCAAAGATTTTCGAGGAAACAAAATTCATTATGGGCAAAAATTCTGTTAACGAAAATCAATTTCTAAAATGAATGATCGGTCTTTCTACGCAACTTGGATATGACAAAAGGTATTCATGTAGGTACCCAATCGAAAATTATTGGGATTCGAACTTCACGTGAACAGAAAATCGTCCTCGTCTTTTTCAGCAATGGACTGGCTCCCACATTAATGAACATAAAACCTTAAAAATGTATGTGCATTGTGCACGTTCAGAAAACAGTTGAGAAAGAGCCAATATTTAGACCAAAAATGATTTACATCTCTTGCCTGGTTTGTAATAGATCGTTGATCGAGCTGCTCGGGATACGTTTCCTGGCTGTATCCTCCTCGAAGTAAATGGGGCATTCCATGTCAACTCGACCAATGATTTTCCCTCACCATTTTTGAATCGCTTCATAATTTTTATACGATTTTCCTATCTCAAAATAGCACTCCCAAATTTTTTCAGATTTTTTCCGCAATCCGTTAATTTTTTATTAATATTCAATCCCATCTGAAAAAAGGTTTTTTTTAAAAATCTCAAAAAATTCTCAAAAATCTAGTTGTTCATTCCAATCATTTTGCCACCTGGCCCATGATGGGACCTTTTTTTTTTAATTTTTTATATCACTTTAAACATTTTCACCAATCTTGCAACGTTACAAAAAAATCTGAAAAAAATCTAAAGAATCTAGTTTTTCATTCCGATCATTTTGACACCCGGCCCAGTATTATAGTGTTGGACTCTCAAGTCCGATTCTCAAATATTCTCGATTTTATAATGAACGTAATTTTGCCACCAACAGCTCGAACTTCAAGTCTAAGGATAGAATAAAAATGTAAAAATCATTGATTTATAATAAACAAATATTAATTTGTAGTTCATTTATCAACTTGTAGAATACAAAGACATTGAATCCCCAATACTCAACGTACCCAGTACGCGGCCAAAAGAACGAGTGTATAACACTTCTCGAGTATTGGGGATTCAATGTCTTTGTACTCTACAAGTTGATAAATGAACTACAAATGAATATTTGTTTATTATAAATCAATGATTTTGTATTTTTATTCTATCACTCAGACTTCAAAGTTCAGCTGTTGGTGGCAAGTACAAATCGAGTGACTGAATCAGACGAAATTAACAGGCCGAATTGTCAAATGATCAGAAAAAACTAGATAACTGGAGCTTTTTTCAGATTTTAGCGTTGGAGACAATGTTTAAGAGAGGTAATACAAAAATTTAAAGGTCCCGTCGTAGATGAGGTAACAGATGAACAACGAATTTTGAGAATTTTTAATTTTAAAAAAACCTTTTTTCAGGCTGGGATTAATATTAATAAATTAGTTGCGAAAAAAATCTGAAAAGGCCCAGGTATACCCAGACCAAGGAAAATCGTATAAAAAAATATGAAACGACCAAGCTGTTGAATCGTGGTCGAGAGATGACATGAATACTAAATATATAAAGTTGAAAATATTACGTTTCATTAATTTCGTTACTCTCTCCGTGAGTTTCAGATTCGCCAGAAATGAATTCGTCGTCATCATCGTTATCACCAATGTTTATGAGTGATGAAGAATATTCCTCATATATCCATTATCCGAGTGAAATACAAAAAGCCTAAAAACTCAGAATCATTTGTAAAAAATATATACGATTGTCTCTAAAGAGTCGCAATTATCCGGAACATCCTCATTTTCTGGAAGCTTTGAATTATTCTTCAGTAGAATCAAATTATTCGAAATTTGGACAATTCGAATCATTCAAAGTTTCGAATAATTCGATTCGATCTTCAAATTGAATTTTACTGTTGGCATGGCAGTCATTGTTCTCCTATGTGGTTACGAATGTGCGACTATACGGAAAGAATTAAATTTCATATAATTATGTTTAATGTTTTAAATTATGTAAAATGATTACGAAACATTCATGACAATCCATGTTTATCAATGGGAACATGATGAATTGAACGCAACAGACACTTTTTTTCGTAGAAATTAATCGAAAATCGCAAATTCTACACATTTCTATGGAAAATAAGCAAATCTCGTTAACGTTATATATACATATTTTGTACTCTCTGTCTTCAAATTGAGTACAAAAAAATATAGAATAGGGAACCCAAAAGCCATAACATGCCAACTATTCATACGAATTGGATGATTTTCGGGGCTTCCCGAGTCGAAATTTTCAACCTCCTTCAAACCTCCCCAGAACCTCCAAGATGTTCAAATTTTGGGAGTACGGAGGTTCAAGGGAGGGTACGATATATTCGCGGCGCTTTAATGTTATACTCCACTTGAACCTCCAAAAGTGGCAGAAACTAGACATTTTGATTCAAAGGAGGTTATGTAGGGTACCCGAGACCCTCCTTTCGATCCAGTTGAGCCTATTTCAACGCTCACGCACACCCTGCAGACCCTCCTTTGGGCCTATTTCAGGGCCTACAGACCCTGTTCTAGGCCTATTGCAGACCCTACAGACCCTCCTTTAGGCCTATTCTATCTATCCTCTACGTACGTCACAGAAATCATCTCCGTCGATATGGGGCATAATGTTATAATCCAAAAAGCGAATAAATATTCAACTAAACATTATTTATCGAAAATTCGAACCAAAAATAGCTCGACCTTACTGGAAAAAAGGGAATTTTTCAATATTATTATGATTGAATTACAAATATGGGACGACATCAATATTAACAAAAATAATTTGCTTGAAAATTTGATAAGGATTCAGAAATAATTTATCAAATTTTCAGTTTTTTGAAATTACAACAATACTATTGTAGTGTTGTAATAGTCAAGCTCAATGCAACCACCTATAGTAAGAGGTACAGCTGGGGTTATACCTAAGCGCGATCACGTTTGGATCTTACTCAGTGTCAAAGTGTTTAAACGTCTGCACCGAGCCGTGGTTCTTGTTATATGCCGGTGGCGTTATACTTGCGGGAACGAAACGGAAGCCTGCGCGGCTATGCGGACGCACTTTGAACTACGAACACAGGCCAAAACTTGGAATCAAGTAGGTTAAAACTCACTTTCAGACCCTACGCAACCTCCTTTTGATACCGAGTCTTCAATCCAAAGTGTCCTCGGCATGCTTGGGATCCAAAGGAGGCTATGTAGGGTCAAGCAACGAGAGTTTTGATGCAGAGGAGGTTATGTAGGCTACGTAGGTTCATAGTCGCTAGACATCTGCGATTAAAAGGAGGTTTAAGAGGGCTAGCGGAGGCTGAAGTGGAGTGAAAGGAGGTTTACCGATAGCACTGAAATCTGCAAATAGGGCTTAGTAGATTCAACGGAGGGTAGCGGCTAGTGCGAAACAAAAGAAATAGGTTCTGGGGGATTCAAACGAGGCCTAAAATTTCGACTCAGGTTTGGCCGCTTTTTATCATTGGTCCCCTGTGCGTCCGGGTAGATAGTTAAATTCATTGAACTTTGTATATATATTAATTTATTACTCGGAAGAATGAAATAGGACAGAAGCAAAGACCGGTTGACCACACGCACCCACAATGCGAAGGCGTCGTATTGTTATCACGCGGTACAACTCCCAGGTATCAGATGTAGATGAACCATTCGAGAGAATGTCGCAACGTTGAAGGTCCTAAAACACAGATACCGATTGAAATTAATTAAATTGAGCAAACGAACCTGTGTACACGCCGCTATCATGAACTATGCAGCTGATAAGCTTGACGTGATTCGTCTCCGCTTTTATCTCTTTTTTTCTTTCATTCAATTTTAATTCCATTTCCGAGCATATATTGTCGTTGTATCCATACATCACTGAACATAATATTCAAAAATCTTGCAATCGAACAAATGTGTTTCGGAAATATTTAGATCAACAAACCTGAACAGGCTGATTCATCGTTCGGCCCTTAATCAACGAATCAGGCCTTCGAAGAGGCAACATCCGGGATGTTCGCGACAGAAATCGGATCTTGTAGACAACGAATGGTAACATGTATCATACAAAAATCTTGAGTACTTTTTTTGTACATTGAATCTTTTTTTCAGCATTCTTCTCACTCGCAGAAATTGAATATCCAGAACCGTCAGGTCTCGGATGGCAGTGTCTTATCGGCTTTGACTTCAGACAGAATGTCGGGTCATACCCGTCGATATTGGAATCAGGAACTATTAGGAAACGACAAATAGGAGTGTGAGAGTAAACTCAAAGAGCTTCCTCGGAAATATCTGTCGTTAAAAATTAGATTCTTTGGTCCGAGGCTTTGATGGGAATCTTGAGGATCACCGAAGACAAGAGCTATGACGGCGTTTCCTTAACTTTCTCACATAGTTTTTCGTGGCTAAGAACGAGTTGGCCATCGCAGTCACGTCCCAGACCAAATTATTCCCCCTTAAATTTCTCAGTCTCTGTTTTTCTCACTCTAGGCGCTACTACAAAGAAATACCTTGACTCATTCAGGGCTGTTGGTCGTATCCACAACACATCCCTTTTATGCAGTATAGAATTATACGCGTAAGATGGTGAATGTTAAAAGAACTTTGCTCTGGAATCAACCCGCGGGGTTAAAGAAAGTGCGCCCCCACCCCATGCCCTTTATTGTGAGCCGGTTTGTAGGGAAAACAGATTTCTGCTTTCTACACGCCACGGTTATGGCTATAGTGGTTTGAAATATCGAAAAACAAACCTAGGCGGCACCCAAGTACTTATCGGTCCAATATCCTGTGTCGGAACTCGGAACACAAATTCCAAATCAGTTGACTACCGGCGTTACCTAAGTCACATGAGTCACAAGAATTGTGTTCAACTACTTCATTGATCATTTGTAATTTCAGGGTTCTGAGGGTTTCTTCAACTGGTCTTTTTTAACATCGTTTACTACTCCAGATTTTGGAACTCTCATGATAGGCGACAGAATGATGTAATATATATTCCAAAATGAAATGAAATAATATGGGAACATGATACGAGCATGGCTATAAATGTACTCAAGTGAGATGCAACATGTCAAAATTTCATACAGAAACGAATCCTGAAACATTAGAAACATTAGAAATTAAGCTCAAACAATGGTGAAAAACGAGTTACAATGATCTAAAACACCTTAACACCAGGTTGAAAATGCTGAAGCGACCCGATATACATTAAGCTTGGATTAAAAAAAAAAGATGAAAGTCGCAGCTAGCTGAAACAAAACAGAATCTGATAAAATGCATCCGGCAATCATACGATGAAAACTCACGCTACCAATTGTGACCACGAATGATGGATCGGTCATCAATTGTTTCCACATTCAAATTGATGACGACTTTGATCAGAGTTATTTTCACGGTTTCGCAGTGAGTTTCATACCCTAATTTGTGATTCGAAGGACGTGAACTGAATGTTCACCGCCTTTAATATTGACAACTTGTTCACTTGTAACTATTTCAAGTGACTTTAGAAACCTTCGAGAGTATAGTTGCTTCAGAATGACAATAGGCCCTCGATAGCGAAACTTTCACTTCTCATAATGACATCAGCTGTAGGCGTGTTTTGGGGTTGTGCGGCGGAGTATGAGATAAGATCGCGGACCACCACCGGTGACGTTTGATCCTATCGCATAGCCATTTACAGAAAAACTGGGTCCCGGAGCAATGCCTCAATCCTGACTTTTATTTCAATAAGTGGAACCTCTTTATTTCCCATTGTACTGGAAATTAGCAACCTCGTACCTTCCGCTTCGCACACCAGACTCTCTGATCACCTTGCTTACTCTACTCCCGTTGATGACATACTTATTTCTGCACTGAGAACTCTGACTAATCGCTGGCCGCGAAGACTTCACAGATTTCGATGCAATCTCACACTATAGTGCTTACAAAAAAAAAAAAAAAAACAGAAACTGTTCAGCAGCTGCAGCTTGAAGACTTTCACAATCGAAATTAAGAAAGGCCTGAGGAAGGATCTTACCATTATCAAAAGACACGAAATTGTCTAATCCTTTGACCCAAGGATTAACACCTTGTGAGTCAAAATGACTCGGCGTTTCGCGTGGGTTTTAACGTTATGCAAAATCATTTGGATGTCTCTACTATTGTCAATAGGACCTTGGTTTCTTCCAAAGACTTTCGCGGTGATTTACCGTCCGACACGTTATAATTTTATAAAATTTATCGTGATCTTTGGACACGGTCGTCCCAACAAAATCCGAATTTAGGGGAAAGACGCGTCTGTTTCGCCTTTGCAAAATGTCATTCGTCTGCCCACTGCTGGACCATGATCATCTGACCACCTGCCCGTCAATCAATTCCCCCAATGTCCAAGCTTCGCACGGTTTGCAGGGACCTCTCGAGGACCTACTGCCGAGCACGCGTCGACCGTTCGACCAGAAAATACAACGGCTATTTAGCACGTGCCGATTCTTGGAAATTGGAAATTTTATCTTCTTTTCGAAATCCTTCAGGACCCGAGTTTGAGACAAGATGGTAAAAAGACTGAGAGAGCGTTACGATCTGAATTAATTCCAATACCAGCTTCTAAATAGTTTCGATTCGTTAAATTCAGATCCAATCATAATTGGTTCCGTCTAATTAATGGCAGATTGAAGAGATTCGAAATGGTGAATCAAAATTGTAGGTATATTTATGTACCCTCTTGAAGCACCTATGTGCCTCTTCGTATAAGCAAGAATGAATCATCTTCTCATAACGAGTCCTGGCGAGTTCTTACCTGAACGATCAGGTCAATCGATCTACTACTCAGCTGTGCAGGGGTCTCGATGAAAAGTACGAAAAAGAAATAAAATAATCTCAAAATAATTTTTGCGGAGCACGAATTGGCAACGAACTCAGGTGAAACAGCTGATTGGTAGCCTCAGTAATATGAGAAAAATAAATTATACACAAATTACAAAGTTACAAAAAAAAAACAGGGCGCGAAGATGTGAAAGCTTACAAAAGTTAGGAAGAATGTTTACAACAATGAGAATGTTGGTCGGATTGTACGGCTGTACTCATGTCAGATGATAACGGGCCCGACCAGAGCACAAAGGGTGTGTAATGGTCGGGTGGCTGAGTAAATAGGTGTTAGTAAGTTTGGGATTCTGACCAGCAGAGCCGTAACCACGACACGCCAGACTTCGGTAATGCTTAAAGATTTTCCTACAAAGCGAGTGAAATAGCTCGTAGGAAATGAACACCAGGAATAGCTATTCATAAGAATCACTCCAGTGCCTGGCATTCATTCTGAAGTTACGTAGAGAAGAAAATCTGTCCCATAACCCACACAGGTACAGTGTATGTGAACGTCATTGTATCTCGCAGACGAGTCCAGCGGTGCTGAGCAACGACTAGACGAGGTATCCTAATACATTCCACTTAGGGATCTTAGAGTCCTCCGAAAATGACTACCACTGCCTCCAACCATTTAGGGAACTGAATGTATGAAGGCACTGGACCGACCCCTGAGTGCATCTTGAGTTTTTGACACGATTTGCTACAAGAAGAATAAACCAATATGCAGGATTGCAGGTTCCACTAGTTGTATTGCCATTGAGATTTCTGTCGTCGACTGCATAGGATGCGTGATAAGTTTTATTTATATACGGAGTAGCAAATTTGCAAGCAACTGATAATAAATCAATTCACTGTTCCATTCAGTTGAATCTAATACAATTCTAAAATTCGAAATCCTCCCACAAAAGTGTCGTGGAATTTCGAATTCGACTGTAAATACTAACATGCTTAGTAACTGAATTTGCATTTATAATTTTGCAAGACTTTGGCGAGTCTTTTGTAAGACTTCACTGAATATTTATATAAAAACCGACAATGCAGCTGATTCTTTCTACTTTCAAATGCAACCTGGATCATTTTTGTACGCATTTTGCCGGCTGAGACATCTAACTTTTTGTCCCGATCGAAAATGATGAGGGAAAATCATTGGTCGAGTTGACATGGAATACCCCATATGGGGCATTAATTATATATATATATATTGCTTTACGCTTTCCTATATGATTCTTTGATCTTGACAAAGCACTCCTAAATTTTTTCAGATTTTTCCCACTAAACGTTGATTTTTTATGATTATTCCACCTCATCTAAGATTGGATTTTTTTTTTAATCTGAATAAATTATCGGAAATCCCATTTTTCACTCCGGTCGTTTTGACACCCGTCCAATGATATGCCGAATTTTTTTTCTACCTATTTTCAGCGTTTTAAACATTGTGGAAAAACGAAACGCAATGTTTCAACCTTATGAAAATGCTCCAAAAATTATCAAGAAATCTGTGGTCAATTCAGGATTTTTTTTAGATCTTCATAACATACCGCAGCATGGCATTTTGTTTGTTACAAAGTTTTAGAATGCTGAAAAAAAAATAGTGAAAAAATCAGCCCGTCATTGGACGGGTGTCAAAATGATCGGAATGAAAAATGGGATTTTTGACAATTTCTTTTAGGTTAAACAAAAATTCAATTTCTGATGGGGTAGAATAATCATAAAAAATTACCGGTTGGTGGGAAAAATCTCGAAAAATTCAGGAGTGCTTTTTTTAGATCAAAGAATCATATAGGAAAGCGTAAAGCGAATGCAAAATGGTGAGGGAAAATGATCGGGAATCGACCAATGATTTTCCCTCACCATTTTGAATTCGCTTTACTATTTCCCCGGTCTCCCCTCAAGTGAGAGATACCACTAGCAAAATCAGAGTGAAATTCTTCACTTTTTCAACTGAAGTGACGGATGTCACTACGTAGGAGTGAAAATTAATTCCAAAAAGAGTGCTCCGCTTTTCACTCTACGTTAAGAGTGAAAATTCCACTCCAAGAAATTTGGAGAGTATGTGCTATTTGACGTCGTCTTCATTTGCATTATTCGATGCAAGTTTAGTAAATTTTGGAAACCAAATCGGGGACCGTATTTTTCCAAGACTCAAGGTCAAATGTATCCTTAATTGAATACAACACCACATCCGGTTCCGAATGAGCTTCCTAGCTACGGGCAACCTTTTATTGTTGACGCTAATGAAGAGACTGAAAACCGTATGATTCGAAATGTGAAACTGAATAGTGAAGTCTTACGTATTGGTGATGACATTTAATAATAATATATTTGTCAGGACGTATCAAATGATAGGAGAAGAATTACGAAATCAGAAACAAAAAGCTAGAAGATCTAACAAAAAACTCCCTGAGTTTCATTTAATATTCAGCTCGAAGCCACATGCCGAGTCTAAATTTTCAATCTCCTTTAAACCTTCCGAGAACCTCCAAGATGTTCAAATGTTGGGAGTAAGGAGGCTCAAGGGAGGATACGATATATTCGCGGTGCGTTTAATGTTATACTCCAGTTGAACCTACAAAAGTGGCAGAAACTAGACATTTGGACTCGAAGGAGGTCATGTAGGGTTGTACAGTGCCTCCTTTTGATCCAGGTGAGCCTATTTCAACGCTCACGCACACCCTGCAGATCCTCCTTTGGGCCTATTTCAGGCCTATTGCAGACCCTACGAGGTACTGCGGTTGTACCTAAGCGCGATCACGTTTGGATCTTACTTCAGAGTCGAAGTGTTCAAACGTCTACACCAGACCGTGGTAGTTATCATATGCCGGTGGCGTTATACTTGCGGGAACGAAACGGAAGCCTGCGTGGCTATGCGGACGCATTTTGAACTACGAAGACAGGCCAAAAACTGGAATCGAGTAGGTTGAAATTCATTTTTAGACCCTACGCAACCTCCTTTTGATTCCGAGTCTTCAATCCAAAGTGTCCTCGGCCTGCTTGGGATCCAAAGGAGGCTACGTAGGGTCAAGGAACGAGAGTTTTAATGCAAAGGAGGTTATATGTAGGGTCAAGGAACGAGAGTTTTGATGCAAAGGAGGTTATGTAGGTTCATGGTTGCTAGATATCTACGATTAAAAGGAGGTTTAAGAGGGCTAGCGGAGGCTGAAGTAGAGTGAAAGAAAGGAGGTTTACCGATAGCACTGAAATCTGCAAATAGGGCCTAGTAGGTTCAACGGAGGGTCGCGGCTAATGCGAAACAAAATAAATAGGTTCAGGACGATTCAAACGAGGCCTAAAATTTTGACTCGGGATATTGTAACAAGCGGGTTTGGGCTGACTATGAGCCAGCCTTCGAACTTCCCGTTATTCATTTTGTTCTCAGCTGTTTTAAAATTTGCAAATATGACCTGAGATTCTTGATCAGCGATCCCAAAAACCATATGGTACCAAATTTCATTGAAATTCGTTGATCCGTTCTCGAGATATCGTCATTTTTGTTGTGTTTTTGGGAATTTCATTATTTAAATATAGTTCGAAAATTAGTGAACCTATCAAAGGCAAAATCTAATCAGTTCTAAGTTAAGAAAAGCCCCGTCGATTGACCCAAATTTGATCAAAATCCGCGCACTTGTTCTCGAGATATCGCGTTGACAAAAATGTGGTCACATCCATACATACACATATACACACATACACTGCACACCCGGACGTCACAGTGAAAATAGTCGGAGGTGATTCATTTGAACCGCGTAACGTGGAGATTCAGTGGGAACTCAACTTTTCATTTTCGGGGTGATTACAATACAAATACAATAACTTCCTTTTTTCTCTGGAAACAGAGAAACGGAAAGTTAAAAATGATTGTGAATTTACTACACACATTAACTTCACGAAAGTCTTGTAAAATTAAAAATTTAGTATAGCAAAGTGAATCGCTATGCATGTTCTTTGAATTTATGAACAAATTTTTAATATTACTATACCTACATTCATCGCGAAAATACGAAATTGTGTATGAAGTTTACAAAATTGTGTGGTAAAATCATCATATTTATAAATTAATTTTACTAAAGCGTGGAGTGATTTCATGAGACATGTATGTGAACAAAACTTCCAACACATTGTTGGAAGTTCACAACAAATATTTTTCACAGTGTGCAGGTATAAATCGCTGAACATATAATTTTTGAAGTAGTAACGAAGTCACTATAATTATTTCTACAACTGCTTATTGTAAAATCCCGGATCATATGATTAGTGAAATATAGGGGATCAAATGTTAAAATGCAACGAAAATGCGAACGAGACGGAAATGCGTGCAAAACGGAAGTAACAACTATGCGGATGAAAAAAGTTTGCAAAAGACAAAAGATAGAAAAACACGAAAGATGGAAAAAGATTATGGATGGTCGATGTGTCAGATCGTGACCGATCCAAATGTATGGCCAATCCGTCAGATTGTTACCGATCATCGATCTGCCAGACTGCGAATTTTTTCAAACCTTATTCTCAGAGAATTCGAACCAAAATGCGACAGATACAAATATATCAAAACAGAATGCACAGAACGCGAAAACAAGTGACATTTTCAATGCTTTGAGAGGCTTGCGTTACACACAAGGTCTGTAGATATTTTACACAAAATTGTGACAGAACACACAATTCATGGACCTTGTCGTGATTATTGCTTACAAAATGGAAAATGTTCAAAACACTATGCGAAACAATTTCGTCCAGAAACTACAATGGGTGAAGACGGATACCCGTTTCTTCCGTCGAAAGAATAATGGTGTGACCTCTGACCGACTTGGTGGATATAGATTTGACAAAAGTACAATATCTGAGACTTTTCATATATTCCATACACAGGAACTAATTTTCCAATGTCATTTCAAACATCAAATCCATATGAGTTATTAAAAAAATTGAATCATACCCTCTTTAACTTTTCCTGTGGAAAATGGGGTCCCAGAGTTGGACTTTCCATAAGCAACATTTGATCAATAATTCAGAATTCACACCATATGGTATTTTCTTACTAAATGACTAATGCACATCACCACGTGCCGTTCTGATTTTCGCTCGTTTTCTATTGTGTTGTGATAACCGCTCTTCTGGTATCTCCTTACCGCAATTTCTCAACGCCATTTTGCCAATTTGTAGACGTTCAGATATGATATGAAGCTTGATTGTTATTCGTTCAAGTTGACAGAGCTGCGTGGGGTTAGGGGCGTCTGACTAATGACAAATAAGATTCACAATCAGTATTGACCAAAAATGTCGATTGTTCTTGAGTGTGACTCACAGCTGTGACTAGTGAGTTGGTCGTGCTCAGTGCTCGTTATGAGACAAGTGATTGCCGGGTTCAAGGGTTTGTTTGTTTTCAGGGGGGCTGCACTTTCTTTAGAACTGAATTCCTTATAATAAATTGCCTACAGTTTCTAAACGTGCAATGTACTTATCTTCTAGGTTCAAAGTGTTCGAGTAAACAGACACTTCTCTATGGATAAGGGCGAAAAAATATTCCTAACAATGGAATTCGGATTTCGGTATCGGCCGTAACGCGGACAACCACTGAGTGGAATTATTTTTATGAACCCCGCGCAGTGTGATAGTTGGAACAAGAAGGGTCAACAATGCTAATCGTGTAAGCCGAGTTTATCCGATCAGTACATCCTGACTCACCAAAATGTTCTGTGCCTGTCATCAAACACTCGAGCATTCGGGAGTGTAAATATTGATGCGCGGTTGTAAAACTACCTAAGACCAACCACACACAGTGAAGTAATAGTCGAGTTTAGAAACGATAAAGGGGTGTTGATTCACGTGAGAGCAATTTAGCCTCTCAAAAACTCTTCACTGTGGGATTCAAGTCAAGTCTCCAACCGATACGACGACTCTCCATGATATTTATTCACTTTTTTTCAATTCCGATCGATCTCATAGTATGACAGTAGTTGGTAATCATAATAATGACTGCGATTTCATGAGAATTTACGAGTAAATCTGCATGTACGTGATCATATATATTATTCCGTTCCCCCTTTTGTTTCTTCTTCTTTTTCCGGCTTTTTTCCTCTCATACTTAGCCGAGGGAGCCGTCTCCTGCTCCTCTCACCTTTTAAACACCTGGCGGCTACTACCGTGCCGCTGCCTGCCCGTCGGTCCTGCTCGATGGGTCTGGCCCTACCATATGCGACCTCGGCCGGGTCTGGCCCCACCGAGACTAGTTCATAGTTCGGCCAATTTTCGGGCCTTATTGGGGACCCGGGCATGTGCAAGGGCTCTGGAAAGACCCTTCCCCTTCGTCTATGCTTATACACGTACCTGCATACATGGCGATAGACGCTTGTGTATATAATACCAACGGTTAAAGAACGTATGGAGCGGAATTACCATCCTCCGTTTCGTGTTCCCTGAATGTATAATGTACATGACCTTTGTTTTTGTTTGGTCAATTTTCCTCTTTCTCTTCCAACACAGTTATATTCATGCAATAACCGATCTGCTTCCGTAAAACGGGGAAGGGAAAATTTCCCAAAGCTCTATATAATCCTGGTGAAAATGGGATCTGCAGAAAATGTAAACTGAAGCGTTCAGTAAATGTGAATTGATCCAGTTTACATGTCTCGAACATTGAGTAGCATCCCATTTTCGCCAAAGAATGCAATTTAGGTCTTATTTAGTGCTATATTTAGGTACAGGGTTTTTTCCCGGTTATCCGTCTCCAAGAATGCATTTGTCGGGAATTCGAAATCCCCAAATTTCATAGCGTAACCTTACATTCTCGACGCAGTATAATCTCTGGTATAGATTTATCGCATGAAGCAAGAGAATTTGGTGGAACCTGCACTGTGTAAAATGAAAACGCGGTACTTATATCATTCTCAACCCGTATAATTGTACATACTAACACTCTAAAAAGTTGCCTCGCACCCAGTTATCTTGGCATCCTTCAGGCTTAGGGGATAACTGGTACCGAGAACAAAAGATCGTACACGTAGCCTAAACCCAGCTACACACGGCATGCAAAGGACGACAAAAAAGGAGCTGATCAGGTACTGGAAAAACCGGAAACAGTCAAATTCAAGAATCAGCTGTATCGCGCAGTGCCTGAGTAAACCTCATGCCTCCTATACCCTATCTGGTCCTCACCAAATGAGCATTATCGAAAACTTGTATCAATCCGCATCGCGGAGTTGCCGATTACAGCTTAGTGTATCGGACAGGGACGCGAGTATCGAGGGAGTAACGCGTGGATTCCGAAGTCGTCGGATAACGCGTGGGCGCTGGTGGATGCTGTGGCACGCGACAAGACCGTTACGTGGAGAACAGTTGCGCCAGGATATACGTGGAAGCCGTTAGAGGCACCGAGAGGGGACGAGTAGGAGAAGCGCACAGGAGAACAGGGTGAAAAATAATTCCGACGATATTGGCTTTAGCAGAAAAAGTCGATTGTACCGCTGCGCAATGGTACCTACGTGCATGGGTCGTATGGGGAAAAACCGTAAGGACCCAGCTGTGTTTTGGGTCTACACGTCGGAACGGGCGTCACGCGTCTCCCCCGGAGATGCGCTAAAACTACCTCAAAACCCTCACCTACACACACGCATCACGCAGCATCTGCTACACGCGCAACGTATCGTGTGTAGGTGCGAGTAGCGCGCGCGCGACCGGGAGCGCGTACCCCTCCGCAGGGCAGTAGGGACCTGGGTCCCCCTCTCTCGCCGCCTGAATCGCTGCTGCGTCTCTGTCCCCGGAACAGATGCGGCGCTAGGGATTGGCCGCTGGCCCGTGACCGGCCTGCCTCTATTGGCGGAGCGCGCGGGGCCCGGCCGCTTGCATTGGTCGGGCAGCACGTGCGGGCCACCTGCACCTAGGTGGAGGGGCTGACGGTTATATAAGGCCGCGGAGCACCCCCTGCCTCCAGAAACGGCTTGCAGCCGAATACGGTGCAACGTAGATACAGTGTTCCCGAGTCGGTCCTCTTCAGACGTCAGAGCATCAACTCGATTATCGTTTTACAATATAGCAATATTGAAGATACAGTAGAGTGAAAAGACTATTTATTTGTGTGCGGCTAAGTGTTTACACGGTGAACCGTCCAGCTTTACTTCTCTACCCCAGACGAAGCGGATAAAGTGATATCAGTGATACACGAATTTGGATTACCATCGTCTGAATCAATGTTTGTGTGAATAATTGTGAAGCGAGCCCCGAATATACTTTGTGTCGATAATCGTAGCAAAATGCTCGTCGACGATATGCCTCGCAGTTTTGTCAAGAGAAACAACAGCTACAGCCATTGTCCTTTGAAAAAACGTCCAGTTCACGTGATGCTGGGCGAAGAGGCGGCCTCAGAGCCGATAAAAGGTAAAGATCTTTTTTTTCAACAATCCTTCTTATCAATGTGTGAATTGGATTATCCGATGTTCCCACAGTCTTATCGTGACGATGCAAACCGATAAACTAACAGAATGCCGTTCGATTTATCGTTACAGAAGAGCTAGTCGAGATCGTGGTCGACGATGTACCGGAGCCGGAAAACCTGAGTACAAAACCTGAGGACCTGAGCAGAACGGCGGAAAAATTAAACAAGATCGCGTCGCCTTCCGAAATTAAATTTCCCTCCGCAACAACCGGACCTCTTCACACGGGTCTCGGCTCGCGCCGATCAGCATCACCACCTTCCCCATTACTGATCCAGCGGTCGTTCAGGAGACGGTCGCCCTCGCCGGTCGTGGGCACCGTCTTATCCCACGGAATCACCCATCCCCATTATCCGGTCAAGTCTCAGACCCCACCGGTTGGAATAGCGCCGCTGCATCCCGTCCCGAAGAAGGCCCGAGTCGAGGTGTTGCAGCACGAAAATTCGCCACCACCTCAATCGATGCACTTCATGGCGACCGGCGATGTCCCCCTGGAACCCCTCAACCTCAACACACCCGTCGAACCTCTGCCCAGATACGCGACTCCTGCGTGGGCCCGGGCAGCGCCACTGTTCCCACCCCATTATCTACCTTATCCAGCGTACCGGTACCCCGGGACGGAATTGTACCCCGCGTATCCGGTCGCTGGTGCGGGATACACGCACTCGCCACACTCGCCGGATCACCCGTCGGCATCTCCACCGCCCCACACAGTTCTCACTTGTCCGACGATCCAGAGGCCGGTGGCGAGGAGCTACGTGCCTTGGGGAAGCCCCGACCACTGTGGCCTGTCCCCGACGAGTTCGTTGGGCTCGGGTTCGCTCAGATCTCCACCCCCTGTGACGCCGGAGGATTTGTCGTCACCGGGAAGTGACAGCGGACGGTCCTCCGCAGGGAGCACGTCGGCTGGGACCATCGGGCAGAAAGTCGACAAGGGAAACTCAGCCACGCCGAGGTATCAGTGCCCCGATTGCGGAAAGTCGTACTCGACGTATTCCGGACTGTCAAAACACCAGCAGTTCCATTGCGCCGCGGCGGAGGGTCAGACCAAAAAATCTTTCTCTTGCAAATACTGCGAGAAGGTTTACGTCAGCCTCGGGGCGCTCAAGATGCATATCAGGACCCACACTCTTCCATGCAAGTGCCATCTTTGCGGCAAGGCATTTTCCAGGCCGTGGCTGCTCCAGGGACACATCAGAACTCACACCGGGGAGAAGCCCTTCAGCTGCCAGCACTGCAATCGCGCTTTCGCCGACAGGAGTAATCTCAGGGCGCACTTGCAGACACACAGTGACGTTAAAAAGTATTCGTGCTCATCGTGCAGTAAGACGTTCAGCAGAATGTCGTTGCTCACGAAACACCAGGAGGGCGGGTGTCCCGGGGTGGCCGTGCCCATGGCATACGCGTGCTGAGGGGCGTAAGCGGAGGGAAATACTTCTGAGTGCCTTTTTGATAATTCAACATGAAGAAGAACGGAGTACAAAAACGATGGTCGTCGTCGGAAAAACTGTAAAAAGATTGAATCAAGGTATATTCACACGACCGATTTTCCTCTTTTATATCATAGGTAGCATAGGATAAGTAAATGTCGTCGACATACGTGATAGCTGGTTTTGACGTATTTCGAAAGTTGCACTACTTATTTTTCGCCGTGTTGTTTGCTGCACTTGCCACGCTAGAGAATAGAGTCTTGTGGTGCTAATCGCAAGCGCAGACGGCATCGATCTTCATTAACGCGATGAAGCAGATCAAAAAATCATAGAATAATATAACCGATGGATCGCTGTGAGAACAGTAATCCCGTGAAAACTCTGTGCCATTTTTTGTTTTTTTGTTTAGGTACTGTGTATTATAATATACTTTGACTTTTTATCGAAACGTTCTTCCGAAAAAATTTACTATTACACATAATTTTCGTCATTTCTATTCGCGTTCTTTACAAGTCCTCTTTACAGATCATATAACTTTACCTACTTCAAACACTTGCGATTGTAATATCATATTATCATTACACATTGTGTTGATAATTTGTGGAACATATTATATATAATCACACACTATCAATAGATACACAGAGATGAATTCGTAGATGCGTAATGTAATACATAAGTAATGAACAAGTCGCTTATGCCTCTGAGAGAAATTCCTCTGCAATGGCAAAGAAAACAGAAAAAAACTTTCCATTCTTGAATATAACATACCAATAATATCAAGCCATTCTTTAGTTTGCCATAAGTTTTTTTACATCATAGTAACTATTCTCTCTATATATATAAATATATTCCAGTATTCATTTTATATTTCTGGTATTTATAATTTATGATAGAAAAACGAGAATGTTTTCGTTTTTTTTTTTGTATGCAAAATTGCTATTATCATCATCATCATTATTATGTTCATTATTATTATTATTATTATTATTATTATTATTATTATCATTATTATTATTATTATTATCACTACTATTACTATCATTATGTATCAAATAAGTTACTCGATGAAACTAGTCATGTATCATATATCATACACGGACGAAATATGATGGGTGAAAGAAAAGAGAATGAAAGAAAAGAAAAACAGTTTGGAAAGCCCGGTATTATAACATTACGTGGGAGATGACGGATAACAAAAAAACACGTTTGAGATATCGTTCTAAACTTTTATAGATGTACGGTGGTATGTATATTGATCCAGGGTGAGCAGAAAACACTATATTAGTAATACAAAAATTATACCTACTACGAAATATAGATATGCCTATAGATATATAGAAATATTTTATACGAAATAAATCACTAAATCAAACTTTAAATCATCTTGTTCGTGACTACTTGTTCTTTTCCTCCAAAGCCGCCTGCAATTCCATCCCAAAATACACAAAATTATCTTAGATCTTGATTATTCTGATGATGCTCAATAGGTAACTCAAGAATAATTTCATTCAATTCAAGTAGCTTTCGTTTCTATACGATCTTACTCCATAGCTCGTTTTTAGTATTCACTCGTGTCAGTCTTTCCATTAATTCATGAACAGATTTGAAAAAAATATTGAAGATGCTGATAAGAAAATGATAGATCGGTTATTAAAACGTAATCTTGAATTGCTTCATCTCACGACTCGCTTCTGTTTCTTCACTCTGTTGTCAAACTCTACCAAATTATCGGGATATCCTAATAAGTTATTCGTATTTACGGAGTTCGAATTCGACCAGATTGGTTACGCGGTGAGTAAAGATTCACAATACCATGATTTCCACATTCAGTTGAATAAAGAAACTTAAGCAGTTGTAGAACTTATGACTGGCATGTAACAGTCGCGATCGAGAAAAAGTATACCATTTACAGGGTCGAGAAAGTTTTGTTCTAGAAAATTCACTCAATTTTGTATATGTGCGAAAATTCAATTTTATATCCGATGAAGTTTGATCGCAAGAGGAAATCTCCCGGATAAAAATTGCGGATAGATGGCCAATGAGGTTTCCTAGGCCTAAAACTTGGTAGCTTAGATGATCGCGGTGGTAGAGTCGCGGAGAATGTCTCGGAAGACGAATCGATAACTCTGCATTATTCTCCAATCGTCAAATGAGCACAAATAATCGAATCTACGTTACCACATTTTTTGTCACCTATTTGCGGATATATCTTACTTGAAAAGTCATCTCAAACAGGTCTAGTACCGAAAACAAACCAAATTCGTATAAAAAATATCTGCGAAACTAAATATAATTCGGGAAAAAAAACTAATGAAAGTTTGTGCAATTTTGTTTCTGAAGAAAGTTCGGTCGAATATGTTAAAGATCTTTAGCGACAAGCGTCGGCATTTAAGCGTGACTATCGTTATTTTTACCTATCTGCACTCCTCACCGTCGCTTAGCGTCGGTGTTGGATTTCTATTAAATATCCTTATGGTTGGCTTTTTCTCTTTGATGTCGCATAGCGGCGCGGGCGCTCATAATGCGGCGTCTTGCGAAAGAAGCCAAGGAAAGACATTGCAGGGGCTGATGATCGGTATTACATATCGAAGTAAGTGTACGTGCCTACGTATAATAGCCATTCAAATTCTCTAATCGACATAATAGCTGCTATTCACCCAACCTCATTACATTCACTCATCATCGCACGTACTGCAATCACGGTTTCGGTATCTGTACAATGCCACAAAAGCCCCAGTTATTGTGGATTTTCAATAGCGCCCGAATGTGGAACGCAACAAAAAATAATAATAACCAATTCTCATTTTAGTAACACGCGGTAAGGGCCATTTTTTATATTCCACATTCAAGGTGACGAGATACTCTCAAAATGGGGTCTTTCGTGGCGGAAGAACCTTAAGAATATCGCAAATAAGGAACTTTACCGCTAAGTTTCGTGCTTACAGAATTCATGAAGCGAGTCCGGATCAGTTTGCGTCGCATTCGATCTCGATCTGTTACCTCTCGATCACTGGCAAACAACGGGTTCATCAACTTGACGTGGATAGGCAGAGACGACGAGGGCAGTGCTCTTTCGGACAATGAGACACGTAGACTCGTAGTGCTGTATAGCATTGCGGAACTCCTGATGGAGTTTGTACAAGAATCGACGAGCTTCCGGGAACCCGTGTAAGACGAAAGATACCACCATTAGTCTGCCCCGATGCTGTTCACCGATTTCGAAATCACCAACTCATCAATAATAATTACTCCTATGTAGATTATTGTGATCATTACAAATCTATCACCCATGATCATCCAATTCAACGATATCGCTGGTGTAATGATTTTTTATAATTTTATTTTTGTTGTCAAGGATTTTTATCCATTGGAGTCATCTAGAATAATTTTGTTGGTTATACTCGAAATTCTTCAACAATTTATCGTCAATTTCGATTCATTTATTTTTCCTATAAGGCTAACTGCCCGGTTAGTGACACTGCCTCAGTTATCAAGCACACCGGTACTATCTGGTACGTATTGAGTGGTAGATTACTTCTATTTTTTCAGACCGCTGATTTGATACTTGCAAATCAAATTTTAATCTAAAAATTCTAATTTCCCAATCAGAAAATTCAGGGTGATTACTATTTTCAGTAGATCATGAATATAAAAGCTTTAAAAAACGTCACTTCTAGTTATTCCTTCAATTACTGGGACATCGAATTCAAGATGTGTCTTATTGACTGGCATTCCACTCGGCATTCCATAACCTAAAGTCCTAGGTAATATTCTATTCTATCCGATTTCCTCATAAATGGAGAATTGAATTGATTTTCTCTTCATTTCATTTGGTTATCAAATAAATTTTAATAGATCTTACAATGTGAATGTGAATTAGAAGTTCATGAATATTTTTTGCATTCATTCGTGAGTAACTCTATTACGTTTTTCAATAAAAAAAAAAAAAAATACAATTTTCATTGGGAATCATGGAAATTGTCGGAACGAAGGAACCCTTAGTATTTGTACCCAGATATGATCGCAAGGAATAAAAAAGAATGTCGATCCTACCTTAAATGATCAATTACTGGGCCGCGCACCTTAAATGGACAAACATTTCTTGAATTCAATTAACTAGTAACAATTTGAATGGATGTGTTGTAGCCCGTATTCGGCTTTATTCTGTACATGACTAATAAATATATAACATATTATGGAAACGAAATCAAAATTAGCTGAAACTCTAATAATCGTGTGTAGGAAGCTCAAAGCATCACAGAGTCAAGAGCGTAATTGAAACCCTGCGGGCCTCATTAGTACCTCACGTGTAAACGATATATTATCATAGCTCAGTGCATCAACCGCACCTGCCTCACATACTTCCGGTGTACTACAAGGATAGTCGAAGAAGTAGAATTTACGTGAAAAGGCCCATTATCCCTGAAAATGGATAATTCTGGCGAATATTGAAGAAAATAAATCCACGATCCTTATCTTCAGTTCTGCATTATAATAATATCCATGGCACTCGATAACGTAATGTTCTGATGCGACAAGTGCTGCAGCATTCTCTCGCTTATAGAGCTTAGCTTATGCGTATACCACGGCTTCTCGCGATTTCTTGTCTTTGCATATTACACACACGAATACAATTGCGGTGTACGAAATCCGAGCGACGACAGATCGGCTCCAGGAACTAAACGAGACAAGTCAGGGTAAAGAGATCGGACGGAGAGAGCGAGGAGACAGACTTTCCAAGGACACTTAAGACCGAGTTTAAGAGCTCAGATCGTAGAGTTCTGAGAGCTAAGAGCTCATTAGTGGTTCCGAAGTGTTTAGACAAAACAATATCAGGGTGAACGAACAACCTGTTACCCGGTGCCGCCGCGGTCTCGGTATCTAGAGGTGCCGAAGGTAGCACCCAAAGGTAGACCAACAGATGGTCTTCAGCGAGCCAAAACACCTGTTGCACGGGAACTTTTGCCGGAGATAATTAAGCACGAAGAAACGTAGATTTTTTTCAGCGTGGTGCTTCGTTCTTAAAATTAGCCAGATTATACTCATAAGCTCTATTTTCACGGGAAAAATAGGTACGAGACATCAAAGCGAATATCTTGGAAAACAATGTACAATTTTACGAGTGTTCCTAATCACGAATTTGCCGTCCTTTGTCAATATCCTGTTTTGATACAGTTGCTAGAGAGCCCAAATCGTGTTGTACGTGCTTTCGAGAGCTTTTCCTGAATTCGCATTGTCCTGGCTTGGACCGTTCAAAGATGCTACTATAGATGTTTTCTATTTTTCTTCAGGTTGGTTGACCGTAAACGTAGTTAGGGTTGTCGCGTTAAAACTGATTTGGTTCCGGAGACAATCGTAAACACATTTTATAATTGTGTAATTGAAAGAAAAAATTCAGGTCCCTTCTTTCTTCATTTCGCTCAGAAAATTGACTCTTTATCTGTTTGACATCTGAAGTGAAAAATCTGGGGTTCCGGATTGAGTAATTTGTGAGTTACCGAGACCCGGTTATCTGCACGTCCACGTTGCGGTTGATGACTATAATCAAATTCTCAAGCTGCTAGCTGCGCATCGAGAGACAAAGTAGCGTCTCAGTGCCCGAGCGTGATAGAAATGCTTTGGTTTAATAGATGGTTGAGTCTAGTGACCCTGCGGGGCGATTCCTTGATACGGGTTGGAGTATGCAAGCATTTAAGATCGCCATCAAACAGCAATGTGTAGTAAATCTCAAATTTAATCCTTTTTCACATAGAAATGAGAAAAAAGGAAACCGAGAAAAATGGATCAGCCCGTCATATATCTCGCTCAAAATTCGTAACTAGGGACTAATTACCTCCAGAATTCTCAACAATACCAAAGGATGTAACTCCGCCTAATTAATTCCGACGCTGATTAATACCGGTAAATTATAACTCTCTTCACAAACAAGTTAGTCCCGAGACCCTTCCGCCAGGGCGGGACGGTGCAGCGGTAGGTAGAGGCACAAAAAATTCATGACAAATATGTATCCTTGAAGTAAAATATGAACCGTTTGCTCTAAAACCGAGCTCGAGAATCACATTGCCGTAATGGACAAGCAGAGGCTGAAGAAAAAGCAAGGTCCCGTTCTACAGAGGGTTATGGGGACTCGATAGATTTTTTAAAATAATCTTTAGAAGTCCCCAAGATTGAATCTAGAATTACGTACAGCAATTAGTCGATTAAAGAAGCATGTCTTAAGCAAATGTAAACCTTCTATTATGAAAATGTGTGGGCGGGACCGTCGCAAAAGAGATTGTGAGGAGACTGCAAAAGCTACACTTCCACAGCAAAGCTGTCATACTTACGTGGGGCCTCGGAATCTCCAACATGAACTTTTGTTTGAAATATCAACGTGTAAGCATTCGAGTGCGGACCTGGCCCGCTATCGGTTACTAGTTCGAAGTATTAATGCTTATTAATTGATTAAAATAGAATAATGAATAGCTATTGATTGACTGAAGTTGATGAAAATTGATGCAAAGACATAATCTCCTTTATTCTTCTTCTTCTTCTTCTTCTTCTTCTCGTCGCAGACTTGACGCAAGATATCAGTTGATCCGTCGGAAATATTGACTTCAAATTTGAAACACATATTCAGGGGACCAAAATCTCGAACCCTATTGATTTTGGGCGATATTCGTTAACGTCAACATTAGCTTTAAACATAATTAAACAATTGGCGAAATATCACAATGTCTAAAGAACGGTTAGCCGTATCAACTTCAAATTTGGAATGTGTTCAGTTCATACATCACCCTAAACTTTCAGAGACTTATCTCTTAAATCCGTCCATTGGTTCTCGAGATATTAACCAACAACGGAAAAAGGAAATAACTTCAGATTTGACCAACGTATCATATTGTTTCGTGAAATATGTACTTCAAATTAATTTATTTGATTCAAATCAAATTTCATATTCAAAATCAATCCATTCAATTCTCACTGGAACAGCCATTTTGGTACGAACGTACGTACGTATATGTAAAAAATATCGTCAAGTATAATGATGATTGCATTTGATGAGTGAGAATATGGAAACATTATTCCAAAAACAACATACTTGGCCAGCACGTTTGATATATAGAATTAGTGTGAGAACTCTTCGAAGTTGCCTGGGGTTTGAGTGACCCCGTGTAAGTGATGTGGACGTTTCCATAGGTGCAAGTGACAAGGGTTAGAAAAATAGGGATTTCACTCATTTTAGCCACGTGAGGCTTGAAAAACAAAACGGCCTTTTTGGAAAAACCTCCGAAGGTCCCCTTCTGATATGGATTCAGAAAGCAGCAGGTAGCTGCCAGGAGTCTGACGACCTGAGAAATACTATCCTGTGGTGAAAACTGCCAGGATAACAACCCCTCACAAGGAAACTATTTTGTCTCCTTCTCGTTGGGAGCATAGCGCCGTGATGCGGAAAGCAATTTCCCTGCAACTCTTTCTTCGTAAATTTATCAAGGAATACCATATGGCCAGGTCCGCCGCACGAGGCTCTATCTAAGAGTGCGGTCTCCTATTTATGAAGAACCTGGAAAAGACAGAGAGGGTGAGTCTTTTAGTCAGAAACTATATACAGGCGTGGAATTCGAAATTTCTTCATTTTCCGTCCTCGAGTGATCCCTTCAAATTGCTCCACCCAAACGCTACACCTCAAGCTTCTAATCACTGGCATTATGTCTTACCTTATACTCAACTCACTCTTTATGCATTTGTCCAGGCCTGACGGACCACCTGGGCGTGGTGCCAACACAACTTCAGCCCGGTGTATCAACTGCAGGTGGAAGTCATCGGCAACGAATCATTCCTTGGTCCTTTGATAGCTACACACAGAAAAAAATTGTCACTCGATATGTTCAGTGCTGAAATTGTGGGTGAACAAAAAATTTAACTTCAGTCACCAATGAGAAGGGTTATACTCGTGGACTGGGGGTGACCTCGACTTCATCTTCTGAGCCCTTCCACCAGGCTACACGAGTCACGAGTCTTGCACGCGCCACATGGCTGATGGCAGACGGTCCGGATTGTAAACTGTATATTTCTTCCAGCGTAGCTTATTTCTCCAAGTCATCCTTCCAACCATGACGACTGCTTTGGGGTGATCCTCTTAATTACGTTTCACCAATACCTATAAAACCTTATAATTACGTGGTATGCAAGAAAAAAATATATGGACTACGACAGATCGCTTTCGGCCTGACTCAAATTAACGAAATGAATTACATATTTGTTGTGTATTCAAATTACAGTCCGCTCTCTGAGTAGTGCCGCTCTGAGTAATTCCGCTTCCCCGCTTTCTCGCTCGAACGCGACCCCCACTACCGGCTCACCTCGAGTTTCGTATTTGACTCTCTGAGTAGTGCCACATGCTGGCTCAATGAAAAACCGAATCTAAATGGCACAAATTTCACGTCAGACGGAGTGGCACTACTCACAGAGAGCGAAACGAATTCTGGCGACTCGAACGCACGGTAGTGGTAGCGGGTACCTGAGTTCCAGGAAAAATACTCCCCTAACCGCCCATCACCGGCACTACTCAGAGAGCGGACTGTACTATCAAAACTCACCTCTTCGACCAACTTGGACCACTCACTTCAGCTATTCAATGGAAAATGTCATTTATTAAGGACAGCCTACACCTTCGGAGGTTTTGTCCAGGGCCTGAATATTCATCCCGATTTGTAACGAAACCTTGTCGGAGCATAAACGTTTCGTGCAACAGATGCTTGCGCTGAATTGACTCGTGGAAAATCTTGATGGGGCCCTATAGTCACGTAGTAGTCAGGAATCCTTGATGTGGAATTCCAAGTCCCAATACTCCTTCTGCTACTTGCTACTTCCACAATAACTATAGAGCCTCATTAGATGCCTTTGCACAGTAACGCCCTGTTGCACGAAACGTTACATGCGTTGTCAGGGCCTTGTTCCAAATCGAGATGATTCTTAAGGCCTCGACCAAAGTCTTAGAACGATTTCTGACGTAGACCTGCTGATGTGCGATGATAGAAATCAAGAGGATGCTGAAGGTCGAATAGGTGGGGATCCATTGTATTCCAACGTTCTGAGGAACGGTTTAATGAATAACATGACATGAATGATGGAAAAAATCGAAAAGGGTCTAAGAATTTACAAATAAATATAGTACCTTCGTTGAAGTTGATGGTGAGGTGAGGACATTCCATATCCCCGTCCGAATCAATGAATTCAGTGTGAGTCAAAGATTGTTGGGGCTGATGTGCAATGATTGACCTGCTGATGTGCGATGATAGAAATCAAGAGGATGCTGAAGGTCGAATAGGTGGGGATCCATTGTATTCCAACGTTCTGAGGAACGGTTTAATGAATAACATGACATGAATGATGGAAAAAATCGAAAAGGGTCTAAGAATTTACAAATAAATATAGTACCTTCGTTGAAGTTGATGGTGAGGTGAGGACATTCCATATCCCCGTCCGAATCAATGAATTCAGTGTGAGTCAATGATTGTTGGGGCTGATGTGCAATGATTGACCTGCTGATGTGCGATGATAGAAATCAAGAGGATGCTGAAGGTCGAATAGGTGGGGATCCATTGTATTCCAACGTTCTGAGGAACGGTTTAATGAATAACATGACATGAATGATGGAAAAAATCGAAAAGGGTCTAAGAATTTACAAATAAATATAGTACCTTCGTTGAAGTTGATGGTGAGGTGAGGACATTCCATATCCCCGTCCGAATCAATGAATTCAGTGTGAGTCAAAGATTGTTGGGGCTGGTTGAGCATGGGGATTAAAGTAACTGATACTATGTTCATCGTGTAGGTGTGACGATTTTTTCGGGACTGTAGCACTATTACAGAGCTCGTATTCCCCGTGGGTAATAGATTTTTCACTGTTGGTGACTAATTGGGACTTTTTAATCAGGTAAAGGTGTAGCGATGCCGGATCAAGATGGAATCATAGTACCTCGCATCGGATCTCGAGGAGTTGAAAGAATGTTTCATACGATTTTCTACGGGCCCGATAAATTTTCGGTGGTTGGACCCACGAACGGATATATCGTGCGGGTGATGGGCTGAACACGTTACTCCAACTCCACCATCGAAATAAGTTTTATCAACGTCTGTATTATAGCCTCGTTCATCCTCGAGAATATGAGGACCAAGATTCCAAGCGTTAACTCGTTCCGTACGAGTTCGACAGGAGATAGATATCCAGGAACCTCGGTGATCCAGCTCGACCGACGACGAGGTTGCTTGTTTGCCCCATCGTGTTACCCATTACCCAAGATTTGGTCCGGTAACGAGCCGACATCAATATTGCATTGGCCTCAACATTTCTGGCATATCCTTGCCTCGGTGGTCCCTCTTATATAATCCGCAGGTAAGCAAGGATCACTCGTAATTAAAGCCAGTCATGATGCTTGCACTTTGTGTAGGGGCCTAAATAAGGGGCTTAATAATCGAGGAATCTCTTTCTCGGAACAGCAATTAAGAAAACTATCCCTTGATGGGTCAGCTCGAATGATCAGTATTTTGGAGTGTACACTTTCTGATAAAGTGAATCGTGGGGCTGATTTTCGATTCCCACCATCAGGCAACTTTTTCAAACGGTACCAAGCTGCACACAGCGCAGGGTTAGAAACCCGAATTCTCGGTGAAAGAAACAGTAGCCTCTCCAAATATTGACGCACTTGAGAGGCCACTGAGTTAAGTAGACCTATCCGGACCTCTCTCTCGTATAGCTACAGTTCGGTATATCCGTGTACAGGGTGATGGAAAAACCCCAATAAATTTGAAAACAGAACGAAATACGATCCACGATCATCGCTTCTGGACTATAAAGTAGTATCTCAATAATGAGGTAACGTATCTTTTATTTTCAAGCATAGACTGAAAGTCCTTCAGTTTGAGTCTGGAAGTTTGAGATTCTTCTAGTTTGAGTCCAGGAAAAAGTCCGAATGGAAGAAGGAAAAATCGTCTCACGCGTCAGGATTTTATTCACATTTTAAAATAAATCTGCAGGTTTATTTTGCGTCCCCCTGTACATATCAGCGCCATGTAGAAGAGGGTACCTTATACCCTATTTACTCTGTGTATGTTTGCCGGGGCTATACTCCGGAAACACCTGTTCCTCGTCTCGCGGCTTTATTCTGAATAAAAAATAAAAATTATACCATCAAATGTGTCATAAAAAAACTTATCATACAGAGAGCGTCATCGGACTAGCACCAAACTAGATAGGGAAATAAAGGAGAGCGATAAATATCGGCAATTGTACTAATATCTGGGAGAAACTTTCGACCATCACTGGGATCCTATAGGTAATAAGAATGACTGAGCTGGGTGAAGGTGGCCCAGGGCTGAACCCAAGGCGCGTTGGTTATATCCGACAGGTAAAGAGTCACGATCAGATCCCGATTCCCTCTGCAGGGGGGCATAGGCCACGGGGCAGGTTATCCTGCGAGTTTGATATAGATTAGCCAGCTTGTAGATCTCGCTGCACATACACATACCTATACACTTGATTCAGTACGGTATACTTTCCGCGGATAGGTTGGAGGTAGAGTTGTGCAAGTGGATTATATAATCAGAGATATTGAACGGAGATTATTATTAGCCGTCAGAATTAGCCGCAAGGTAAATTGCCGCGTGTGCGTCCCAAGACGTCAAGTACCACGCGGGTGTGAAAAGTGTATTAAAGTTATGAGTTGATAGGTCTAGGAACTGATTCTGGGTAGCGCAAGTAATACTTGAAATATTCTACTGATTTTCAACCACTCTCGATTACGGCTACTCGATCCACGCCTTTTGATTCTGAATCGGATAAGATTGATCGAATCAAGATCGGGTAGGGTGCGGCACATTTAGACACATTTTTTCCGATGTTACGAGCTTCAAGAAACATCTATGTAAGAAAGTTTCAATACTTTAGACCCCCTTCCGTAATTCTGTGCAATTGAAAAAATACATCTGCTAGATTCGACGACGTGCACGGAAAGGAGCAAAATTTATTAAATGGACAGTACGTACGCTGCACTTTCGAGACATAAAGCACGGCTTGAATTGATGAGGACATTATGAAACTACTATCTAGCTACGTGAGCTGAAACATATCAGGCCACATTTGAATGTGAGTGATAATCAATTGTCATCATCAAAACGTGCACTATACTCGTGGTTCTTACTCATGTTATTCTATCCAATTCAAAGTTGTTTGAAGAATATAGTACCTATATGGGAACTATATATCGCAAATTAGTCATAACGATTTGATTCTTAGATTAAGAAAACAGATGATTAAGTTTCTCGAAGCTTTCCTGGTCAACCACACTTTGTTTATGTAAATTCAAACTATTCCCCAAAAGGATAGTCAACAAGTTGTAGCGTGTTAAAGTATATCGTATAAACCAGGGCGCTAGAGAATAACGAAAGTTGTCGCGAATCATTTACAAATATTATGAAATCAGCTAAACGGCAAACAGAGCTGCAACACACATGTATATCTAAGTAGCTGAGATGAGTCTACAATCCTTTTTCATAATAACAAATGGTTGAGCTTAATTTGCGCTGAAGTGTGTGTCAACTTTCATGCAATTCGCTACGACCTATTACAAACAAAACTTTTTATAGATAACAAGAATGGCTGATTGTTATTGAACCACAATCATAACAACAGCAAGAACCACAAAATTTGTATGAAGGAAAAATTTGTACGAAATTCAAAAGAAAATAAAGGCTCATACCATTTAATCTTCCAAAAATTACAAATGTAAACGGAGGTTGCAAAAAAAAATGAAGTGCACGTCTATTATTGTTTTGCTGGCATTCCAAATATCGAATCATTCACGAATGATACATTCCACCGTTATTAGCATTGAATATTATATAAACGAGGGGCTCATTGAATTGTTGAAATCGCAGAAACTCACTCAAATAATTTGATATCGTTTTTCACCTGACGTGTAGGCGAATAGTCCCCCTTTCATGTCATGAATTGGAAATCCATGCGACATCTATGGACTGTGAAGAGCCTGCCGTTCCGTTCTCCTGAAAAGGCATGGCACATACAGTGTTAATTCTGTATTGTAGGTCCGGGATATATCCTCCACGAACGGAATTTCAAACGTGGGTATTGTCGAGCGTAAATCGCAGTTATATCAAGTGAGCAACCACCATCGCTCCCTCATCTCTGATCTCCAGTGATTGGTCTTCTTCAGGAGCGACCCGAAGCAGCGCCTTCGTTCGCTACGCAATGCGCGCTCCATGTACGCATGTGCGGGATACGCCCAATGAGATTTTAGCCGAGGGATAATTACGTGCCTTCAGCAGTTCCAAGCTGAATACGTACACTTCACTTCCTCACAATCATTTCCAGCTCGAAATCCTCCGTCGCTACGGCAATACCATTATTCAAGGCGTAAATTAAAAATAGCCAACGGAATAACATTTTCTAGGGGAATGTGAAATAGTGATTCATGTGGCATATGCGTATGAAAAAGTATGAAAAAATCCTCAAGTCTTTTTTAAATGCACAGTTCGTGGTGTGCATGAAAACTCACGCACTGCAAATGAGAGCTGCAGCGATAAGTATGTTTTGACACAAGTGTGGAAGGCTTGTCTTGGTGCGAGCGGGAAGTTTGTCAATCTCACGAGTGAAATAACAAGTTTTGCACATCCATCGATTTTTTCATCACAAACGCGCGTAAAATCAGATTACGCGTATGTTTGCGTGCGTATAATCGTACTTCACGCACCGGGTGATGAAATAGTACAGTGTGTATCAAGGGCGCAAAGAACTATTTTTTGAGTGTGAAATTTGCAGCACGAGCCGCAGGCGAGTGTGGTGTAATCACACTCGACAAAACAGCCTTGCACCCGTGATGCACACGATTTTTTCCCTAACACCTGGTCTGCAAAAATGCCTCTTTTGAGACCGAGTAAGCAGGCGCACAACAGGACTTTGCGCCCAAGGGCAGGAAAATAGTCTCTTTCGCCCGCTTTCAGCCAACGCAATCCGAAGTTTTCTTCAAACTATTAAAACCTATAATATATTTGAATTATACAGATTTATTTTTTACTATTTTTTATAATATAATTATAATTATTATTAAATTTCATTATATTGTATAAAATTCAACAGTTTTAGTATCAATTCCTGCGAAGGCGGGAATCCAGACAAAATAAAGAAATTTAAGTGAAGTATATTTTTTAACTCCTAGATTTCCGTCTTCCGACAATATTCTACAATATTCTACAATATTTTCCTTTGAAAAATGTATCCTCTGCAAATTTGATCAAAATCGGTTTAGCCGTTTGGCGGAAACCCGCGTGTTTACAAGCAACTTCAATGATTTGACACCAAGACGCAGGTGCCGGAAAAATCCTCAAAAATCCTTAAAAATTTTTATTTGTGATCAGGAGGCGGTATTCCAAAGCTCGCTGTTGTATCTTCAAAATTGACAAAGGTAGCAATCGCCATTTCTGGACCGGAAGTCGGATCGGGTCTAAAAGGGAATACGCACATCTTCGGGGTAAAAAGAGTATTCTCTGCAAATTTCATCAAAATCGGTTCGGGGGTTTGACTGAAACCGTGTTTACAAGAAATGGGGGGGTCACATACACCACTCTTGAAGATGCTCGAAAACGACCACCCAGGTGCCAAAACGTGCTCCCTGCATGATTTTTTTAATTTTTACTCGATCCGACGTTCTTTGCGATGGCGAATGTATAAGGCACTCCAATTTCAACGATCGTGCCTAAAAATAGGGTGAAATTAGGATTTTATTCACAAGATGCATGACTGCTGTTTCAAAACGGATTTGACCTCAATCCCCAACCCAGTCCCAGTTTCCGATATTGAGCTCGGAACATTCAGCTATTGAAGGATAGGCAGAGCTAATTTTCGGGAATTATATTCCAGATAAAAGAAGAGGTTCTGCAGTATTAAGATACAGAAGGCATCGAACTCGCTCCGATTCTCGTTAAGCTGTATATGTCCGGCTACGGCGCTGGCTGTCTATCTGTCCATCCGTCTCTACGGTCATAGGTCAGAGCTCTCGATACTCTGGATTCCGATTTGTCACGGCCCTCTTTTTCTCTTTATTTCCATCCTCTTCCCGTACCCCTTAGTCATATTTTTCTTCACCAGACAGCGATTGCCAGACTTTCATTCCTCCTCGGTCATCCGTCTCGCTCTCTGCCAGCTGGATACCTGTTGCTTCTAAATATACGTCTATAATAATGCACCGAGCTCGTTTTCTGTTTCTCTATTTCTCGTACCCTGCGAAAGGTACTAATCTCAGTTCATCTGAATGGTACACGTGTCGGAAAATTTCTCCCTCGTCTTCCTTCCAGCCAGATATCCTTCTACGCAGATCTTCTTTTTTTTGTAGTATTCGTTTTTAATAATTACGTACAGTTGAATTTCGAACTTCAGGTCTTCAGTTGGTTAATTGAGTGATGGGTTATGATTTGGTGAGTTTACTTTCGAAATGTAGATTGTTCAATTTGATGAATTTTCTCCTCACGTTGTTCTTGATTTGATGAGTTTTCGTTCGACATGTCAAGTTACTGATTTGGTGAGTTGACTCTCGGTACTTTCATATGACGTAGGCTCTTACATTCCAATAAGACATTTTCAATTAAACGATTTTATATTGAATTTTGTAGTTATTTCTAGCACGTTTGACAAAGAGAGGCTTTCCTTCGTTTATGGCTTCGCACTCATTAGCTACCTTGGTGAATCGTCACTTCACAGTTGTTTACATGTAATATTTCACTTTACTCGCATAATCGATAGTTTCCACTATCGCGTCAATCTAAACTAGAGTTGTTGCAGGGTTTCCCAGCTAATCTACGGGTTTCAGAGACTTTGAGCTCGTAATTTGGTTATTTCACGCCCGTTTTCAAACACTCCATAACATTCTGACCCATCGGAGTACGTGTCTTTGAGCCTTCGAAGCCTGTTCATCGACGCGCTATACATACTATTTTATACAGAATTCACAATTGCAATACTGTAATCGAATGAAGGATAACGGTGCCGGCCCCAAACGTGATACACCCACATTCGAAGCTTGTAACAAACTGCAAACACCACGCCCGCGAGTTCCGCGTCAAAGGTACCTTATGAGGTACCGCTTATTTCCCCAAATGAAATCTTCGCGGTTCGCATTGTACATGTGTGGATTATGTGGGTACCTAGGTGTATAGCGCCTTGCGGTTTCGCCTCTTCCATTCGGTTCTTTATTCTTCTCACTCCCCTCTCCAGTTCCCTTCGCGGGCACCCGGGGCCCACAAACTTCGCCCTCCGTAGCCTCCTAGCCGCGCGCAGTAAACATTACAATTGCTAATTCTTCGCTGCGGTTGCTGGCGCCGTAAAGTTTGGTCGTCGTAAAACCGACGTCGAGTCAGTATAGTGGGTGGAAGCAGGGTGGGGGCTGGGTGGACGCACGCGCGAGACGCGACGGTACTTAAACGGCGTCGACTTCCTGGTACGAAAACGACGAGTGCGATTCTGGGTCAAGTTAATTCATCCCGCACTGTGATTTATTCATTCCGCCACTTTTTCCCATATTTTTTCATGCACGTTTATCACGCCCCAACAAATATGGCAAATAGAAAAGATTAGGGTGAAGCTGGCCCGAAAAAGGTTTAAAGACGAAAAACACAAGTCATTTTAAGTTTGGGAGTCATGTGAATTGTTGTATCAGAAAAACGTATCTCTCAAGTACCTACATACAATCAAATCATAGAGTGAAATTTTCGAAAAAGTTTTCATTTTTACGATGATAAATTGGACCACAGTCAGGGGCAAACGGATTTAAGCATCACTATTTGGCTGTGGTTTCTCTCAAAGGGGAGAAGAAATGAAGCCATTCGTTGTTTTTTTTTTTCCGGCCTATTTTTTTCTTCTTACGGGAATCGCCAAATCCCAGGAATCTGCGAATTTGATCTATGGAGTAAACAAGGTGCAAACTGCAACGGGTCAGCTTAACACGGGTGAATTTCGTACTTCGGGTGTGTAGTAAATCAATTCTCTCAGTTGAACAAGAATAATTCTCGTCCGCAATCCGAACCGCTGCAGTCGCCGCGTGGCCACATACCTACAAGGTATTGCAAGGCACCGACTATATGTGTGAACAGAGACCCATCCGGAGGTATGGTATGATAAATAATTATCGGAACTGCTGCAGTATCTCCGTCGTGGTTGTATATCATCGACGTCGAGAATATCTGTTACATTCCCGCTTTGCTGTGATGCCATGCACCGGTCATACTCATCAGATCTTTCACGCGATGCGACGATGGCAAGAGTCTCCGGCATTCGACAACATCAATGAAACATGATTCCACTCGGGTTTTTATTCCAATCTGAGGTGGTTATCAATTATTCTTATTCTGTTTTTTGAATTTCTGTCAGCGAATGCCTGTTTTTTTTTTTTTTCGTCTCACGTTACATTAATTACGATTCACTGAAGACTTAAGACTCCTATAAATGTAGTGAATAAAGATATTTAGCACTCGATCAAAAGACATTGTGCGGGAGATGTTGAACAATGACCGTTTATATGTATAGGATCGTTGATCGACGATCAATTTCTTGTATCAATCGTTTTATAATCGAAATCCGATTTCTCGTTCCATCTATATTATGAGTATGGCTGAATCTTGCGGAAGGCGAAGGGGACTGGGAACAGACAGAAAAAATACTGTTATACACCGCAATACCAGTTAGATTTTTGTCCTTTTTCCCTCTTAACAAATCGTGAAGCGTATTGTCCGTTACTTCATATAGAAGCTGTTCAAACAATCAATAACTTTCGCTATAAGACGATCAAAACAATCGCATGATTTATTATTAACTATCAAAACAACAGTAACCAAAAGAAAAACAGAGATCGAGGTATTTTTGATAAATTTGGAAATAAATCGGACTGCCCATACCAGGTAACAATTTTAGAAATTATACATTCCAAAAATTTATAAATACTCAAACCCACACAACACACGATATCCAGTGGATGATCCTATGTAGGTCCAACAAATATCCAGGATATATGAAATATCCCTGCGATGTTTGGAATATCCAGATTCCATCAAATATTGTGGGGACATCCATGAATCATCCAACTATCATGCATGTCTTGCAAGGATATACTGGGACCTAAAAACCTGATTCACGTATCCTTTTCCTTGAAAACCTTCACGTGCTGCAATTTTCGACAAAGTTTTGTAAGTCCTCACGATAGCCTCTCAAAGTCCCCGAACGTATTTTGGAATGTCCCGAATGGTCCGAAAGATGTCTCAAAATGTCCTATGGATATCTAATCAAAACATCCTCAGGACGGCCGAGTCTACTCGATTTACCGGAAAATTTTACCGAACATAGTTCAAGGTCTCACAAAAGTATGGTGACATTTTTAGCTGCCCCCTTTTTTTTTGTTCACCGGCAATAAATTATTGAAAAAAAAGTTCTAGAAACAATTAAATTTTTCATTCTCGCGCTACCCGAGTTTATTTTCAATAATCTCTCCGGTTTCTCAGCACTATATATCGAATCACAATATTTTGACACAAGGCTGCAGGACACTTTTTTTCAATCATTTTAATAGTCTTTTGTGGTTTGTTTGCTATTTTTGACCGTGTAAACTCTGGCACGTTACTATACTACATCTTGTCATGTTGTATTGCGCTAAAGAGAATAATCAAAATTTTTTACACTGGAAATCATAAATATTTTGTCAAACTAAACGATCGTTATAACCTTCGTCTGGAATGAAAAAAATGGGCACAGATACCTCGTAACAAAAATTGATCTCGGTACCCAGGTTGACTGTTATCCCTGTGGGCCGATGAAAATGAGTCGATTTAAGTGTAAAAAGTGGCGTTAGCTGACTACTTGGTATAGGCGTCTGGTAGCAGTTGTTCCGAGATCTTGTTCACCGAGCTGACCGTTGATCAGAGTTTGATTTTCGATGCTTGTACGACTTATTCTCATGAAACAGGATGGCTTCCCGGGACAAAATCGGGTAGATCTATGTAGATCTAAATGCTTTAGATCTAAATGCTTTAGATCTACGTAGATCTAAATTTTGGAATAGATCTAATGAGATCTACGTAGATCTTATGAGATCTCAAGAGATCTACGTAGATCTAATTTTTATGTCAATGTCAATTCCGGAAATGAATTGAAAAAACATTTATTAATTACATAACTATAATGAAAAAATACTCACTATCATCATAGAATAAGAAATCGTGAATACGAGTAAGGAAAAAAATTTTTTTTAGTAGATGAAAAAAATTTTTTTTAGTAGATGAGCTAAGGCGCTTTCTGGAAATACGTGCGTTTCGAGCATACTTATGGTCCATTCAGTCCAGATAGACGAAATATTTCCAAATACGGTATCAGAACTACTCAGATCCGAGTAGATCTACTTGGCTTCAATGAGCAACAACGTTTTGCTGCGATTATTCCATCTACTCATCTCAGATCTACCTAGATCTAAAGTAGATCTACCTAACGTTATCTGGGTGGATATACATAGATCTAACAAGCATGGGCATTCGAACATGACAGTAGATCAATTCGAAGCTACGTAGATCTACGAAAATCCTCGGAGATGTAGGTAGATCTAGGTAGATCTACGATTTCCCAAAATTTAGATCTACTTAGATCTAAATTAGATCTCCGGAGATGCGAATTAGATCCAAACCATTTTTTCCCGGGTTTAGTATACCTATGTCACAAGCTAGAGCGTCATTCTTCTAGCAAGTGCCAAATATATATCCTCAAATGAAATAAGTCTTCGTCAATGTTTTGAAGTTAATGAAATAATCAAATATTCAATCCTCTGACACCATTATATACACACAGTATGGAAAATACCTTCAAATGGAGATAGAGTTTGTCCAAGTAGTAATTGCGTTGTATCACCCTTATAAATTGGAGGTTATCCTGAAATTCAGAGCTGAATTTCGATTTTTATTCTGAATTCATTTTCGACCCCGAAAGATGAGTATCTCGTGAGAATCACTCACATATTATATTGGGGTGGAAATTCATAGAAAAATCTATATTCTTGGATATTTTCCATGTTAATCATATCTATAATCTATAATCTTTTTATACATAATCTATTTCCACCTGGGCTCCGGTATTCTGTGAAATTTTAAAGGAAACCTATAGCTATGCTTGGGTTATCCATCCTACTGGGCATTAGTTTATAAATAATACACGTAGGTGGAGGTACGCGAAACGCGAGGAAAAACAACTCTCTCTCCATATTCTCTCTTTTCTTATTACCCATCACCATCACCACCTCTACTTCCCCGAAGCAACAATTATCATCGTACGGTAACTGATTTTTGCCCTTTACTGCTGCACGATGCGGACACAACCACCAGCAGCGTCGGTATGGGTTGCGGAAAAATGAACAAATGACTGAACGGTCGATGCTAACGAATGACACTCATCAATAAGGAATTAGCATTCGAGTATATAAGCTTGTACGAGCCGAAGTGAAGTCCGCAGCCTTTCAACGAGGACCTTTTAACGAGCCTTGCTGCTGGGTGCCGACCGGTCTCTGCACTCGAATTAACCAAATCACCGTCCCAAAAATTAAGCTTCGTTAATAATTGAGGGAGAAAATAAAATTGATTAGGTAAATTAATTATTCGCATCGCACGGTGGGTATGAACAAATTTATCAGTAAAGAATTGAGATAGGCAATAAAAAACATGAAGTGAGTAAAAATAGTACATTGTGTATCAAGGGCGCAAAACACTATTTTTCGAGTGTGAAATTTGCAGTACGAGCCGAAGGCGAGTGTACTGCAATCACACTCGCCAAAATAGCCTTGCGCCCGTGTTGCAAACGATTTTTTTCTCAACACCTGGTCTGCAAAAATGCCTCTTTTCAGACCGAGTGAGCGGGCGCAAAACGGAACTTTGCGCCCGAGGGCAGGAGAAGAGTCGTTTGCGCCCGCTTTAGGCGGGTGCAAAGCACTTTTCCGCCCGAGGGCCGAAAAGATCTGTTTTGCGCCGGCTCAAGAGGTATGAAAAGTGGCATTTTGCGACCGGGTGTGAGAAAAGAATATTATGGTACAAGGAAAAAAAAGATGTCATTACTAGGACAGCACTCTTTTTGGAGTTAAATCTACAGCAATTGCGGTGAGGTTTATCAATCCCATTGATAATTTCGTCATTTTTGGAGTTAAATTTACAGCAGTTGCTGTAGATTTAACTCCAAAAAGAGTGCTGTCCTAATATTACATCTTTTTCCGTGTAGGTATACAAAATCGTAAAATTATTATTAGTGTTCATTGCAAAGAAATCTTTCCAGATTCCTAATGGTTGAATAATGTGTCTTTTTTTAATTTATCTGTCCAGATTCGGTAATTGAATATTGAGAGAGAAGATTTATACAAGCGTTTACATGTATACTACACCTGACTGTTGCGGGCGGTTGGTGTTAATTAACTTTGATCTCCGTGATTATCTCGTCGTTCGATATAGTGGACGATCAGTCTCTAAGAAATCCTACGGTATTTTACCAGGGGCTATTGATACTGAGAGGCTCGTAATTCCAGTCACTGTGTGTCTAATAAACGCTTCAGGGATTTTGGAAACCGCGTCGAATTGACGGATATCCGTACAGATTTGATAGCATTTTTCGAGAGGGGGCGATTGAAAAGATCCGACTGATGTATGTGGACGTAATGACTCTAATTTAACTCTTCGAGGCGCAAAACCGCGGCTGTTTGATACCTACGTGGATATAGGGTCGGACCCCCAGAAGTCGACAAATTTTCCTAACAAGATTTGAATATCTATGAGCCTTTGTGGTGGTCCACGGGATGTCCGACAGTCTTGTTTAAAATATCTGTCAAATATATCGTAATTTTATTCAGTAGCGCTTTCACGCATGTATACATGCTTTATGTTCGACATTGTGCTGCTAGATTCATGTGACTGTGTCTTACATGCTTCCGCTGTGTTACTCATAGCTAGGTACACATACTGGTTGAATTATCCCCTTCAAATGAGGACGACCCACCGTTTCATCTCACCATAAGTGCCTCTCAGACGCACACACGGTGCCGCGGCTATTTAAAAGGTGGCGTCTTGGTCTTCATATTGGTTGAGACTGCTGTATCTCAGTCTCTTTCACAGAATTGTAAAAAAGCGTCGCCAAAGTTGAGGGATATCTTTACCCTATATCAGATTAGCTGTGGTAATTACATTCGAGGTAAGGAATGCGAGACAAAATAAGTCTAGACAACAACCGGATACTCCCGATTTTTTGAGGATCTCGTATGAGGTCCTGAAACGCTTTGGTGAGAATCCCTACCCGATGTGGACAAAAACTGTGAGTAATTCACGGGCATATTCTTTCAGTCGAATTCTCCCTCGTTTTTTCTAGTACAGAGACTAAGCGACGGGATAAAAAATCAAGCCTCAAGGGTTGGAGTACCGGTAAGGCTTTTCGGCTGAGAATACGTTAGGATGACTCTGAAAACAGTCTTAAATATCTTTGTCATCTCAAGGTAACATATTACAAATAATTTTTGGGGTGAGTGGAATGGCCCGTTAGATATTAAGAATCGCGCGTGACGGTGAGCTGAAAATTTCTTAGATCGTTTGTCCGGGTGGTTTGTGTTTTTTGACAAACCTATAAAAGTGAAATAACCGGGTATAAAAAGTGGCATAAATCATTGAGTTAAGAGGCGAGTAACGTGGGTACTGGTATGTAACGGGGAGAACGGTTAATAATGGAGTCTGCGGTGATGGTGATGAT
>JAEUYN010001559.1:0-23343 GCA_018257835.1 Euura lappo | reverse complement strand
CGGTACGAAAAAATGATGAATCGCGACCCATGTGAGTGAATATCTGCCCCACGATCCTACATCGTACTTGTAGGACCCTCTGCAGTCGCGCGATATCGTCGAGGGGCGGATATTTCAAAATTTCGGTACGAAAAAATGGTGAATCGCGACCCATGTGAGTGAATATCTGCCCCACGATCCTACATCGTACTTGTAGGACCCTCTGCTGTCGCGCGATATCGTCGAGGGGTGGATATTTCAAAATTTCGGTACGAAAAAATGGTGAATCGCGCCCCATGTGAGTGACTATCTGCCCCCCGATCCTACACCGTACTTGTAGGGCCAAGGGGCTGTTCACTCTCGAGTTAGGCGAACGTTATCATACGGTTTGAAGTAATTCATTACCTTAAACACCGTAAACGCTAGACTCCGTACGTTATAATACGTTAACACTGCGATTCGACAAAGTGACACACTATTGCGCGCTAAGACGACTAACGGCAACGCTATACCTAACGCTAGCACTAAACACGCTACAACTCGAACGTTATTTGCACTAATTACGAACGTTATTTTTGTTATTTAGTGTAACTTGCAGATTCGTGCCTTCTTTTCGAGGGTGCCGGTCTAAATTCCGAACGACCAAAAAATATAATTGTCGAAATGTAGAAAAGTGAAATCAACGACGGTTAAACATGTACAACGGGTCGTCATAGGGATAGGCCGAAATGTGTAGGAACAAGAATTGCGAAATTAAAAAGTTCGAAAAAGATTTACAGCGTAAATAAATTCTCATATTCTGGCGAAACTTTAGTATTTTTAACATTTTTTAATCCTTCTTTAGTTATATGCGCCCGGTTCATACGCTACACCCAAGTTTCCACGCACCGTTTTCCGACGGAGGTAGCGCATAAAATATTTTTCAATATTTTTCAACCATTTCTGGTTTTGGCGATCCTTCATCCGGACCATTATTTGATCAGAGAGACGCGAATATGCTTGATTTGTGAAGACAAGCTACAATTTTGCAAAGGATTACGGTTTTCATTATTTTTACCTTTCTATATTTTGTATTTCCAAGTCTTGACTCTTCGAATATTTTAGAATCGTTATACTTTTTTCACGGTTTCTGACTGTTCGAAGTTTTGAAACTTTCGATTTTTTTTTTTGTTTGAATTTGGAAATCCGACCTGATCGTTATTTTGAAAATCGATGTCTCGGTTTCCCGGAATATTGATTATTATTGTATAATACATTTTTCGAAGAAATGAGCGTTCGAATGAATAACCCTCTCGCTGCAATAGACGTTCGATTTTTTGGATATTCAATAAAAACAATCGTTCTTCTAATGTTCCGTCATTTTTTAATGCCTATATAAAAAAATCGAGATATCGGCAGTTCTATTTTTTGGTCGTTCGAAATTTTGACCGGCACCCAATTTTTCGAAACCAAAGTCAGCCAATTCGGGCCCAGAAGGGTGTAGTGCGACAGAAGGTCATCTGAGTACAGTAGACCATGTGTGGGCACGAAATCGCCCTTCTGGACGAATGTTACCATTTTTGCGTACAACTGTGAGCGAGCTCTTGCCTGCAGGGAAGGTATAGCGCGACAGGAAACGGTTTAGGCACGCTATACCAGCTCCGGGCAGGAATTCCCCTTTTACGATTGCGTTGTACCATTTTAAGCCGAAATTGTCTTCTCCTGAATGTTTGAGGAAGGGATTCGTGATGAACATGAAAAAAACGGAACGCCTTACCATTCGTTTCAATTGCCAACTCCTCGATCGCTGTGATGGATCAGAAGGTGCAGGAAACAATAATCGTCCTCATTAACTTATAGAATTATCAATATAATTCATTGATACGTGTGTATACTATATACAAGTAATCTTATGACCGGTGAACCCTATCCTATGTATACAAGGTCCCTGTATCTAATGATTCCCAGTAGTTCCCAACTTGAAAACACTAAAATGACATTGGTTTTGAAATCGCGATCACCGATATGAATTATTTGAGGCCTCTGAACTTACTGCAACATCGCTCATATTGACTGATAAATAATCTTTCGGTAATTCAACTAAAAATTGTAAATGTAATATTCCACAGCACCAAGTGAGGATTCAACGTTGATCTTTGTTCATCCGAAGTCTTCAGTCCGAGGTATTTCTAACATACCTACTTGGTCTCGCACTCGTATCTTCTGTCAAGATACAAGCTCTGCAATTATTACATCTTGTTTGACACAGGTTTAGCCACAATCTTATAGAATACTAGAATGAAAGAAGAAGACGGAAGCGAAAATGGATGCATCTTTATTTATCTTTTCATGGGTACTGCACACGTAACGTTCTCACACCACATGGGTAGGTATTCGAAGTCATATACACAAGACACCGTTTCACAGGATACGAAAATTCCTTGGTGAATCAGCGACCACGCGAACCGTTTTGCAAATACGAGGTATTACCAGAGACCGTCGAGGTGGTGGTCTATGACGCACTCGACGGGCTTTATTTAAGCGGATCACAAAATATTTACAAATTCCGAGAGTCTCAAACTTTCTGGACTTGGAACAAAATTTACGAACCTCAATTATAGATTCGATAACGACGCAACTTATCGCAGAGAGTTCGACGCCTATCATGGATGATAGGAAGAAAAGTTTGAGAAAATTTCTTGTGCAAAATACTTTGAGTCCCGTATATCATATATCAATACAGATAGTAATTTTTCACGTGTTGGATGATTATTTTCGTGCACCATTTAGCAGCATGGTGATCAAGTAGATTCCTAGATTGTATATTTAGTCACGATCTAGTAAAAAATTCTGTCTATAATTTCATCTAAATTATGTATAGCGGATGGTATAAATCCTTATAATTTACAATCTAGCAACATATTTCATATTATTTCAACCTGTATTTTAACCCGTTAAATTTGATGCTCTTTAATCGTTCGATCTGTAATAAAAGCCATCAGATATTCGAGCCTATAAATAAAAATGACAAATCCTTAGGACGATAATAGCTTCGGAGTGTAGAAAGGTAATTAGATTCGATATTTCAAATGATCCTGAGACACAGTTACGCGGACTAACGTCTTCACGGTTTCGAATAAATAGACCATAAGCTTCATTAATCTTCTTCTTTTCTTGGCATAAGAATCTAGCTTCCGTCTTAACTCACAGAGTGATCAACTAATCAGTAACACGGGTTTCTAGACACGAGATTTAATCCTTCCACACATCTATTACTAGCCATAGAAACGAAAATATGCCAGTTCGTATAAATACCAAATTCCTTTGTTTCATCTTCGCGAGTTGACTTGAATTCTTCTTTCTTTGACTTTCTTTGATGACTCGAGAAATGAATGTACTATAAGAAAACTAAATAAATGAGAAAAGATTGCGCGAAGAAATTTAGGACCTCGGACCTAAAAAAAATCGTTGGGGTTGGAGGAACTATCGTGGAATCTGAATCTACACAGCAACCAGAGGCAGTATTCAAAAATATAATAATTTTAGAACTCGTAAATTACCGCTTTGATTTCGACTTAACGATCTACGCAGGTCCAAAGATCCGACGACGATCGTTGCGTCAACATGACGTTCGCACAAGATTCGAGATCATACCATGTATTTCAATTTCTTGGCAGTTATGAGAAACGATCGTCGTCTCATCCTAATCCCTCTGATCCATATTCCGTTTTATATACAAAAAAATAAATGATTTAGAAGAAGAAATATTTGAATATTTGAAGAAATTTAGATGAAGAAATATTTAAACAGCCAAAAGTCATTACGAGTTACACGATATTCGAGTGTTTGAATATGAGTAAAATAAAGTACGATAAAGTGTGTGACATTTCTCTCACTTACTCCTGTCGTTCGATGAATCTTCCAATGTCCATCGATTTGTCATCATGTTCGTTAGATCGAAAGTGGCGAAATCTATCACACGATAAAATAATGTATAAGGCTATTACATACGGTCTATAAATAATGGAAAAAGGCAACGTTTCAAAGATCTACAATTTTTGTTTCTTCTAGCTTCTTCTTTTCATTTTTTTTCTTTATTAAAATTCAGGGAAGTAGAATATATATGCTCTATGTACAACGATCTATAAAACACTGACAATCTGTCATAAAGAAACACAAGATAGACATAGAATATACGAAAAACACATGTGAACACAATGTTTATACGATCGTTAGTCGTTACAACGGATGAACGGAAGAAAAAGATGAGACGTGCTATATACCATTGAAATCGCAAAAATGATCAAACACGTCGTGATCATCGATTCGATGAGACTGCTGCACCAACTGTTCCATGTGGCTTCCAAACTCATGTAAACACGGGAGAAAATCAAGGAAGACTGACAATATGTGAAATAAAAGAACGAGAATCAGGTCAAACACCCCGGTTCCCGACCTCTTGGCCCTTTTTTTCACTTTATTCTGCAATATCACGACCTGCTGATGAAGAATAATTATCAGTGTTCGCTATAGTCCAAAATCTGATATAAAAACGCATCATTGATGACCAAAAGCAAGAAGGGGCCACGGGAAAGCAGCCCCAGTGCGAAAAGTTGATCATCTACGATCTGCGCAGCATTGTAATATACTTCGACGTTCCGCTACTCGCCCCCTGACCTCTTAAATTCTACCGTTTACACACATATGCGTGTATGCAGCGTAAAAATACACGTAGTCCCGAGGGTGTGGATCCCGTCCCGATGTTGACGACTGATAGGAACCAGGCAGAGGCATAAATTTCACCGTGTTCTTTCTATTCTCGGTGTCTGCTCGGTGTAGAAACCTACTGCCAACAGAAATATTACCTTCCTCCTATACATACTGTACATAACGTGAATCCAAAAATAGTTTAAACTATACACACATGCGGAGGATCTTGAAACGGGATGATGTGCCGCAGCTAGGCGATGACTTCGGTCGTTTCGGAGCCTCCACCCACGATCACTATGCCGTGGTTTCGTTTTTTCCCGAGTTCTTTAGTCGAAGAGAGAAGATGCGGCCTTACCGACGTCAAAATACCTCCACTATAGAGCCTAGTTAACACCGAACAGATTGCCTCGGTGTTGAAATGCGAGGATACCCTGGCTCTTGAGATATCACCTACGGCGGTGCCTCTAATTTTCCATTTTTAACCATACCGCGTTGCTATGGTTACGAGACTTTTTTCCCTTCTGCCAAAGTTTATTTCCCCGGTAAGAAAAAGTTTCCATCCCGTTAAGGAGGGCAAAAAACACGAGTTTTCAATGCATGTGTTATAGAAAATAATAAATCTGATCTACGGGCGCGAGGCGAAGGTGTAAACGTCGTGTTTCCGTACCTACCCACCGGAGTTTACGATCTGGTTTACGATAGTCGAAAGCAAACTGTTGGGTCTGTGTAACAAACTATAAACTCAAAAATAGACCGTAAAGGAAAACTTTGCGGAGTTCGTGAAACGCCGTTTGAACATGGAGCGACTGGTATCAGCATTCGGTCCGAATGGGTATTGCACGACGCTAATTTCAACCTCGCTTCTCGTCACGTACCGGCAATGACGTTACGTTCCAAACACCGCGATGATATGCCGTAAATCTCTCCTCAAAAAATTAGCCTCGAGGACTTTGAAGACCCCAACGACTTCCGATCGTTCCCAGACGACCGCGATATTAAAGTTGAACGAACAAAAAAAAAAAAATCACATAGACATGACATCCGCATCAAAAACCATCCCAGAGGTTTACGTTTCGGCAATAAAGCGTGAATCTATATATAAAACGACACGAAACTCTGCGGATGTATAATATGACGAATCTAGAGATGGAATGACACAGTGCCGTGTGGTGCCTGTCTTTTATCATCTAGCCAGTATTCTCGATTTTTGAAGCATATCACAGTCTATCTCACACGAAAGATCAAAATATTGCATCAGAATTATAGCTGCTGGTGGTATAAATTTTATTTCAAAATGTCGTCAGTTTGGTTAAAATAGGAACCCTGGAATCTTGAAACAGTTAACGAACCAGAGCATTTTGATAGTTGCGTCTAATTGGAGGCACGTGCTGCCCCATTACAGACTCTACTCTGGCTACTAGTCCTCCTCGGTTTACAAACTGATTTTTATTTTTCCTCACCACAGTCGCAGTTATAGCCTATCATAAACTTCATCAAGGGGTCAGAATACCTTACAATGTCCCGAGGATTAGCTACTTACCACCAAGAATCACCGTATCTGGTTTTGAAATCAGACAAAATCACTTGGAAATTAGCTCATATGTTTCTAAATCGCTTAGAAACCAGCTGAAATACTTTGGAATCGCTCATAGATGATCGATAATCAGCTGAAATCATAGAATCACTTTTACACTTCAAGTTAGAGTGTATAAGTAGTTGGAAAAAAATCCTGGTATCCGGCCGGGATTCGAACACGCGAACTTCGGATTTCAAGTCCCACGCTTGTAGCCCCTTAGCCACCTTGGCTCTTTTGACAATACCATGTGTAAACGTGGTTGAGTTAATTGCGCGAAAGCAATCCTTTGAAGATTGCTCATACGAGAACTGGGTATAATACCGATCGAGTAGTAGCGTCGGAGTATAGTCAGACGTGATAGGATGAAAGGCGTTGAAAGTCGTAAGTGCGGTGGCGCTTTGCCCGCAGCCTTACTCAACCGTAAATTCGTTGCAGTAGAGACAGAAGAAGAAAAAGAAAGGAAAAAGGAAGAACGACAATGTTGAAATAAATAGAATATGAAAGAAGACACCGCGAGGCGCGAGAGGGTTAATTTCGTCGATAGATTAGTCGAGAAGAAGAAGAAGAAGAAGAAGAGGAATAAAAGTGAAAACAAGAAGACTCTCTTCGCTCTTGAGTAAACAAAGTGGTTGGGCGCGGAGCAACGGGCAACTAAGTAGTTTCCTCGGTGATATTGATGATCGTGAGGATCAAGAGCGAGATCAAGAGGGTCTAGTCAAGCTTTGAGTATGAGGTAAGATTTAGGGTACAGTCCGAAGTTTATCGTCCGTGTGTCTCGTCCGTCAGGCTACAGCGAGGTAATTGGTGCAAGTGGTCCGTGCGTATGTGGTTGAAAATAGAAAATTGTATACACTGAATATACGTGACTTTTCGAAATTCTATCGCCGATCGCTTCCCATATCCGACGAACGATAGTCCCATACAGTGGGGGTGAAACTCAGCCGAGATGTGGGTGTCAAGCGTAAAAGGTCTCCCCCACGAACGACTGAAATAAACACGGGTTAATAATAGCGAGCAACTCGAACTCCGAGGTGAAAAGTTCAACATGCGTTTAATTCTTCTCTTTATTTTTGATCCAGGAAAAATTTTCAGAACGGAAATAAAAAGGAATTCAGAATTGCCTCGTGCAATCGTTACCTTATCATTTTTTCGTCACATCGAAGAGTAATTGTTAATTTGTAAATCGGTGTGGGAGAGTCGGCCTGTTCCCCTTTGCTGGCGGTCTCGATCACAGCGGCAGCAAAGCGGAAAAAGACACACCCTCGTCCAACACTCTTCGACTCGATATCCTGGCGTGACTCCATCGCGATTGATCGATGAAACGATTGATCCAATCCTATAAACGGTATCTTATGAACCGTTGTGGATTCGAGATGATCCGTCACGGTCCACTTCCATCTCGGATATCGTTTCCGCTTTAGTTGCCACGCAAGTGCAACGCTCCGTGGGACTCGGTCAGGAATACAGAAATAACCGTGATTCCTCATGGAGTGGCATCAAATTTCACTTGTCCTTATTAAAAAAGGGTTTCGATATCACAGTTACATAGTCTTATCAATTTTGAGGATAACTGGAGATTGACGAAAACTGGATAATTGTAAAATAGAAATATACATCAACCGGATATTAAACAGTCGATAAATAATTTGAAACAAAAGAATCCCTATAATGGTGAAGAGAGTATAAATTTACGGCTATTAATATCTCGATTCGGTGGTTAGTATTGAGGCAGCAGGTGGACGGAAGTCGTGTCTAATAATATAAAGCTATATGGAATTATTAATATTGCCTAGAATTAGTCTTGAAAGTGTTATAGATATACCCACGTCGTATTCCTGGCTTCGTCATCGCGAGAGGGAAAGAGACAGAGAGTTTGCAGAGGAACCGTCACGAATAGACAGATCTGACACACAGATATAGAAGAAGAAATGCGTTCTTTAAAATTCCTATCCGTCCGATTTGACACTCTAGATAAGAACCAGGAGGTAAAAATCTCCCCAAAGCCTGACAGCTTACTTTTATTTATTTTTTCAGTAAGAACACAGAGTGCTTCTTAACTCTTGACCCGATTTTTTATTCAGGCCCACCTACGAAGAGCTTTTCGAAGCGAAAAGAAAAAAAAAGAGATATTCAAAATTCAAGAAAGTGAGGAGGGGGTTCCCACAAACGACGCTAGATGGCGGGCGCGGAGTACCTAACAGTGACGTCACGGTGTGGCGCGAAATAGACACCATTTCGAACTTTGAACCGACGATATATCGAATTTAAGCTATGCAATCACGTTTAATGATTATTTGAGACCTAACTTAGTCTGAAGGGATGCAAAAACGGTGTTTTTTGGTTGTTATTCGAACGATAGAAGAGCGATTGTAGATCTAACGTACGTTTATTTGCTCGAAATGTATATGAAAGTGGTGGCTAAGGTCCAGAAAGTGGTTGGCTATATTAAGCGCCTTCTTATGTAACGGTATAACTCATATCTTATAACGCTATAGCGCGTTAGACTGTACATGCAGATCACAGTTGACGCAATTTCTACTGACAGTTATAGACACAGATGATTCCTTCAGTGTTGCAGTATACTTATGACGGTTAATTAGGGTCTTCAAGAGAAATATCAGTTACACTTATATCCATACAGACGAAGATCAAAGCAGCACTTGAATTTTCAACTCTTTGAACAATTATTAAACAAAACAAAAAAAAAACTATAACATGAAATAGTTCAACTATATAAACTGAACGAATAAACGACCTTCTTTTCTTCTCTTCTTGTTTATCTCTCTTTCTATGCCGGTTGAATAATTGTTCATAAATAACCGCGTTGGTATAAACAAACTGTATCAGGATAAATTCTTGGTTGATTTTTATTCTCGAACGCTATGGTACCAAGAAACGGCGAGTGTTAGGCCGAGACGTCGAGAATTACAACGGTTCAACGCAAACAAACTTGGATCAGTTTCTGGTCCAGACCGGGCGAGATATCGGATAAACATCCAGAATCGTACGTGTGGAAATTGTAAACAGAATTTTCTGGGCAAACCGATGAGATAGTTTTGTAAATTCGGCTTCACGCGCTTTTCGTTAAATTCGATATATCGTCAATTCTAAGTTTGAAATTGTGTTTATTTCGCGCCACGTCGTGACGTCACTGTTCAGTACGACGAGCCCGCCATCTAGCGCCGTCTGCACTCCTCACTAGATTTCTTTAGCGTTTCTTTATTCTGTGTACAAATAATTTATTACTTCCACTTTTAGATATATGTAATTATTATTCAGAAAAAATTGAACTTTGAATGCTGAAAACTACTTTCCGATGAATATGATTTTGTTTTTCTCGTTGCTATAGAACAATTTTTTGCCTGAAATAAAAAAATTTAAAAAAAATCGTTACATGTTCAGAATATCGGTGTAAAAGCGTAATATATGAAAAACGAACACACACACACACACACAGTGTTAAATTAATTAATTTATATATTTATTCATAACTATGTGTATTAAGTTTTACAATAATTATTCATATGTATTTATTTTCATCGTTAATGCTACTAATATTAGATACATTATACATTCTATAAATTAGTACATAGAGGTCTGAAATGATGATAAAAAAAAAAAACTTGACAATGTGTTAATGAATGATGTCAAATTCGTATATTATATAGTTTTCAGTTTTAACGTTACTTTTTTTGTTAAATTTATTTATTTTGTTATCTCAGTAAAACTCAAGTTTATGTATCTACCTAACTATATAGATAGACGTATCTACACGTGCGACTTTAAGAAGTATTAACGATCCATTAATACACGTCGTGACGGTTGTTTTTCTAATATAACCTGCCTATATCTATATACATATATACATAATCTCAAAACGAATCGGAATATTGTTTGAGAGATAAAAAAAAATTCCATGTTTATTTTTCGCACGTGATTAATAGAACATATATCCAAAGTTATAGAGTAATAAATTAAACAGTTTTAGAACAAAGTGTATACGGACGCGTTTATTGATATTGAAAAATGAATCTTCGTAGAATCGTCAGAGCGATAAATCGTCTATTCAATTTTTTCTATTTCTGATTGAACAATATATGAAAATTTGACGATTTTTTTTTTTGATTTGACCCGTTCGATCAGAGTCGTCGATACGATCTACTAGTTTGTCTGATTTATAACCGACAAGTTTAGAAAAAAAAACCAGTGATTTCATGCGTAAGAGTTAAAAATCGGTTAATTTATTAAGACACACAAAATCAAAGTAGATTATATTTGAAAGAAATTTTAGTCTTTCGAAACTAGACCTCGATATTAAATATCGAGAGCAAAAAGAACATAAAAATATTATAATAATCATTAATATCATCATCACACTGAAAAAAAAAAGAAAACATTTTAACGAAACATTGGAAAAGCCTACCGTCTCACATTACAAAAATTGATATCGATATAAAGTCACTGGCTAAAAATCGTTTCATCTTTTTAATGAGAAAAAAAAATGTGTTTAAAAAAACGTGAAAAATGATGAAAAACGTTACGAGCTAAGTAAAAGTGAGTGAAATCAAGAAATTAGAATCATCAGGCAACCGAAAATAATTTGTCTTTCGTAGACCCCGTTAAGAAATGATTATAAAATTAGCAGAATCGTGGTTCCCGTGGTTAGAGAGTTTAGTTTAACGTCCAGATTTGTACTGACTCAAAATTTTATTCATTCACTAAGAATACCGTGGGCGTTTCGGGCGTCGGTTTCTATAAACGAATTCTCGAGAAAATGCGCAGGCGCAGGCAAAACCCTCGCGACTTCTTCCTTCCGTCGATCGCCTATATATCTTCTGGGACTCCCCCCGGCTCTGATGACGATAAATTTATGCCTCATCAATTCAAATATACAACGTTTATCTACATATTTATACAGTCAAACGATCAAAAATTGTACAATTTCCTGTTTATAAATGAGCAAACTAAAAAAAAAAAACCTCACAACGAAAAAGGTTAGTTAAAAAAAGAACGATTACTCCAAATCGCCACCGCACTCCCATCCATTAAAAAAAAGGGGGGTTGACCAGAGGCTATTTTCGACCTTTTATCCGCAGAATCGAATCTCGATCCCCCCTGCCCCCTGAAGCACGCGAAGCTTGCCAAGAAACGATTTCTATAACGCATAACTTCGTCAATTAACTTTGTTGGAATTTTATGAAAGAATTCGATGAGCTAGAATCTAGTTTGCAAAAAAAGGGGGGGAAAGGATGATAGTTATAGTGGCTCAAAGTCGAACGAGGAGGGCGGGGGATGAAAAATCGCGGACTGTGTTGATATTCCGGTCTTTTCGAATGTTTTCTAACGGCGGTAGGTAGGAAGTGATAAATAAGAATAAAAAGTTAAATGCACGATGTTGGATATACGGTTTTAGAAGAGTGGTTAAAATAATTGAGTTTAAACGGAAACGCCCTGAACGATTCGGTGATAATATTTATTCCGGTTGAAAACAAGCGATTCTGGATATAAGCCAAAGGAATACTTTTTATTCGATAGACTGGGAGAACCGTGAGACTTTATAGACCGATAACAACGTCAAATGTACACAAAATTCTCAAACATTCATTTAAAAGAAGGAAAGAAGAATTAAAGAATCGTTGGGATTAGTTCTAATCAGACTGAATATCGTATACGTGAAATTTGTCTGCCCATAACTCAGAGTCGAGGGAAAGATTTCGAGATCGAGATCAAAGTAGATCCAACTTCCGACGCGATAAAAATAGAGAAGCGGAGGAGCATCGAGTCCTAGAAACACACGTTTGACTTGATATGATTTTTTTAGAATTTCAAAGTACAGTAGATTGTCTGACGAGTGGTAAAGAATGAACACGATCCCCTCGAAATTTGGAGATTTCTTGAGGAAAGTTCGATTCAAGCGCCTGAAGTCAGGCAAATATACAGCCTGCCGCGTCACTGCGCAGAGTAAAGACCCGAGGGCGTAAAGTGGAGCATTTGCGACGTGCGCATGCGCAGAATTGACTTTGTCCATTCACAAGCATCGGCTAGAAGGAGAAGTGGTTTAATGAGGAAGTTTCCTCAGATTAAACCTCAACGAATATCCATGATAAGTGGGTGCGTGATGAATAAATACAATTTTGAAAAACCATAAAAATTATAGAATCAACTTCAGGTGACTGTAACCGGCAATTGAAAATCATCAATTTATAAAAAGGCCACGTGACGTCACACAGTACCTCAGCCGCCATGTTATTCTGTTGTTCATAGTCGTCCGCAGCGCCGCCAGACGGTAGAAATATGCGTGTGACGTCACACGCGACCGCGAATTTCAAACGCTGTAAATTCATGTGTGTACAATGTGTATTATAACGCATCTGAATGCATAAATTCTATATCGTGGACAGCTGCTAATTCTGAATTTCAAATAAACAGATAGAAAACTGTACAGCTGACCAATTAGGAAGAAGATAAATAATCATGAAACCTGCTGAAAGCAGTATAGTCGTTATATCGTTCTATGATTATTTTGAAAAGCGACATCAAAAATCTCGTCTGTCAATATCAAAATAGTGAATTTGTGTCATTTGATGAAGTCTGGAGTCCCTGAGACTGTCGTAACTCGGTTGACGTTGATTTCACAAAAGTTTCAACCATCTTTTTTTTAATAAAAACCAATTTCTTTTCATGCTATACAATTTCAATTCATATGATTCCGGTTAAAATTGAGATCAGACCCCGTTTTGGCGAGTGAAAAAATATTTATAGCGTCCCAGGATGTTTGAAAATTGAAGTTCGCGGTCTTTTTGAATCCCGGGTTTGTAGGGTGCTTATAATTGAGAAAAGGATTCGGAAACACGGGTAAAACTCGTAAAGTTGGCGTCGTAAGTTGTGACTTTCAAGAGACAAGAAGTAGCGACCCTAAATTGTTGAGACGTAAATCAAAAGACTTGGTTAACGAGCGGAGACCGCGTTCACGTTAGAGTTCGACTTTTGAGAGACTTCCGTGAGTATTTAACCGAGGTCTACGGAGCAGAGCCAGTACACGAATATATAACGTGTCACTTGACTGAAACGACAGGCTTGAAATTTATTTTATGGAGCAGGATGTGAGGTCCGTCTCAACCTATCGTCCGAAAACGAGTCCAAGACTCTTCAAGTGACAGATGAGATGAGAGACTTGGCTGAAACACACGAGTCTCGATTATGTGAAAATTGTCTAATTTATAGTAGATGTGAACGGCCCAGTTTCTGACCCTCCTCATCGTTTTTCGTACTTTATTCCGCGATACAACGTCCAGCTGACGGCGAATAATCATCAATGGATAGAGTTTGACCATTCGATGTACCCCGTGGTCCATAATCTAGAGCGACGACGCGTCATCGATGAACAAAAGTGACTTCGAAGTCTGACACGCGGCTAGAAGCGGTCCGGTTTTCTTTTTTTATTATAAAAAGAATTATATTATTATCGCCCTCAACTTAGTAAATAATGTAATAGGGAAGTGACTGCATTATGAAATCTCATTTCGGTATCTCTTCACCGAACTGGAATAGAGAGCAATTAAAACGGAAGCGAAAAATAGCAACATGTTTATTGAAAGCGCCTAGAAGACGACAACCAAATTCACACAGCAGTCACGCATGTCTCTGGTTAGTCTTAAATTTTCGTTGAATATAATCTGAAAGCGTGGGGTTTCTACAATAATAATAATACTAATAATAGTGAACTTCAGTTATTCTGCAAATAATTATCACGATCAGAAACTTGTTGTTATACATCGATACACACCGCGTCGCAGGGTCTCAGATTTATACGTTGCGCGTATGTGTATCTAGTTGCCCTAACGCCAGGCGCGATACAAAAACCGATCGATATCGGCCGGTAATGTATATCGAATATCGGTAAAACACAGTCCCGTCGGTAACGAAGAGACGAATTGTGCCAAGGCGCCAGAAACCCACAGGATTGTGGCGTATGTTCGATTGCCAGGTTTCAGGCGTTGAACTTTCTACTTCTGAATTTCAGTCGTTACCCACCTCATATGGGAAGAAACAAAAAGAAGAAACTATTTGAGCAATCACTAGAGAAAAACATCAATTTTTTATCACGGTTGGATAAGAATCTGCAGTCCTGCAGTGTCATGGGAAACAAATTATCGCATGGATAATTGACTAGAATAATTTAAATACCTCAGTGTTTGAGTATATTTATAAGTATATTAATAAGCAGTTAAGTTTAATAATAGGAAATTGAAAATAGATTTATAGATTCTGCGCAAACGGCGGTTTGGTTTGTGTTTAAATTATTCGTGGATTGGTTTATTATAGTCAGGTGCACAAAATGCGTCATTCGAACCTTAAGCTTAATCTACTTCACTAAAAGCTTCGAACTGTAATGAATATATAAAATAACGGAGAGAGATTGTCGTTTAAAATTGAAGATCCTGAGTATTCAATCATCAGTATAAGAAGAATAATATGAGTAATACTTACTCGGAGAGTATTGATGAAAAAGGTGATCTCGATCTGTCGAAAATTTCTTGGCAAGCTCCTTTTTTTCTCATCTAGGAATCAGTTTTAAAACTATAATAAAATAATGTGGGTAAATAAATTTTGAATTAGTACGTAATAATATGTATAGTTTCAATATTATAGTTTTATTTATTTAAACTTTTAATTAAATTGATTTACTTATTCATTTATTCATAATATTCATTTTTGTAGAAAACTGCGTGATGAGGATCACCAATAATTTTCTATTTCTATGTACGTCGAATACATATATTTATAAATATATATATATGGAAACAAAAAAAAAAATAATTAATTTCTTCAATTATCCATCTTCATTATTTTCAGTAAAGTCAGAAGAAACCGAAATAGAAGCGACACTACTCACAACACACTGTCCCTAAACATTGACGGATGACCTTGTTTTTTTAATCATTATTTCATTTTTGGTCATCTGACTTTGATATTGATCAATAATTAATATTGAAGATGATTAAAAAACGATATTTAAGATACTGTAAAGAGTCGTAATCATTGACAAGCCGTTGTCCACTAGTATATACCTTACAGAATATACAATAGACTTAGTAGTACAGCCTGAATTTTGATTTTCAACTTTTCATTTCCACTTACTAATCAGTCTGTGGGTGTTTATGCAGTGTATGAAAATCGCCTATACAATCAGATCGAAAAATGAGTGTATCAATAATTGAGAAGAAAAAAACGAAACAAAAAAAGAAGTTTAATCAATAAATTGAAGAAAAAAAAATAACAAGATTTGTTTGATTTATTAATTAATTAGTTTATTCAGATTTCATCAAATTTAATTTATACGTGCTAATATTTACATAATATGTATATTCATTATTATGATTATTATCATTATAATCTTCTTGTTCTTTATAAACATGATCTTGAATAATTACAACAATTGGTGTCTTTAATATGTCGCGTTTATTAATGATGAAAAGGGTATGTGTATATAATTTTGTATATTATAATCGTAAGCGATACGCAAATATATATATATATATATATATACAATATATTGGATATATTGGATAAAAATGTATCATGTAATTATCTAGGCTATCGGATAATTCGATGAATAATAAAGACGCGATTTTTCTTCTTTTTTTTTTCTTGTGTCGATATTAAATAATAATATAGTCATAAAAAAATTTAAAGAAAAAAGTACCAGAAATGAAATTTTTATATATAAGTGGAAAAAAAAAAGGAAGACAAAATTTTCTTATTCCTTACTTTTTACTTTTAATGATTTCATACTTATTTCTCTCCGCACTGGCTATTATGATGTAATAATAATGTAGTGTGATTATAATTTTTAATTCAATTTTATTTCATTTTATTATTTTAATTTCAATTCTCCTATATACAGATATTATTATTATTATTATTATTATCATAATTAGATTCATAAATAGAATGACAATGGATATTATTATTATTATTATTATTATTACAATACAAATTAAATATCAATAATAATTATAATGAATTTTGATTTCTCTAATGATATAATATTTCTGAAGAGAATAAATAATGAATAGTAAAATAAAATAAAATACAATAAAATAATATTAACTAGCTAAAATACGTTATTTATTTTTGCTTTTTCAAGTGGCGGCTGTTGTATTTAATTTTTTTTTTCTTGTTCCTATATATTATATGTACACGTAAGATAGAATATATTTATATAACTATACAGATAATTATGTAATATTCTATTCCGCAGATATTATAATATAGTTTAGTTTAGTTTAGTAATATTTTGTTTTTTTCTCTCATTTATCTAAAATCTTTATCATCGATTAAAATGAATTCATCCCGTCAGTCAAGTTGATTTCAACAATTATATTTATGGTATATATATATTATTATTATTATTATTATTATATAGATATTGTTTTTTTTTCAATTTCACTATTTTTTTTTTTTTCTTTAATTACTGTTTTAGTCAATTTATTATTTTTTTTTCTTTCTCTTATTCGATTCATTTAGTTACTTTTTTTTTTTTTAATTTAATTTTATAACTCGTTAAAATTCAAATCAACATGTTATATTCATCGACGAAGGCAAATTTCGTTCATATTTTTTTTACAATTTCTTCCTTTTTCTTTTTCTTCAATCAATTAATTTACTAATTTATCATCTTATTCTTTACTGAGGAAAAAAAAAAAAAAACCAACAACAACAGATGCCTCATAAATATAGCTAAACGTATAAATCCTACGTGTATAGTAAAATAACGATGAAAAGAAGAAATAATAATACGAATTTTAATAATAAATAAATCACAAATCAGAAATGATCAGAATAAGAATAATGTTATCATTGAATTTATCAATTTATTTGAAATTGCGGGAGGATACACATATACCTACGATGATATGATTTAATCAGGGTGTCGCGTCGGGTCTTTGGCGTCTCTTATCAAAAGAAAAGAAGAAAAAAAATAATACGTTATCATTAAAAATGGGTAAATGGAATTATGAAGAGAAAATAATAAGAATATCAAAATGTTCATTTTTTTTGTTATAAATAACATATTATTTAATTATTAATACGATATATAATATTATTTGTACAGAGATATTTTTATCTTTCACATTCGAATTTATTACAATACAATAATAATAATAATCATGATGAATTGATCAATTCGTTTAAAAATTATAAATATGTAGGTATATATATATATATATATTAAATATTAATGATAATTAATAAATAATAACGGTATTCAATTTTTTGTTTTCTATCCTTATCATTTTTTTTTATTTTTTTTTTTTTTCACTATTTCTCAACATCACAAAAGTTTTGTTAACACATCGATTTTTGACAAAAAAAAAAAAAAAAAAAATTCCAAATAAAGATAACATGATCAAAATTGAAATTAATAAATAAAAAACAATGAAAAATAATATAAAGAAGAAAAAAAAATTGAAACGAAATGTAAGGAATTTTAATTTGTTAGAGGAAAAAAGAGAAGAAAAATTAATTAATCAGACTCGAAAGATGATGATTTTTTTTTTTTCTATCATCATTCGGATAATTCTTTTTTACCTTTCATCTTTTTATTTTTCGTTATTTCTTTGTTTAATTATTATTTGTATCGTAGGTATATTTCAGTTACGCTATCGTGATAAAATAATTCTACTTTTACAGTAATAATAATGATGATGATAATGATTAATTAATTAATAACAATAATAATAATAATAATAATAATGGTATTGAACTACCTAGCCTAATATTTACAAAATTTATTTGCTCTCTTGGCACTAACGTAGGGTTATTTCATCTCGTTTTCTCATTTTCTCATTTTCAAACACATTTTCATACACACACACACACACACACACACACACACACACAGATACACATTAATTTTAATCTCTTCTCCAACAATGACAATTATTGTACATTGTTTTCTGGGTTTCATCTTCTTTTCGTCTTTTTTTTTCTGTCTTTATTTATATCTCTTTTTCTTTTTTTTTTTACTTTTCTTTTCCAGCTTTACGTCAATAGAATAATAATAATAATAATAATAATAATAATAATAATATGATACAGAGATGATATATTAGTATGTATTTCTGTTCCTGCTATCAGGTGGTCGTTTTTTTTTTCCTTTTCCTTCTTTTTATAATAATTTTTAATCATTATAATATCAATAATAATAATAATTTGTGTGTGTGTGTGTGTAAAAATTTTGCAATATAAAGGGACAAAACAAAAATACCAATGATAAATTATAAAACGCAATATCGCTGATAAATAATTCACTAGAAGGTATTTCTTTATTCGATTATTATTATTATTATTATTATTATTGTTATTATTATTATTATACTACTTTTCTCCATTCAATTCATCTAATTTACGGCTTCCATGTTCATTTTAGTGTTTTATTTATCGTCCATTTATTATTTTATCGTATATGTATATGTTTATGTATAATAGCTACAAGAAAACAGTTTTTGTTTTCTATTGTGATTATTAATTAATTATTATTATTATCATCATCATCATTATCATTATTTCCAATTATTCTTTCCTTTTTCACAGTTCTTCTTCTTCTTCTTCTATCGATAAAAGACATTGCTTGTTACTTCAATTTATTTTCAGAAAATAACTTTTTTTTCTTTCTTTCTTTTCTCCCCCATTTTTAATTCATATAATCTTGTTTTTTCTTCTGTTTTTTTTTTTTTCATCTTTTATTTTACTATAACATCAGGGACAATATATAATAATTAATTTAATTTAATTCATACACATTAGAATATATTTATTAAACTGTACATTATTTCTGTATTATTATTATTATTATTATTATTATTATTATTGTTATTATGTTGTTTCATTTGTTTTTGTTTTTTTTTTCACCAAATTTAACTATCGTTAATTCAATGGTTCTTTATCAATCGATAGATAACGAACGAATTGAAGAGAATAAATGAAACGAAGAAAAGAAAAAAATATACAATAAAAATAGACCCATATTAAATTATTAACAAGATATTTCTCCTTTTGTTTTTGTTTTTGTTGTTGTATGTATGTATAGTTTGTTTCCTTAACAAGTCCCTAGTCACATAGAGTAGTCATGTAACAATCGTAATCGTTCAATTATCTAATTATACATTTCAATTTTTTTTTTTTTTTTATTCTAATTTAGTTTTAATTACTTTTTTTTACAATTTTCTACCATTACATAACTTTGGACTTCAATTCTTTTAAATTATTTTCTTGAGATCTATATTACTTTATTAATATTATTATAATTTCTTTCTTCTTTCCTGCTTGCTTTTTTTTCTCTCTCTAATTAACTGGCCTCGGATAATAATAATTAATATTGTAACCATCCCTACTATATTTTTTTATTTTTTTTTTGTTTTTTTTCTTTACTTCATCTAATAATCCCAAAAGTATTTCAAGGATTAAAAGAGAATCGAGAATAGAGTCTTAATCTGATTTTCACTAAATACATATATAATGATACCTATTAATAATATATAATAATAATATAATATAATAACATAATTTCATTTATTTTCTCAAGACTAATAAAAATCCCTTATCGCATACAATCGACACGATTAAGAGACACGTCTTTCGACACGTTCACATAATAATTATTCACCCTATACAGTCTCTTCTCTTCCATTTTTTTTTTTTTTTTTCTTTTTTTTTTTTCTTTCTTGTATGTCTATTATTTCTGTTTTGTTTTTTCTGACAAGTAATTAGAAGAACAAGAAAATAAATGACGATAAAAAAAGAAGATCAAAATGAAAAAGAAAAAAAAAATCGTTTAAATTTGTCTCTTACTGTAAATTTTTATAAATAAATATTTAATTTTCATCTTTCTTTTAATCTCATTTTTCTTTTCTTCTCCCCCTTTTTCTTTTTTTGTTTATTAAATTTGACGCAAATAGTTAGAAAAGAAAAAAAAAAAAAAAAAACGCCAAACGGACGTTTATATTTCTCATGAAATTTGTTTTTCTTTGCTATACTCAGATATACATATATATATACTTTTTTTTTCTCGTTTCAGTTTTCTTCTCACGGAACTTTTTTGCTCCGATGAAACATACGAGTTTTTTTTTTCTTTTTTTTTATACACCATGAGGATGATAAATGTATGTATATATATATATATATATATATATATGAATTTATTCATTTATTCATTTTACTTAATTATTTTTTGTTCCCTAATATAAGGAATCAAATATTTATTATTTTCATTTGTTTTTATAATAATTCCAATATATTCAATCCTAATCATACTATTATGTCGCTTCACATTAATTATGTATTTTTGTTCTCTTAGCGATATATAATAATAATAATAATAATAATAATGATAATAAAACTAATTTCCTTTCTCTTTTTTCTTTCTTTTTTAAATTATATAAAATTGCAAGAGGGTTTTTTTATTCTTCTTCTTCTTCTTCTGTTCTTAGTTTTCTTTTAAACATCCCATGTTTTTTCTTTTTTTTCTTCGTTTGTTTCACGTTCTTTATTCAATTATATTACTATTACTATTATTATTATAATTATTATACATATATATCAGTTTATATCTTCTCATTTTTTACTACGCCCCGTCGTATCACTTTCGAGTGTTTTTTGTTGTTGTTTTTTTTCCATCGATCATTTAGTGTTTTTTTTTTTCTTCTTCTTCTTTTTTGTTTATCATCATCATGCGAGAGAGAGAAAAAAAAAATAATCCATGACAACGATAAATAAGTTATAAGAAAACCAACCCGCTCTGGGGTGTAAAACTTGGTTCGCTAAACTTGGATCAAACGTGATTGTGAGTTTCGTCAGTTTCGCACGGCACAACTGTCAGACTAGACAAATTGCTTAAATTGCTACTTGACTCTGAATAACTAGATAGAGTAGGCCTCCTCGGTACGATAACCGACGGCGTTGAACTACCGGATGTTGGAAATTTTCTGAATACTTTAAGCAAAGAACTACCGGCACTGTGACACCTCACTATTCTATCACCTCCGTGAGCGTCCAATAAAGCCGATTGACTTCTATAAGCGGGCGGACTCTCACTGTCGAAGACTGTCCTGTTTGGCGGAGGTCTAACACACTTTTGGTAAATTTCGCTCTCCTGAAATCAAACGGAAAAAAACACCCGATGAATAAACGATCAAAATTCGTTTAAAACTCTTCGTCATTAAATTATTATTATTATTCACCTGTTCGGGGTCTCGAAGATGAAGTGCGGCGTGAGCGCCGTAGGGTCTTTCCTCGCCGTCGGGTAGTTGAAGCCGCGGCGGAAGATCCAGAGCCAAATCTTGACGAACGCTACTCGCCCTGACCGCACGATCCCTGGTAGCCGCGACGACGTCATTTTCTGTCACCGTCGACGGTCTACCCTCAAGACTTCCACCTAGAGTTCCACGACCTCCTCGACCAACGCTTCCCACCTCCATTCCACCGCTCACCGACAACATCTGTAGTTTTGTAAAATGATAATTGTTTATTAAAAGTCATTCGGTCATTCAGTCAATTTGAATAATACATTCTTCATTTGCTATCCTCAAATAAAATGAGAAGTAAGAAGGATGTTCCTTTTTTCCTTTTTGTTTCCTCATTATTATTTATTATTTTTGTTATACATCGCAGATTAGCGATATTACATACAGTAATTAAGTTAGACTGTACAGCTTTTACGATTACAACGTATCAGAGTGAGACTAAACAAAAAATGTATACACAATTTATGTGTAACGATATTTGAAAACAGATTATCATCATCATCGCGTTATTGATTATTACCAGTGTATTTAATGAAGAGCAGTAGTTTGTTCGAATGTAATAAATAAACGTTCGATCATGATACTAAATAGTGTGGACAAAATTAGGGAGAATCACTTGAAATATGAAGAGAAGAGTTTTATCCTTGAAATTGATACTTTTTCGTCGATAAACACGATCATATTCCCAATCCACGATCCGATCGATGATCAAAGATCGAACTTTGACGAGGGACTGGTCAGAGACGCGGTTTCTGACCATCGTCTTATCTCGTTGCGGCTGGTCGATTGTCTCGGAGTCGGTGAAATTCCGATAATTATCCGACGAGGACTCGTCGTTTCCGTCGACGCTGCCGATATTCACGTCGAAACGGTCGAAAGTCTCCGTTTCGACGAAATCCAAGTCTTTGGAGAAAAGAAAACCCACCGAGGTCACGTGACTCGGGAATCCGAGGGTCGGAAACTGCGACGGCGCCGAAATAAAGAAAAAAACCGGAAGGACCCGGTGTCTGACCGCTTCTAGCCGCGTGTCGGACTTCGAAGTCGCTTTTCTTCATCGATGACGGCGTCGTCGGTCTAGATTACGGACCACGGGGTAGATCGAATGGTCAAACTCTACTCATTGATGATTATTCGCCGTCAGCTGGACGTTGTATCGCGGAATAAAGTACGAAAAACGATCCGGAGGGTCAAAAGTGTATAACAACTATTTATATAAAAAAAAAAAAACGAAACTCTATACATATAACTCTATATATCGTATACCTCTTAAATCGTTATAGTCACAGTCGTCGTCTGTCTGTACTTGCGTACATGATACAGTAGTAGATACACATACGTAAATGTGTTATGACTCCGAGCCACGCGTGAGGCGTGATTAGTTTTTATTAAAACATGTTTTCTCTCTAGTCTCTACAGATCATTGCGACGACGACGAAGCCGACGACGACGGTTATCGTCGTTCCTCTATATCCACATCCACACACACACACACACACAAAGGCACAGAGAGAGAGAATCTCCCACACTACACACGTAGTTATTTAAACGTCTGGCAACGATAACGCGCGACACGGATAAGACCGGTTATAACAACGATAATATAATACTTATAAAAAAATAATAATGATAACGAAAAATAAAAATTACAAAAAATAAAAATCCAAACGCAAGCAGTTACGGAGAGACAGAGAGAGCCTCAACTTGACTCGATTAAAGTTATCGATACATTCATAATAATCGTGATGCGGGGATTTTTTTTTTTTTTTTTTTTTTTTTTTTTTTTTTTTTTTT
>JAEUYN010001558.1:0-24221 GCA_018257835.1 Euura lappo | reverse complement strand
TTTCAAGTTTTTTCAACTTTTTTCAACTTTTTTCAAGTTTTTTCAACTTTTTTCAACTTTTTTCAAGTTTTTTCAACTTTTTTCAACTTTTTTCAACTTTTTTCAAGTTTGTTCAACTTTTTTCAACTTTTTTCAACTTTTTTCAACTTTTTTCAACTTTTTCCAAATTATCCTATACCTTATACATGTAAATACGGATGCCTCGATTCGCTCCTCAAAACTTGAAAAAACTTGAAAATACTTGAAAAAAGTTGAAAAAACTTGAAAAAAGTTGAAATTTCTGAAACTACAGGGAAAAATGTAATTTGCAGTTTGAGAATTCAGATTTAAGAATTGAAATTTGACAATTGAGATTTGAGAATTGAGATTTAAGAATTGAAATTTGAGAATTGAGATTTGAGAATTTAGATTTAAGAATTGAGATTTCAGATGTGGGAGTTGTCTTGGGGGGTAGAGGCCGGCCTTGTGTTCGTTATCATGCAGTCCGAAAACCCCAAGGGAGAGTATCCGTTTCGCCAGGTATTAGGACTCTTTTGTCGTCACGCCAGCTGAGGGCGAGTTTGTTTTGCACAATGGTGCGCACCTCATGCTTCTTGCTGACAATAAGACATTGCTCCTTGTGTAAATTCACATGATCAAATAGACACTTTCGGAAATCATTTCTCGTGATGGTTCTTAGAGTCGAACCTTTGATCCCTTTTGCACGTTTTTTAACACCTGCCTCCTCCCCCTCCTCCTCCTCCTGCGTCGCTGTTAAATAAAGTTTGGCTCGAAGCCCTATAACCTCCACCATAATTTTACCGTTGTTCTCATCCTTCATGAATCCCAACCGCTTTTTGTTTCGCAGAGGGATATCATAGACGTTATCAGGCGGATAGTCCGAGGTATCGAACGTCGATTCAACATCGCGCTTGATGATTTCGTATATATCGGGGACGTTAAATTGGTAAATTAAACTATCCGTATCCGTGTATAATAATTTGACTTGATTGTCGGTAAAATTACGCTTAATATAATTATAATGAAAGTTATATAAAATTATCTTTGACAAATCCAGAATAGCCGCCCCGATGTATATTGGTTTGTTGAAATAAACATTCAGTCGGCTCATCTCTATAATAACCATGTCTCGCTCGAATATGGTGCAGCTATGGAAATTCGGCTTTGCAATCAGAGCCTTCGCACCACCCCGACCACCCCATTTCGTGACCAGCTTGACACTCTTGTGTTTACGCACATTCTCCATGGTCTTGCCAAACACCGCGTTATTCATTAATTTATAGAAATTTTTTTCAAACTCGTTTTTCGATAGTTTTCTTTTATTTGTATTCAAGTCAATGTAGGATTTCAACCATGGAGATTGCGCAAACTTCAGAATCCTATGCACCTTGACCAGCTTCATGCCCAAATCTAAACACTGCTTCAGATTCCGATAATGAAGTATGTATTTATTTTTGGGTAGTAGCGTTGTGCATAGCTTGGCTATCTTACTGCCAGGTGGAATGAAATGTTCGGGACAGAGCGGTAAATCTTTATGCTGCTCGTGCAGCTCTACCGGGTAGTCCAAATCGACCTCGAGCATGTACCCAATCGGCGAATCGTCCGGGATACTCATCACATCGATTGATTCGTGCTCCCACTCGAAGGAACCACACGGTAGATGCTCACTCATAGCCGCACCATACAGATTATTGACATCGAAATACATGAGATATGATTCCTCTTTGCTCGAATCAAAATTGCGCATATAGCGATTGTTGGCTTTAGCATAGCGGTTCGAACATTGCGCTACACCACCTCGGATGCTTTTTTCAACAAATAAAACCATTTCGGGGTTATCTAGGAGCTGTAGATTAACACCCGTATGCTTTAACATTGCATCGAAAGCCAACCCCGGGGCGGTGTAATAATGGATGGGATCTAAATCGTATGTTTGGAAACAGCTCTCGCGGAAATTTTGAAAAACATCGGCAAGCAAGAGAACGTCGGTTTTCAAATACAAGTCCGAATACTCGCCCAAGGTATTCAATTTAAATTTGCTCCAGACACTCTTTGCGTGCTGATAATCCGCATCGGAGACGCCCGAGTCGCTGAGTTTTGAATAGAAGCTTGCTCTATCGGGCAGGCTCAACTCGTCGAGTTTTTCCCAACTATCAATGTATTCGTAGGGGAAAACACCTTTGCGGATCATAAATTCAAATTCCTCGAGATCGCTGTAGAACGAACGAGTTATTGTTTTATCGCTGTTGTCAATATACGATGCCAGCTTGTCGAGGCTACTGGCCATGAACCGAAACGAATCTAAGAATCTCAGGTGCATAAAGGTACCGTCAACCCGCTTCGTGAAGGAGATATATCTTCCTTTATTGATTGGCAGCAAGGTAATTTCCCCGGGGAAAGATGTGGCTAGAGATTTTATAATGAAATGCGAATCATAACCCGAAAAATTGTGAAACACCACGGGAATCGTTTGTGTTTCCTTGTAATTTAAATTGCATCCATTATGCGCGGGACCGCGATATTCACCCGTAAAGTGACAATGATCATGGCACTTTTTATCTCCCGATGAGAACGGTTTCTCACAGATGTAACAATTTTTCGCGCGCGCATGTCGATCCCGTTGCACTTGAGTCAGCGGTTTCATACGGATGATATTTTTAATTCGCGACTCTACGTTCACGGCCAAGTCACGAAGCTGCTTGACGAACCATTCGATGCAATCGGGCCCCCGTTTACTCGCATATCTCGATAATGCGTTGTCGTACGAGCAATGCACATAATACGCAGCACTATGCGGGATATGCTCTTGGGACTCGTTTGCACCGGGTTTCAGTATACACTCGAGATCCGCGTAGACAGCGAACGGCACCCGACCCTTATTTCGGAAATTTTTGAATTCTAGATTTTTATTTTTTTCCGAGAAAAGCATTCGCACCTTGTTCAAACGCATGCAGTCGCCTCTATGCTTGTCAAAGCTACTTTGCACCGCGAAGTGGCACAAGCATCTATCGCATAAAAAGTGCTGATTAGCATTGTGTGAAAGTTGGCTACGTACTAAACGCGATAGATTTCTAATCCAAGCAAAGTGGAATCGCGGCGTGTAATCGTCCAAGTCAATATCGCCGATATCCATTTCCCCATCATCGCCAGACTCGACCATGAGTAAATGGATCGCATCCTCTTCTGGATTTATCAAATTTTTACTTAAATACAAAGGGACAATTACGCTCTTTTCACCCTTCGCACTATCACGAAAAGCCTCGCTCTCTATCCCGTATACATTTATCTTAATATTATTAAGTTTCTCGAACTTCGCCACACCATGTAGGGTCATGGGAAAACTCACACCTGTGCAATCCCACTCATCTATGTAGCGTTGATAGCTGTGGGTCCTTTCCGTGTGGCTGTTCACGGGGTGCCGCGCTGCGGTCAGGGCCCAGAGGAAGCAGCGCTCGTCATTATTCTGGATGTTAACGACCGCCTTCTTCGACCGGATGTCCTGGGGCAGCGTCACGAAGGTTGAAAGACCACCGGCTAGGGGTTGGTAGCGGTTGATGTTAATCACCACATTGATAATTTCCAGCATGCTCCAACCGGAATCTCGCTGCTCGAAGTCTTCTACCTTCACCAGCAGCTGATTCACTATTTTATCGTTGAACCAGCCTGTGAGATCCGTCGATGGTAGAATTATCTCGTTTCGCGTGGTGAAGGATTTCATGTCCTCCTCAACGCTGCCTCCCTTCACGTTCTCGAATAGGCAGGTTAGGTTGACGTTTGCTTTAATGTTACCCTCGTTCCGCTGCACGTTTCTCAGATGCTCGGTAGTGAGCACCCCGACATCGGTCAGAAATGCCATAAGATCGCGATGTCGGAGATTGGTGACGACCCCGGTGCGAATCCTGCTGTTGAAAGCACTGTCGAGATCATTCCACTGAACGCGATCGTGAATATTATCGCCAATCCCCGCACCAACGACGGGTCGACGACGCTGTGCGAACTGCACCGCCCAAGATTGCAACAGTGATATCTTGCTCTGTATCAATTGTTTTTCAGCGGTGCGCATCTTGGGCGCGTTCAAAAGATTATTCAAAGTTTGAATATTCCGCTGTCCGTTCTCGATCCAGTGTGTAATATACTCCTCACTAGCTTCATCCTGCTCCATTGTAATCAGGTGGCTGTACGCCTCAGCCATCAACGCGACGAGATCCGAACACAACTGCTCAACCATGTTTTCCACAAAAATATCACTTTGGAGGACTGAGAGCGAATGATTCTCCAAATCGTGAGCACAGCCTTTTTATGCACACATGAGGCGGCGGCGAGCGATTGTCGGCATCCTCAAAGGAAATTTTCACACCCACCCGCCAACCGAGAGGCCATCTCCGAAAGAAATTCGGACGATGCAACCTACCCCGGATGCATGCGCGTTTGATGATAGGGATGCTCTTTCCCACGGTTCGGCATTATTTTACCCTGACAGCTGGGATTGGAATCGTTTGACTTTTGAAAACGATGTCAACCACCCGAATTTCTCACGAGAAAACTTTCGGTGTTGCTTTCCCATCGTAAAAATAAACTGCATTTCTTACGAATTTCGGTAGTCGATGTTTGCTTTTCCCATCGTAAAAAAAAAAAAAAAATAGGCTTTGAGGGTAGATATTGTAGGCCACCTGGAAGTGGCAGCTTTGAGAAGTGTCACATAAACTTCCACCCGCCGCGATAGTTGCATTGAATCGCGTTTGACCGCTGCAGCATTTGTGCAATCCGAGTGCGGTATATTTCGATGTGAACTTGCAGGTGCAAAAAGAGCATGCATATTTCGGTATGGTGATACATTTCGCTGGCCCCACCCTCAATACTTGATGGAGTAACACGTTGGGGAAAGGTTTATACCTGAAACCCTACAAGCACGGTATGGGACTGTATTTGATGCCACCAAAAAAAAAAAAAACTAACAAAGCTGCGACGCCGAGCTCTCACCGACGCCGATTTACGCACACACGCCAAGGAGATGAAAATTCCATATTTCCGCGGTGTATTCATGCGAAATGATTTACCCAATGGCGGTCCGAGAAAGCTGGAATTGACACAGTCGAACCTGCTAAATCGAACTTTCGAGACTGCAGCGTGCAAAGGATGGTTCTAGAAGGATAGTGGTGGGGGTGGAGGTCTATAAAAACGATACGTTTTTTCGATGCAATATCATTCAACAATCATTCTTCACGCTGCTACTCAAGAGTTTCGAACAAGTGGAATTATGGAGATGATCTTAGACGTGCAAGGTTTCCTCCAATTTGACAATGAATTCGTGCTGAAGGAACTAGCCGCAATCTCGGTTCAACCAGACGGAGAAGGTGTACACAGTTCAGCCTGCATCCTCTTCAAACCACCCCGCGCGTGGGCAACGTTACCAGCTATAAACAGAGCTATCAATGCCTGGTTAACAAGAAATTTTCATGGAATACCGTGGAATGTTGGAAATAGAGCTTACACCGATGTGCAGGAAGTGTTGAATAAAATTGTTCAGGACGCGAGTTACCTGTACGTGAAGGGACTGGAGAAGAAAGAGTGGGTGGAAAGAATAATCAATTATTCGAAACCTGTCATCGACTTGACTGAGCTGGGATGTCCGACATTGGGACTGGAGAAGAAAGAGTGGGTGGAAAGAATAATCAACTATTCGAAACCTGTCATCGACTTAGCAGAGCTGGGATATCCAGCATTCCGATGGCTACGACACATCGGTATATATTATTGCCTGTATCACGAACATCATAAGTCCCTTCCAAGATATCACTGTGCTTTCGAAAACGTTCAGCTTCTGAAAAACTGGTACGTGAAGGATTGTCCGAGTTCCCTCAGCAAATCTTTGCACCTGTACCTACAACTGGGTAGTCTGAAGCAGATGAAGGCGGAAGATATTGCCTTTTTGACGAAAGATTTCATTCTCATCTATGGATCGAACATCATCGATGAGGTGTGGGAGAAACTATCTGAAAATATGAAGGCGGACCAAGACATTGCCGAATGTCGGAGATGTCAGGAACATTATAAGTCATGCGGAGATGAATTTGACGGACCGATACCAATGATTAAAAATTGTCCACAGTGTAAATTATCTCTGTAGATTATTTTTACCTCAGATAAAGCTACTATGATAAATCCTAAAGACTCTATGTATTCGTTTCAGATGAATAAAAGGATCTGCTTTGAAAATTATCTCCTCCTTGATATCCCTCACACGATTAATCTTAGTTCATAGTTATCTTCTGTTTACACAAGGCTAAGGTAGAAAGAGATAATCGAGTTGATTCTACAATTGATTTTTTATTTCGAAACAGAACCACTTATTACCAGATATCCACTCATTGGGGATCACCCAATAATAATGTGCGGCAAATCCCAAACTCATTTTCGTATATAGATTTTGATTTTTGATTTTTTCGCTCGCACTTGTTGTTCGATGTCGTAGAGTTTTAGTCAAAGACTGATGCGGCTGATTTTATACATCGCGGATTGGGTGGGAAAAAAATTCACCCAAAATTCTTGGAAACAAAACCTTTGATGTTTGCCGCCGCCCGCGTGGGAAAAAAATTCTTGGAAACAAAACCTTTGATCTTTGCCGCCGCCCGCGTGGGAAATACATTTTCCTCAAAAAATTCTTGGAAACAGAACCTTTGATCTTTACCGCCGCCCGCGTGGGAAATACATTTTCCTCAAAAAATTCTTGGAAACAAAACCTTTGATTTCCGCCGCCCGCGTGGGAAATACATTTTCCTCAAAAAATTCTTGGAAACAGAACCTTTGATCTTTGCCGCCGCCCGCGTGGGAAAAAAATTCTTGGAAACAAAACCTTTGATCTTTGCCGCCGCATGGAAAAAAAATTCACCCAAAATTCTTGGAAACAAAACCTTTGATCTTAGCCGCCCGCGTGGGAAATACATTATTCAAAAAATTCGGGCAAAGCAGGCGCCCTCTACGTGGGGACCCGGCGCCATCTAGCGGTGAAACAGGCAGCCTCTACAGGGTAAAGTAGGCGCCCCAGTGAAACGGACGCCATACAAGGCACGCCATCTGGGGGATGAAGAATTAGGAGCGCCATCTCTCGGGGAAATTAGGGACGCCATCTGTCGGGAACCATCGGTCGGTAACTGGGATGCTCCGAGGGTAACCCACTATAATAGGGACGCTATCTGTCGGTAAATAGAACCATCGGTCGATAACAGGGGGCACCGGGGCCACTGTCGGTAAATAGAACCATCGGTTGGTAACAGTGGGGCGCCGGGGTAACTTACCCACTGTCGGTAAATAGCACGGATGCGAACCCCTCGGTCGGTAACATGTCGGTAACAGGGATCGTGGGCCAGAACCCCCACATCCCTTCTACTATCTTAGCTTCTTAAAGCCAATCACTGGGGAAATGCATCACGCGAATTTGAATTTCCAGAAAGAGTCAGTAGAGGTCTGTTTGATGGTAGAGATTGGCACAACAATAGCCTCTCGTTTGAACGAAATTGGATGTAATTCTACTTTTCACAGGTTACAAAGCTTTTCCATGACCTTAAGGTGCTTTTGCTCACGTTGGCTAGCAGGATTCTAAAACCTTCCTTCGTTAGAGTCCGTCAGGCGGGAAAGTTTATTTCAGCCAGTGAGTTCGCGGCTTTAGCTGAGGCCCTCAAAAATGATGGTTCGTACTTATCAATTGACAGCGTCGATTATGGGAACAGCTTTAACATTTAGCTCGGTCAAAGTCGCGTGGCACCCGAAACTCTTCTTGGTGTGAAGCACAGATGTTTACGATTCTTGGCGGTTCTGTGCGAACAGTTGGTAAAACGGTTGCCTACAAATATAGAGTTGTACGAAAACTTAGCGTTATTCAGCCCACATGAGTGTTTAAAAGCCACTCAGCCAGCTTTTTCCAAGCTACCAGTTTCCCTCGCTCGTGAGCATATTCATATCGTCTATTGCATGTTTCTGAGCTTATAGTATGAGTAGTTTCTATGTTTCGATTCTTTTCCCCGCAGCCCCCAACGTAGACATGGGAAAATTGCAAATGGAATGGGAAAAAGTGGTCTGGGTTGATTGGAGGCAACATTTCGATGGTACTTTACCTTCAGAATCGGCGACATTTTGGGGTGGCGTTTCGAAGTTCAAAAATGCTGGTGGTGACTTAGTGTACGAAAATCTTGCTCGATTTGCTTTGCATATCCTATCTCTGCCTTTCTCGAACGCTTCGGTTGAAAGAGTCTTTAGCATCATGAATGCAGTCAAAACGAAGCCAAGGAACCGAATGCATAGAGACATGCTGGTAGCGATCATGCGCATCAGACTTCGATTCGGGGTTAATAAATCTTGTTGCAATGGATTCGAGCCGACTGAAGAAATGTTCAAACTCTTCACGTCAAAGATGTACGCCGAGCTCAACGATAAAGAAGCAGCTGTTGTCCCACGTCACGACAATAACGAGGAAGACTCTGATGATATTGTCGACACTTTGATCGACTTTGACACAGTTGTATGAAGGTGTATTATAGAAGACTGTGAAGTTGGGACTTCAAAGTTCAACGAAACGTGCCAAAGTTGCTAATTATTTCTTCAAATCCGTACCTGACTTGTGATATCAGAAATCACGCAAATACGCTGTGTGCAATTTGGGTTGTGATTATAGTAATAAAAAACGTTTTATTTAATAAGTGCTTTAGTTATTTACTAAGTAATATACGTCACGTTCGAGTGCTTCCGCACAAGAGTGAATGAAATCAAACCGAAAGTCGATATCTCCTTGTTATCAATACTTGAATAATTTGATCATCTGCAGATCAAGAGACTCGGTAGAGTCTCGCGCCAAGTACATTAAAAAAAAAAATTTTTAATACGCTGCGTGAGACTCGGACCGAGTCTATATACCCGAACGGGAGCTATTCGTGTGGTGGGGAGAATTATAATCTTTCTTTTCTTTCGCCTCGCTACATATACGGGATTGAAACATTTATCCTAGAACGTGGACATGAAAAGCTCACGTTTGAGTCCTATTTGGACTTAATCGGTGCCCGAAGAGCTGAGATATGATTTTCGAAAGGTATCGAGGATCCGTTTGCTCGTCAGAATTTTCTTCTCCTTCGTTATTACTTTCAGTCGTCAATTCCGCTGCCAACAAAAATTAGAGAAGAGTGGCCACCACTAGACAGGAGGGACAACAACGTTCCGAGTACCTGACGTTAGCTGCCAGGCAGCACTTGTAACGGCGCTGTTGGAATCAAATCGAGAATGTAAACAACCCCCCATTTTTAAGCGTTATAATTATACGTCCGTGGTATAGGCTGTTGTTTCGGCTACTAAAAATTAGAGACGAGTAGCGACCACTAGACAGTCGCACAGTGGGACGAAACCCCGAATTTGTACCCATAATTCAAAAACCCAATGAATTCGGGTGAAAGTCGGTACTCGTGGGTTTTTGGGGTCGCTGATTACGAATCCGAAATCAAAAATCTCGAAAACAAAATGGCGGACCAAAAACGGTTACAAATTTCTTCAAAAACCTAATGGATTCGAGTGAAAGTCGGTACTCGGGGGTTTTTGGGATCGCTGATTACGAATCCAAAGTCAAAAATCTCAAAAACAAAATGGCGGACCAAAAACGGTAACAAATTTCTTGAAAAACCTAATGGATTCGAGTGAAAGTCGGTACTCGGGGGTTTTTGGGGTCGCTGATTACGAATCCGAAGTCAAAAATCTCAAAAACAAAATGGCGGACCAAAAACGGTAACAAATTTCTTCAAAAACCTAATGGATTCGAGTGAAAGTCGGTACTCGGGGGTTTTTGGGGTCGCTGATTACGAATCCGAAGTAAAAAATCTCAAAAACAAAATAGCGGACCAAATACGGTAACGAATTTCTTCAAAAACCTAATGGATTCGAGTGAAAGTCGGTACTCGGGGGTTCTTGGGGTCGCTGATTACGAATCGAAAGTCAAAAATCTCAAAAACAAAGTGGTGGGAAATGTTTAGTCATATGCATATACAGGAATAAAGACTTTTTATTTTTAAGTATTAATGTCATGAAATGTGAAGGCTTATAAAATTAGTGGAATACAATTTCCTCGTCCGAATCATCGTCGTCAAATTCAGAATCCGTTTCTACTATAGATTGACTCGTTATTGTAGGTGGGATCAACAATTCTACAATTCTACTCTTCTTCGAAATTTCGGCTAAGAGGTGTTCCACCAAATCGTTGCATGTTTTATTGAAATTCCCTTTCACCATAACGAAGACCTCCTTCCGGGTGTACAGTAAATTGTCGTCGGTACTAGACCCTGTAATAAAGCCACAGAAAATTAAAAAGTGAAAATATTCAACGTAAACTATAATTAATAAAGTACGATCAAACTCATTGGACAAACTGAATTCTTTCTGAAATTAATTTTTTCCCTCAACCAAATCACAAATAAAAATCATCATGAACAGTGTGACTCTAGAATAACCGTAGGTACTACTTTGTTACGGACACCCTATACACGTTAAAAACCGGTATAAGTTCCCTATTGTACGTATTGAACACCTGGCAGACCCGGACGCTCGTCAGCCGGCCGCCGCGCCAGCCGGGGCCTCGCGCGTGGTAGAAGGCTGCGTACTCGCTCACGCTAACTAAAAAACTACGCTAATGGGCCAAAAATGGCAGATGATCTAAAACGTTTTCGATAGTTGAAAGACTGATCTAGAACCTAAGACTTGAATCAAAGCGGAGTCTCCTGGAGTTCCCTACTTTTTGTCCATTTGAAAGTATAAGTCTCGAAAATTATATCGTTTTCACAGGGTACCAAACATGGTCGTATTTCAAGCAGATGAACGTGACTTTTCAATTTAACTCATACAGAAATATTTTCTACATACCTCCAGGAGTAGAATCCATTTTGAAAAATCGAAATCGCTTAAATAACTTTCGAGTTATTGAACTTTGAAGTTCGCTGTTTTTCCTTACGTTTTCACTCGCCGCGTGCACTCTCAACGAAGGCTGACTTTGAACTAATGTATCGAGCCAGGTATGGAACGGACGACCATACCCTTCGAGGTTTGAATCCACCAATCATTTCTGTACCCCACCCGAGGGTCAAAATTCCCCGAATCCAAAATTCACTTTTCGGAATTATGGGGACGTATTCGGGGTTTCGTCCCACTGTGAGTCGGGACAACAGCGATCCGAGTACCTGGCATTGGCCGCCGGACAGCGCGTGTGTCGGCACTGAATCACGAGTTAGATCGAATCGAGAACGTAAACAAGCCGCCATCTTTAAATGTCACAGATCGAGAATCGATTGCCCGAAACTGCTAGCTATAGCGTGTTCGCGTCGGCTGCTTCGGTTTGACATTTCATTCCACTCGTTATCACTACGTGATATTGAGATACGTGATGTGATGTGAGAATCATCACCGACAAAGTGAAACAAGATGGGCTTTGAAGTTTATGTATTCAGCTCGACATCGTATGGAAATCGCGAGCCTGTTTCATGGAAAAATCAAGTTATGAGGTTATCAGAGTCAATCAATTAGATCAATCACAAAGCCTTGGGTATATTGGTCGTTTATACATTGATTATATGTTCATGATCCAGGTGCTAAATATCAAGAGACTTTGTAGAGTATCGAGGCAAGTACATTACGAACAAAAAAAATTGTGTGAGTTCCGGAGGGACTATTTCGTGGACGAGCTATTGATATATCGACGCATCCTGAGAAAGCAGATGAATCTCAGCGGGAAGTCTAGAGCAGACGAGTTGAAATATGCTTTGAGACAAGTATATAGGTCCGTAACACTTCATACAGAGTTTTCTGAGTTACGTGTGAGTTCTGGACTGTCCGCCGAATACGTCCATCCATTCTGACCTTGACGATATGATCAATTGTTTGATCGCTTTGGTTATAGTTATCGCACGCCTACTTATAGCCCTATGGGGGTTTGCTTCGATGACTCAGCTTTTAATTTTCACATCACGGCATACTTATTAGACTACTGGAGTTACGCGACTTGAAATCATCGGGTTCTAACTTCTAAGAATACCTTGGTGGACCGGATGGAACAGACGAACCTTGCCATGCAATTTATAACAGAAGCACTATCCCGGAAGACTTTATTGAGTGAATACCAATGATTATTTATACACTGATTTTCAGACTTTCTTACTGTGAACATTTTTTAAGATTTAATTTGTAATGAGCAGTGACTATAACTACTGTAACTACTGTAACCCTACCTGTAAGTAACTAAGTAACTAACCCTACCTGTAAGTAACTCCGCTGTGGCCGCTCCCAAGCCCGGATGAGAAGGGAAGAGGGCCGCGCACAGGGTTCCACGTTGCGAATATTTACTATGAATGATTTTGACGGATCAATTTATGCAACCCAATAAGGGTTAATATTTCACGTCTGCTCCTAAGCAAAAGTCAGAGTTACAGAAATCAACTGGACATACATTTACGCGTTCTCATCAACATTTCCGACAATATTTAACGTTTTACGGCGTTTATTAACAGAAAATTCAAGATTTTTCACCGTCTATCCAATGGGATATACTCAATAGAAATAATCGGTCAGAAAAATACTGACAACCGAGCGAGCATAGCGAGTGAGGATCTACGAAGACCCCATCGGGCAAGCACAGCGAGCTAGCGCAGTTAGCAGGAAGTAAAAAAAATATAAAAAAAGTAGTGATATCCCCCAAAAAGCACCTCCGGTGCAAAAACCTTTCGCCAAGTACATTAATGTGGTCCACCCACAAAATTTACCAAACAAATTCTTTCACACAAAATCTGTCTTCAAAAATACCCACCAACAAAAATTCGTCTTCCACAAAAAGTCTTCTTCCAAAAATTCATTTTCAACAAAAGTCGTCCTTCAAAAAAATCTCTGTAAAAGGATTGATATCAAATACAAGTACCAAGTACAAAAAAAAAAGAAAAATCAAACCATATACCGTTGTGCTCGTTCGCTCGCTACGCTCGCTCACTCGATTGGGTTTTCATAATTTGTGAGGAGAAAAATTGGGAGCATGAGTTTCGAGAAGAGAAAATTTTCGAAAGAAAAAATTGAGGGAGTGGTACTTGGCGGGCCTTCATAGCGAGATAAAAAATGTGACTTGTAGACCTCATTGTCAGTGGCCACTCTTCCACTCACTCACACCTGGCCCGCAAGTACCACTCCCTCAATTTTTTCTTTCGAAAATTTTCTCTTCTCGAAACTCATGCTCCCAATTTTTCTCCTCACAAATTATGAAAACCCAATCGAGTGAGCGAGCGTAGCGAGCGAACGAGCACAACGGTATATGGTTTGATTTTTCTTTTTTTTTTGTACTTGGTACTTGTATTTGATATCAATCCTTTTACAGAGATTTTTTTGAAGGACGACTTTTGTTGAAAATGAATTTTTGGAAGAAGACTTTTTGTGGAAGACGAATTTTTGTTGGTGGGTATTTTTGAAGACAGATTTTGTGTGAAATATAATTCTACCTCAACAATTTGTACTCTCAATCTACAATTTCACAAATTTGTATCAACAATGTTTCAATTTTTCGAACCGTCGGGAGGACACTACACTATAATACAATCAAGAATAATAATGCAGAAAGAAAATTCACTTCAGTAATATCGTGTTTTTTGAATTGTGGCGCGTCCGTTAGTGCGATTTTGGGCGACCTCAAGCCACCTCTCATGAATGCGATTTTGGGCGACTCGAGCGCCATCTGTGCGCGACTAGCTAACAGACTAATCTGGCAACCCTGAGAGAAGGATGAGTGGGACGTAGAGGACATCCTGGAGCTGACGGACGAGACCGTTCGATCGTGGCTGCCATCGTGCGTGTAGGATAGACACAGCGGGAGGTCAGCAATCCAGAGAAGGAAGACTGTAGATATGATCACCTTATGTAAATATTTAGCTTATAAGTCCAGTGACCTCGGTGATTCAGATTTAATAATTACCTGTTTGATTAGTTTAAAGTTGCCAAGATTCAAAATATTTTTTTTTCATCTATGCAAACGTTAAAAGGGGGCAATGCGACGCCTAAAACGTCGCATAGATAATTTTGTATTAAATATTTTCAACAGTGCGCACAGGCCAACTGACACACTGTAATTTCGAGCCAATTTAATTATTTTTCTATTCCTTTTGTCAGAATGACAAAAACATAGGTATAATAAGCAAGCAAGTACGATATAAATTCCAGAATAATTAAGGAATCGCGAATTCCCTAATTATGATAGTCAACTATTGTAGATCATCGATTTTGTGAAAGAAATGTCATATGGCATAAGGTCATAATATTATTAGTTCAAGAGATAATCGGCATAGAATGTCATAGAATATCCTATTATCTCGCGGAACGCAGTAGAACCTTCTAGAAGGAATGACTCGGGATCTATAGAAGCGGATGGAACACCGAGGAGTAACGCGTCGTCGCTATATAGGCAGAGACGCGCTCAGCTGAAGAAGCTAGTCGGCCACGCGCCTGCTAAGCGAACACTTCTAGTCAAATCGTACTTGCTTACCAAAGAAAATCAGATTATCAAATTTAATTAGAATTCATTTAACATTGGATATACGGATACCGAGTAAGGATCCACATAAATTACATTTCATCGATATCATAGCGATTCGATAACATATAATACCACCAGGAATCCGATAGATGATCTGAGTAAAATTAATTAGTATCGACAAATTGTCAAACCATTTGAATATCAATTTCGAGTGTGAGAATAAAAAATAAAATTCAGTTTTGTAAAATTACGAAACACTGGATTCATCATTTATCCGGAACACAAGCGGCAGCAACAATCAATCCGAATTTCCAAAACCAAACCCCAACACCTACAGTCCACCGGGTTCATGAGCGGTCATTGTTAGCCAATGCGTGTTAACGACTGTTTCTCGTGAATTCCACATCCACACTCCCTCGATCTCGCGAGCGGTCATTGTTGATCATTGCGTATCAACGGCTGTTTCTCGTGAGATTCGAACCTCCATACTCCCTCAATCTTGCGAGCGGTCATTGTTGATCATTGCGTATCAACGGCTGTTCCTCGTGAGACTCGAACCTCCACACTCCCTCGATCTTGCGAGCGGTCATTGTTGGTCATTGCGTATCAACGGCTGTTTCTCCTTGTATTCGAACTACTAACTCCTTCGGCTCTGCGAGCGGTCATTGTTAGCCAATGCGTGTTGACGGCTGTTTCTCGTGGAAGTCCGAGCACCCAACTCCCGCACACCTACCTGATACCTAATCCAACCGACCAAGTCGGTCACTGCCGTGTCTCTACGATACGAGGAGTACACGTCCTGGATACCGCCCACTGCAGTAAACCGCTATCCGGCAAACGACGATAAAAATCCGGGACTTTACAGACACCTGCACAAGACACAGGTATTCCATATCCAGGAATTTAACCCTCGACCTCTATCCGTGATTCATGCATAAAACATAATGCGTCTTACATATTTTGAATCTCAGTAATTCAAAAACGGGGAAAAACACGTTCTTGAAACTTTACTTATCGCTTAAGGCAGGCTGGGTGAAGGTACAGTATTTTTTTCAGATTTTTTAGTCATGTCCAACATCGTGAAAATGGTTCGCAAATAACGTTGCGTCACCACCGCGGAGTAGCGGTGGCCGGTCGCCGGTAGCCCGCCATTCCGTGAGATGCAACGCGCCTCGAATTGGTACGCATCGACACCTTCAACGATTTTTTACTCGAAAACAACAAAACAACACGTCTCTGAAATTGATTCACAGGTTGTAGTATAGTACAAGGTACATGTCAGAATTTTTTTGTAATTTTTTAGTCGTGTCGCTCAGTATTTAAAAAATCTTTAAAAAATTAATTGTTAAATAAACAATTGATAACAATTGTTTTTTTTATTTGTATTTTCTTTTAATTCTATGAAGCTTTCCGCGTGAGTCAAAAGAAAAAATTTGAATGTAACTTCATCTTTGGCGGAGTTATGAATTTTCAAAAAAAAGGTGCTCTAATTTGTTATTGCAAATAAAAAATCGAATTTTACATTATCAAAATCGCGCTTCGGCACAAAAATCTAACTCCCCCTACACAATCGACATGCAAAATTAAAAAAATATCTGAGAGGTGACTGATCCGCTTCACGCGGAATAGCCCTTATAATCGAAAACTCAGCAACAGTTATATTAGTAGACCGACATGCCTCGGAGAAGTCAGTCGTCAACCAGTTCTCAAAGAGCTAACACATCAAAACGTGCTGTTTCTGACAAGTCTAGGTCTCAAAGTCAGACCTTTTGGAAGAAAGTAAAATATCGATTCTTCTGCATCTGTATCGTCTGCTATACACCATGGAGGAAGAAATATTGAATATTCAGACTCCAGTTGCCTTCGATGAATCTATAGCACACTACGAGATTCATGCACACAAGCCTTATGCATCCTCAACTTTCAATAATAGCGATGAAATTCGCATTACGGTCCAACATCAAGACCTATGTCTTTTGCCGAGCAAGAGTTCGATCCACGTATCTGGGAGACTGACCAAGGCTGATGGAACTCCAGCCACCACGGTTCTGGTCAACAACGCCATCTGTCATCTGTTTGAAGAAATTCGATATGAGATCGATGCAATCGAGATCGATAGAAACAAGAATGTCGGTCTAACGAGTCTCATGAAGGGTTACGCCTCCCTCACGCCTGGGCAGAATTCGTTGCTCGAGAACGCGGGTTGGACTGATGTCGCGGAGAGCCGAAAATTGACCGATATCAACGGTTACTAAGATGTGTGCATACCGTTGAATATGATTCTTGGTTTTGCTGAGGATTATCGTAAGATTATCTTCAATGCTAAACACGAGTTGATCCTAACAAGAGCGAAGACTGACGTGAACGCTGTACTTGTTGTAACCGATAAAGAAGAATTCAAGATCGCAATCAATAACGTAGAATGGTTAGTGCCGTACGTAAAACTCTCGGATCAGCGAAAAATTGAGCTACTGAGGTAAAAAGGTATGAATGCTAGCCACTTCGATCACTGCAGGATCACCGACGTCAATCTGTTCTTGAATTCGCAATGCTATCCTTACGGTAACCTGAACCTCGATATGAGTCAGAACCAGTACGCTGTTCTCTACGATATGTACGCTAACTTTCAAGCAACCTACTATGGAAAAGATCCTGAACCGTGGCTGCGGAAAAATCAATTTTCAAAATCAAATCATTATTGATTGTTCAAAGCAGAACGAGTCTCTCAAATTTGGACCCGTTGATATTCGTCTGGAGTTTGAGTCAAAGAATAATTTTCCTGTCGGAACCTCAGCGTATTGCGTCATCCTTCATGATCGTATTGTGGAATATAATCCGATAAGTGGTGGAGTTAAAAAATTGCTGTAAAACCATTCATGTATTATTGTATAACTATATCTGATTTTGAAATAAAGAAAAATTGATCATAAAAAGACTTATTCATTTCGTTCTACCTTAGCCTAAATTCTTACATAAACAGAAGATAACTGCATCTGCTGATCTATGTTCATGTATGACGTTGCTTGAAGTCTTCAATACTATATCAACTAAGATTATTCGTGTGAGGAATATGCAGTCTGGAAAGATCGATTGAGCCGGTTGACACACATGAATTCCAGGAACCGTTCGCTCGAAAAATTGTTTATCTGCAGTTGATTAATGATGAGCAATTTGATACTATTGTTTGGAATGTAACATTGAATGTAATTTGATATTGGAATCGCGGTATCTTTACAGTTGAAAAGTGCATTCAGCGAAGTGCTGCATGTCGAAACGGGTTCAAGATAATTCCAGGAATCCTTCCTTGAATCGAGCATTATTAATTTGCAGTTAATTAATGATAAGCAATCCGACACTATTGTTCGAAAAATTAACGTGGAATGTAATTTGATACTTGAATTGCGGTGTCTTTTGAAGCTGTTAAAATTGCGTATCGCGAAGATCCCAGAATCTGACGGTGTGCCGCGTGGCGCAGCAGGTCATATTCCAGGAATTTTGTAGTCCAATCAATTCAGAAAAAGCTTCGAGAATCGCACGGTCTGCCGCGCGGCGCTAGGAACGGCTCCCCGACCACAGGAAATGACGTCATACCCGTTCCAGAAGACGACTCGTTGTGAATTTCCCGCCTCGACACATGCGCAGTAAACCTGCATTTCAAATCTCCCGCCCTCATCGTCCTTGAATTTCCCACCCTGACGCTACAGGAAATGATGTCATACCCGAATGTTTCAGAAGATGACTCATCGTCTTTGATTTTGAATTTCCCGCCCTGACAGATGCGCACGAAACCTGAATTTCAAATCTCCCGCTCTCGCGCATGCGCAGTAGGCTCATTTCGGGACTTAGAAATTTTCGGGTGGCGCCGTGGCCCTGTTGCCTATCTGCTAACATCAAACCACGAACTAGTAAGGAATTATGATACAGTCATGGTGTTTATTTCATACACCACATCTACGTCGACATTTGTGTGTTTAAAATGGTCAATATTTTTTTTTAAGCAATGGAGAATAATGACACGCAGCACTCAATCAGTGACAAGCCAGCGAAGAAGAATGACAGGCAGCACTCAATCAGTGACAAATCAGCGACCAATCATGACTCGCAGCACTCAATCAGTGACAAATCAGCAACCAATAATGACTTGCAGTACACAGTATGTGACAAACCAGCGACTAAAAATGGCATACAGCACAAAACCAAGGACAAACCTGTGGTGAAAATCCCAGTGACGATTTGGATGAGGCGCTCACTCTTAACGAGGTGGTCCTTGAAGTTGCTGCACAAAAAGGTATGAATACGTAGGATATCTTGTATTGCCAAGCAGGTTAGGCTATTGCGAGGGGCTAACCACTGAGACTCGCTGTGCCATCCTCGGTGCCATCTCTCAGTGAGATTGTTAGAGACGGCATAAGACGGCAGAGATTGCCGAGAGACGGCGGCAGAGACGGCCGAGAGACTGCAGGGATTGCCGAGAGACGGCAGCAGAGACGGCCGAGAGACTGCAAGGGATTGTGCCGCTTAGGTCGACGCAAGGTCGACGGACAATCCCTCAATCGCGCGCTCTCGGTATAACTCGACCGCTTTCGGTCACGAATAGTAAAAATATGACCCTCAAGATTTCTGCATCTGCATTTTTGGAACTTTGGCTAGCCTCAGCTCCTAACTAGTTGATCCTAGAGGAAATTTTGAATGGAGTTTTTTGTTGCCCTTTCAATTATCTAGATGCGCATTTTTTTTAGTTTTTTTTTTATCGAATCATTTGAAGCCACTTTGAATTCAGGCTTTGGCGACCCGTAGCTACGAGACAGTTAATCCTAGAGGAAACTTTGTACGACGTTTATTGTTGCCCGTTTGAGTGAGATCTAGATACGCAATTTTTTAGTTCTTTTTTCTTTCAACTATTCTCATCTGTTTTCCAGCATTATTTGATATTAGAAGCCCGTGAGGTACCTACATAAAGAATATATTTTCCAGTATCCGTACAACCAGAGTTGGGCGTTTTTGTAATTAATTACATTCTAATTACAAATTACAAATGTAATTTGTAATTAGAACCGAACTAATTACAAATTACAAATGTAATTAGTAATTAGAACCGAACTAACTACAAATACAAATGTATCAGTACTAGAACCGAATCCGTCATTAAATTACAATGTAATTAGTATCAGAAATCGAACTAATACAATTACAATGTAATTAGTCTTCCAGAAACCGAATTGGCTTACATTTCCAAATGTAATTAGATGCAAATTACACACTAATTACATGTAATTGAAAACTGAAAAATTGTCTAATTACATCTGCAAAATGTAATTAGTTCGAATTTCACACTCAATCACAGTAAATAGTTCAACACACTGTTACGTGGTTGAAACCGAAAAATGTTCACTACATTCGGCAACAGCCAGGAAACGACTTCACACCCGTAATTAGTCACCTCACTAATTACATGTAATTGTGTTACCACCTCAATTACATGCACAAGGTCGACCCTGCGTCCAGGTTCATAGCACCATAGTTCCTGGCGTCCAGGTGTATCGGGCCATAGTTCCTAGTGTCTAGGTCCATCGCGCCATGGTTTTCGATGTCTAGGTCTATCGCGCCATAGTTTTCGGTGTCCAAGGTCTACGGTGGCATACTTCCTGGCTTTCCAGTCTATCGCGCCATAGTTCCTGGTGTCATGGGATACCAGGAACTATAGCGCGATAGACCTGGACACCAGGAACTATGGCGCGATAGACCTAGAGACCAGGAACTATGGCACCATAGACCTAGACACCGAAAGCTATGGCGCGATAGACCTGGACACCGAAAACCATGGCGCGATAGACCTAGACTTCGAAAACCATGGCGCGATGGACCTAGACGCCAGGAACTATGGTGCGATGAACCTGGACACCAAGAATTGACCCTAATTACATGTAATTAGTGTGAAATTACAACCTAATTACATGTAATTAGTGTGAAATTACAACCTAATTACATGTAATTAGTGTGAAATTTTGAACTAATTACATGTAATTAGTGTGAAATTCGAACCTAATTACATTTGCCAGATGTAATTAGACATTTTTCGGTTTCAATTACATGTAATTAGTGTGTAATTTGCATCTAATTACATTTGGAAAATGTAATTAGTTCGGTTCTGGAGACTAATTACATTTGTAATTTGTAATTAGTTCGGTTCTAATTACTAATTACATTTGTAATTTGTAATTAGTTCCGTTCTAGTTACTAATTACATTTGTAATTTGTAATTAGTTCGGTTCTAATTACTAATTACATTTGTATTTTGTAATTAGTTCGGTTCTAATTACTAATTACATTTGTAATTTGTAATTAGTTCCGTTCTAATTACTCATTACAACTGTAATTTGTAATTTGTGCAGTAATTAGTCACACTAAATATTTAGTAGCGCCCAACCCTGCGTACAACTACTTGTAACTTTGAGCAATGTGTACAAGCGCATAAAAACAACATAAAATTTTCTTTTTTTTATCCATGGCGAAGAACTGTGGGATAAAAGACAATAAATATATACTGCGTCTGAATCATTGATTTGTGAACGAAAATAATGTGGTGGGCATCACTTTAAGATCGATAAAATTAATTCAACGAAAATTAGCTCTAAATGAATTGATGAAAAAAAAAAAAAATGTGTATCTAGATACTCAAACGGGCAACAATAAACGTCATACAAATTTTTCTCTAGGATGAACCGTCGTGTAGATACAGATCGCCATAGCCCGAATTCAGCGAAAAGTAGCTCCAAATGAATTGAAAAAAATTGAAATAGAAACTTTGGTGTCTAGCTTCGTGGTTGCGCTATATACAAAGAGATTTTGAGCTTACTTCGGGACCAATCATATAAGTATGGCAGAAAGTAGCGCATGGCTTGATTAAAAAAAACTAAAAAATGCGTATCTGGACAATCAAAAGGGCAACGAAAAACGTCGTACAAAGTTTCCTCTAGGATTAACCGTCTCGTAGCTACGGGTCGCCAAAGCCTGAATTCATCTGAAAGTGGCTTCAAATGATTCGATAAAAAAAAAACTAAAAAAATGCGTATCCAGATAATCGAAAGGGCAACAAGAAACTCGATACAAAGTTTACTCTAAGATCAACTGGTGAGGAGCTACGGCCAGCCAAATTTCCAAAAATGCAGATGCAGAAATCTTGAGGGTCATAATTATTCTAATAATAATTGATTGATGACAATGATGACATACCTCCGTATAACGAAGTATACAAAGGGTTGAAATATTGTAATTCGAAGTATGGAGAAAATTTTTATCAAAGTTCCGGAAATACAAATTTTGCGCATGCGCCTTAGCGCATTTTCGTCTCAAGCATCAGAGAGGCGAGAGATTGCGAGCAAGACGGCGAAAGGACGGCGAAAGATTGCGAGCGAGACGACGAAAGACTGCCAAAGATTTCAATAGGGACTGTGCCGTCTCGCAGTCTCATCGAGTCTCAGTGGTTAGCCCCTCGGGCTATTGTCTGTTCAAATCAGTTTATTTCCTGTTTCTATGCTGTTGAAGGTTTCCTATACCCATACATTCTTATCACAGAGCATGCAATTACCATCCTTTTGCTACAGTAGTCAATAAATTGCTGAGAGCATTTGTAGATTACACGTTTTTTTGATAGACTTGACGAACGAAATTGATTTTTCCTGTGCAAACCATGGAATCCCTTCTGAGAGTATATAATTAGTTGCAGTATTTGATCAAAGGTCGAATTACGGATATGAATATGGATATGAATATGGGCTTTTTATTTCAGCAACTTATCAAGAGCTCCTACGTATTGTCAATAAAATCTCGAATACAGTTGACGAAATTGACAAACGAATCAAGTCTGTGGAAAAATCACTTAAGGGCATGCTGGACTCAGATTTCCATATTTAAAAAATAATGAAGCCGGATATGAACGGGGGGGTGTTTAATGGGTTCCTTAGACGATTTGTAATCAAATTGGTAGCTGCATGAACGTGTATCTCACCAAAATCGAGTAAAATAAGGCTTTTTTGTTTCACGAAGCGTCGGGACCGTCACTTGTTTTCACTGATATCACCGACTACGCATCACAAGGGTGGAAACGAACCATTGAGCGCCCTCAGGAATATAATTCCACTCACATATATCGCAAAACTTGTTCATTTCACTCAACGATGAAGACGAAAAATTGTTTCCAAAAAAAGACTGTAATTTTTCTCGGGATAAAGCACCGGCCGCGGCCATGTTGGATCGTTTCGCGTTGCGAGTCGGGCCGAGCAGCGCTTGCCAACCTTCGTCTCGCGGTCCTGCGTTTCACGAACCGCCGTTCCTTGTTCAGCGCTATGACAGCTGAGCGGGAATTCAAACGGAAATAATTCGGAATAATAATAGTTATAACAAATGTAAGGTATGTATAAGTTGTAAAAATTTGTAAATTAGTCTAATTGTAAGTAGTAATGTATTCGATGAAATTATGGAGACGGAAACCATGTAACCCCGAGGGGAACAATAAATAAACATACATAAACATACATAAACATACATAAACATACATAATAATTATAATAATGCATTGTTATTATTATCATTATTATTATTATTATTATTATTATTATTATTATTATTATTATTACTATTATTATCATTATAATTACAATTTCCGAAATAATAATCATAACAATTATTATAATAATAATTATTATTATTATCATTGAAAAAAATTTACTCGAAAGTGGTGTGAATGAAAATGAAAACGTATGCGCCATTTTTTTTTTTTTTTTTACTAACACTGAAATCCTGTGAAACGCACAGAATAATCAAAATTCCGATTCTTTTGAGAGATTTTCAAGTTTCAGCATAAAAAAAACTAGATAAGGCAGAGGTGTAAAGTCGTATACGCCATTTATTATTCGATTTTTTTTTTATCTTGAAAATGTTGTGAAAATCGGAATTTCAATTTTTTCCGTAATAATGATGATGATGATGATGATGATGATGATGATGATGATGATGATGATGATGATGATGACGACGATAATGATGATGATGACGATAATAATAATAATAATAATAATAACAATTATTATCATAATATTATGATAATTATTATTATTATGATAATAACAATATGATAATTATTATTATTATCATTGTAAAAAATTTACTCGAAAGTGGTGAAATTTGTGAATGAAAATGAAAACGTATGCGACATTTTTTTTCTACCAACACTGAAATCCTATGAAACGCACAGAATAATCAAAATTCCGATTCTTTTGAGAGATTTTCAAGTTTCAGCATAAAAAAACTGGACAAGGCAGAGGCATAGAGTCGTAAACGCCATTCATTATTCGATTTTTTTTTATCTTGAAAATGTTGTGAAAATCGGAATTTCAATTTTTTCCGTAATAATAATGATGATGATGATGATGATGATGATGATGATGATGATGATAATGATGATGATGACGATAATAATAATAATAACAATTATTATCATAATATTATGATAATAATAATTATTATTATGATAATAACAATATGATAATTATTATTATTATCATTGCAAAAAATTTACTCGAAAGTGGTGAAATTTGTAAATGGAAATGAAAACTATGCGCCATTTCTTTTTCTTTTTCTACAAAAACTCTAAAATCCTGTGAAACGCATAAAAAAGTCTGATTTCAGAGTTCTT
>JAEUYN010001556.1:0-48674 GCA_018257835.1 Euura lappo | reverse complement strand
TTTGGGCTACGGCACATTTCACTATCCCACTGGAAGAAGGGCACCGGATTTGGGCTACGGCACATTACACTCTGGCGATGGGAGAAGAGGACCGGATTTGGGCTACGGCACATTTCACTATCCCACTGGGAGAAGGGCATCGGATTTGGGCTACGGCACATTTCACTATCCCACTGGGAGAAGGGCATCGGATTTGGGCTCCACCGAAATTCACTATGCCGCTGGCAGTAGAGCAGCGGATTTGGGCTCCATCGGAATTCACCATACCGCTGGGAGTAGAGCAGCGGATTTGGGCTCCATCGGAATTCACCATACCGCTGGGACAAGAGCAGCGGATTTGGGCTCCATCGGAATTCACCATACCGCTGGGACAAGAGCAGCGGATTTGGGCTCCATCGGAATTCACCATACCGCTGGGACAAGGGCACCGGATTTGGGCTACGGCACATTTCACTATCCCACTGGAAGAAGGGCATCGGATTTGGGCTACGGCACATTTCACTCTGCCGATGGGAGAAGAGGACCGGATTTGGGCTACGGCACATTTCACTATCCCACTGGAAGAAGGGCACCGGATTTGGGCTACGGCACATTTCACTATCCCACTGGAAGAAGGGCATCGGATTTGGGCTACGGCACATTTCACTCTGCCGATGGGAGAAGAGGACCGGATTTGGGCTACGGCACATTTCACTATCCCACTGGAAGAAGGGCATCGGATTTGGGCTACGGCACATTTCACTCTGCCGATGGGAGAAGAGGACCGGATTTGGGCTCCATCGGAATTCACCATACCGCTGGGAGTAGAGCAGCGGATTTGGGCTCCATCGGAATTCACCATACCGCTGGGACAAGGGCACCGGATTTGGGCTACGGCACATTTCACTATCCCACTGGAAGAAGGGCATCGGATTTGGGCTACGGCATATTTCACTATCCCACTGGAAGAAGAGGACCGGATTTCGGCTACGGCACATTTCACTATCCCACTGGAAGAAGGGCATCGGATTTGGGCTACGGCACATTTCACTATCCCACTGGAAGAAGGGCACCGGATTTGGGCTACGGCACATTTCACTCTGCCGATGGGAGAAGAGGACCGGATTTGGGCTACGGCACATTTCACTATCCCACTGGAAGAAGGGCACCGGATTTGGGCTACGGCACATTTCACTATCCCACTGGAAGAAGGGCACCGGATTTGGGCTACGGCACATTTCACTCTGCCAATGGGAGAAGAGGACCGGATTTGGGCTACGGCACATTTCACTATCCCACTGGAAGAAGGGCATCGGATTTGGGCTACGGCACATTTCACTATCCCACTGGAAGAAGAGGACCGGATTTCGGCTACGGCACATTTCACTATCCCACTGGAAGAAGGGCACCGGATTTGGGCTACGGCACATTTCACTATCCCACTGGAAGAAGGGCACCGGATTTGGGCTACGGCACATTTCACTATCCCACTGGAAGAAGGGCATCGGATTTGGGCTACGGCACATTTCACTCTGCCGATGGGAGAAGAGGACCGGATTTGGGCTACGGCACATTTCACTATCCCACTGGAAGAAGGGCATCGGATTTGGGCTACGGCACATTTCACTCTGGCGATGGGAGAAGAGGACCGGATTTGGGCTACGGCACATTTCACTATCCCACTGGAAGAAGGGCATCGGATTTGGGCTACGGCACATTTCACTATCCCACTGGAAGAAGAGGACCGGATTTGGGCTACGGCACATTTCACTCTGCCGATGGGAGAAGAGGACCGGATTTGGGCTACGGCACATTTCACTATCCCACTGGGAGAAGGGCATCGGATTTGGGCTACGGCACATTTCACTATGCCGATGGGAGAAGAGGACCGGATTTGGGCTACGGCACATTTCACTCTGCCGATGGGAGAAGAGGACCGGATTTGGGCTACGGCACATTTCACTATCCCACTGGAAGAAGAGGACCGGATTTGGGCTACGGCATATTTCACTATCCCACTGGAAGAAGGGCATCGGATTTGGGCTACGGCACATTTCACTATCCCACTGGAAGAAGGGCATCGGATTTGGGCTACGGCACATTTCACTATCCCACTGGAAGAAGGGCACCGGATTTGGGCTACGGCACATTACACTCTGGCGATGGGAGAAGAGGACCGGATTTGGGCTACGGCACATTTCACTATCCCACTGGGAGAAGGGCATCGGATTTGGGCTACGGCACATTTCACTATGCCGATGGGAGAAGGGCATCGGATTTGGGCTCCATCGGAATTCACCATACCGCTGGGAGTAGAGCAGCGGATTTGGGCTCCATCGGAATTCACCATACCGCTGGGACAAGAGCAGCGGATTTGGGCTCCATCGGAATTCACCATACCGCTGGGACAAGAGCAGCGGATTTGGGCTCCATCGGAATTCACCATACCGCTGGGACAAGAGCAGCGGATTTGGGCTCCATCGAAATTCACCATGCCGTTGGGAGAAGAGCAGCGGATTTGGGCTCCATCGAAATTCACCATGCCGTTGGGAGAAGAGCAGCGGATTTGGGCTCCATCGAAATTCACCATGCCGTTGGGAGAAGAGCAGCGGATTTGGGCTCCATCGGAATTCACCATACCGCTGGGACAAGAGCAGCGGATTTGGGCTCCATCGGAATTCACCATACCGCTGGGACAAGAGCAGCGGATTTGGGCTCCATCGGAATTCACCATACCGCTGGGACAAGAGCAGCGGATTTGGGCTCCATCGGAATTCACCATGCCGCTGGGAGAAGAGCAGCGGATTTGGGCTCCATACCGCTCGGAATTCACCATACCGCTGGGACAAGAGCAGCGGATTTGGGCTCCATCGAAATTCACTGTGTCGCTTGGAGTAGAGCAGCGGATTTGGGCTCCATCGAAATTCACTGTGTCGCTTGGAGTAGAGCAGCGGATTTGGGCTCCATCGGAATTCACCATACCGCTGGGACAAGAGCAGCGGATTTGGGCTCCATCGAAATTCACCATGCCGTTGGGAGAAGAGCAGCGGATTTGGGCTCCATCGAAATTCACCATGCCGCTGGGAGAAGAGCAGCGGATTTGGGCTCCATCGGAATTCACCATACCGCTGGGACAAGAGCAGCGGATTTGGGCTCCATCGGAATTCACCATGCCGCTGGGAGTAGAGCAGCGGATTTGGGCTCCATCGGAATTCACCATACCGCTGGGACAAGAGCAGCGGATTTGGGCTCCATCGAAATTCACTGTGTCGCTTGGAGTAGAGCAGCGGATTTGGGCTCCATCGAAATTCACTGTGTCGCTTGGAGTAGAGCAGCGGATTTGGGCTCCATCGGAATTCACTGTGCCGTTGGGAGTAGAGCAGCGGATTTGGGCTCCATCGGAATTCACTGTGCCGTTGGGAGTAGAGGAGCGGATTTGGGCTCCACCGAAATTTACTGTGCCGCTGGGAGGAGGGGAGCGGATTTGGGCTACGGCACATTTCCCTTCACCTGTTTTAGTGATCGCAGTCCTACAAACTTTCAGCTTTGCGACTGTGTCGAAAAATTCTACCAGATCACTTTCACTCTTTGGGATGAACACTCTGCAGATTGCTCTCTGTGAATCTTTATCTTGAAACGACGTGAGTCGCATGAATCTCCTTCTTTCGTTAGAAGCTGCGGCCCATTCGTCGCTCGGGAGTTTTATGGTGCGATATCATTCACTCAATCGTTCACTGTATCGAAATCCCACTTTACGATATTCTCCATTTTAGCTTCAACAGAATTTTCGTCCGATTCTGGTGGATGTCTGTCTGATAATTGAAAATTGTTAGAGGCTGCGACCTGCTTCCACTTCTCGAAGGCGACAATATCCTCGATGAAACAGAGAAAATCAGAATTAGTTGCATTACAATTGTATTCGAATACCATGCTTCGAACTTAACCTGTTCACTTACCTTCGGCGCTTTGAAACGAGTTTTGTTTTTCACTTTTCGTTTTTTATTAGCTCTAATCGCACTTTTAGTCCCCGTGGTGCAACTCGGAATCGCGCACGTCTTACCCATTTTCATCACAAAATTACTACCAAGTTTGAAGTTTGAATCTACGTACGTGCTCAGAACACTAGAGTTACGCGTCCGCCCGGATCTCTGCGGTTTCCGACAGTTCGCAGCGCCCCCGATTCCTTGAGACACACTTTTCTTTGAAGATACGTCTCCTTCATAGACATAGGAAATACCAGCGATATGAGCTTGAGATTTGAGAACGCATGTAGGCCAAATACGGTGTGTGTGGAGACGCGGGATTTTCGATTCACAAATTTATATGAGCGATGCGATATTACAATACAGTTTTATTTGTCATTTATTCTTTGTCACCCAAAATTATGTGAGGACAGAAAGTAACTTTCGCACTAAATTGTAACATCTTTCAACTTGTTTTTCCTTCATTGGATTTAGGCCCGTTCGGAGGTCCATGTAGAAATTAATCTTCTAAATGATAACAAAGAACAATCCAGACAAAGAAAATTTATTTGGTCATAAAGCTTATGTAACTCAACTTGAGGATCAACATAAATAAACAAAGATAAAGAATCTTCATAAATGAAACAGAATTAAATTTATCGAATATATTGATCACAATAGAGTATTTGATGCTAATAAATAAATAAATAGATAAATAAATAAATAAATAAATAATACAGCAATTCCGCATCTTCGGCAAAAAAAAATTGTATGCAAATTGCACAGCGAATTTTTCGTCAGTCTTTGGTATGCAAAAAGTTTTCTGCGGATCTTTTTTCTGAAGCCACGCAACCATTATCGACGAATTGGTAAGACTTGGATGTCGATTTTTTTTCGTCACGTAAAGACCAGAATAAATACTTTAAAAAACAAATCTGCGGATTGCCCTCTCAACTAACTTATAAGATAGACTAAAGATCGACTAACTTATTAGAAAGACAATAGTCTGTACATCGAGTCACACAACCCGTAGGCTCTCGATCGAGTTCGCTACCTAGTCATTCGCGTAGTCGATGGTTGACTCAGTTGACAGTTCTCGTGAAAATTCCGAAAACCACACATCGTCTGCATACGGTGTGAGAAAAAAAAAACATCAAATTCTGGTGTGCAAAAATTAAACTAAAACTAACCAAAAGTTAGCCTGTTTCAGTGTTATGTCTGCGAGATATCAAGAAGCTATCCGAGAGTGCGATTATGTGAATTTATGAATTAACATCGCGTTGGATCACTGTCCGCCTATAGATATCGTTTCAGCGAGGTATTATGAAAATTAGAAAATCCGATGCGTGACGTTACCGAAGTTTGAACATGCGTCGTCGTTTGTATCCCTGAAAGAGCCGACTCGCACCTGCAAAAATGAACAAAAACCTAAATAATAACGTAGAAAAAAAAATGTCACAACTTCCATCCTGGTTGTGGACGACCTCGAATTCATTGCCGGCCATTTATCGTCAAATATGGAAAGGCGTGCAGGAGAATCGGCCCGTTTATCCCGGCTCCGGCGCAGCCAGCGAAATCCTGGTCGACACAAACAAGGTTTTTCCGCTTCTACTAACCAGTCAATTACCCACCGAAGTTCTCGGCTACATTTGGAGCCTCGCGAACCACAAGTTTGCCGGACAATTAACCGAGCAGGAACTGTACGTTGTATTGGCCCTCGTAGCCATCGCCCAGGCTTCGTACACCTTCAACAGCCTCGACGTTCTCCACCTGATCCCCTCGCCGCCGGTTCCGAGCCTAAACCTGACATCCATTGAGGGGAAGAGCGTCGTTCCGCCCAAACCACAGCCCCAGAGTCCTTCGTTTGATACCGACGAGTTCTCAGAGTTCCAGAGCGCAGCTCCGGTAGCTATTCCCAGTGTTCCGATGCTCGATTCTAGACAGGGATCAGCCATCGGGAGCAGGCTCGCGAACCACAATCTCGGGGTCAAGAAGATCGGGGATAAACCGAAGAAGATGAACCCCAAACAGACTCGGGGGCCAAATTCCAAGGAGCTGGTCCCCGACGGACTGGATCTGTTTCCGAAATGCTCGCTCAAGACTCAATCCAAGGTCGTTATACTCAGAGACACGGCGATAAGGAACAGCGAGCCTGTCAAGGAGGCGGAGAGTAATTTTATCGAAAAGCTTCCCTCGCCGCCTGCTGCGCCAGACCAAAATACCCTCAGCTTTCAAGCGCCGCTGGATAAGGGGGTCAAGAAGGAGCCAGAGAGGCTGGATCTGATGAGCGTCGCTCCCACCGTGGAGGACAGGTACAGCGCGCTGAGAGTTCTGGTCGAGGAGCCAAAGACGGAGCAGATTGTCGAAAGTATCGCGACGGACGATTTCGGGGACTTTGTCTCTGCTCTAGAGCCTGAATTCGATCCCAAACCTGGTCAAGAACCGATCGATTTCTTCTCTAGTTTTGAATTCAAGGAACCCGCCTTCGAGACGCAGACGGAGAATAATTTTATTCGTACGATTTCCGACTCTTTTAGTAATATCAGAATCGAAAATACCGTAGATCCGGTTCCTGCGGGCGAGAAATTCGAGTTCACGAACGACTCAGGTCAGTCGAATAACCGGATTGAATATTTGGCAGAGAATTTTAACTGTGTTTTGGTTTTTTTTTTTTACAGAAAAAGTCGTGCAGAAAGAAGATAATATATCTGTAAACAGCATAGAATTGGGGAACGGGTCGTTAGGCTGTTTACCCAGGTCTGGTTCCGTCCCCAGTCTCGATCTCAAGTGTTTTTTAACTAATAGCCAAGACGACGATCATCAGGTTGAAAACATGCACCAGGTTCGTATAATTAGTCAGTTTATTTTCATCAATTAATTTCGTACGCACATTTCATGCGGTATCTGACGACGATTATGAGATTAAATTGTAAATCAGTTGCGCGATAGCCGCTATCTAATGATTCCAGATTCTTATCTCGTTCAAAGAGTGTATTTAACGATTTTGAGTCGTTATCAAACCATCAAAAATCAAACTAATTCAATCAACTGGAATAAAATTTAAAAACAACTCGTTCTTCCAGCTGATATATTGGGAATGGAAGCGGTACATGGAGAGTTGCGTCCTGCTGCTACAAGTAGCAGCGAACATATTCACTAGTATAACTTCCGAAGATGTTTTAAACGAAGTTGTTTCATCGGCTCAAGGATATAATTTTCTGTGCAGTGAGTGGTCGTCGCTGTTTTTAACTTTGCTTAAAAAATATCCTCAATCGCTAATCCGACTTTGAATTTCAGATTTAGCGGAGGTAGCGGCTGTTTGTAGAAGAGTCAATTTCTCCCACAAAGAACTGGACATAAATATAATGGGATTCGACGATCTTCTAATGGACATTGACAGAACTTGGGCAGAGATGGAACCGTTCTACTCGAATATTCCGGTAAGATGATATTCCGACCCTGAGTCAGGCTGGTTGAATGATATTCGCGTTTCTTTTTTACAGATTGTAACAGAATTGCCAGTGTGGCCTCTGCACCAGGGCGACACGACGACCTGCTCTTTATGCTTGACTGTGATAATGAGCGGTAGGATCGTTCACAACGAGAACAGTTATCACGTAACATGTGCGAACTTGTGGCTGAACTGTATAAGCAGTAATCTCCCAGTTCTGTCCTACCCTCTGCCTTCTATATCTGGAACTCAGTTAACTAATAGCCACGTATGATTCATCATGTACAAATTACTTTATTCGATAATCTTATTATTTCTATCCGCTTGTAGCCCAAGCTTACACGATGATATGAGACCGAGGATGACTATCGTTGACTCGTGTCCCGCGGCCTGTACACGATCCCTCTACTCTTCATCTCCCTTATAACGTTAGTTGGTAAACGTCCAGAGACGGAAATGGCGTACACGCCCTTACAAAAACGATCTGAAAAAAAAATAATATTTGAATCTCCTTAAAACAACGTTGTTACATAAATATATAAATCATTGACCATCTCTTTAAAGCACATAGGGTATTTTAATAATGATCAGTGTATGATAGACGGTTCCAGTTAGTATTATCGTAATTTTTATCGACTTAACAGCAACACAGAGTCTCTTGAGTAGTATTAAAAGTGAAAAACACTCGTAGGACCAGACACGACTGATAATTCATCATCCCATTATTTAGTGTATTGTACGATTTTCAATAATCTCTAGCATATTTATTATTATTTATCTGAACGAATAGAAGACGATCTTAGTTATCCAAACCGAATCTCGTTTTACATAGAAATAATTTAATGAATATATTATATTATATTATATTATATAAATAAATCGTTTCCAAAAAACAAATAAACATTCATCGCTGGTTGTTTTTTTATTTATGATTTAAGGGGAATCCCAAGTGAAATTGCTAACGATGAGAATTTTTATACTCACTTATCCTCTGCCATTTACAGACCCAACTATCTTCTGGACTCATAACTGCAATCATTCTGTGAATATTCGATTCAAAGGTAAGTGTGTTATAAATAAATTAAACCGGTGCGATAAATCCATCCGATTCTCACCCATCGAAATTTGAGCTAGTGCAATCGAACACGTTATCCTTGTTGTTTTTCATGCGAAGAAACTCGTCGCAGTTGTCACATCCGTCAAATTCAAACTGATCAAAGGTCTGCGAAATGAAAAACAAAAAAAAAAAAAAAATTCAGTGTAATTTCAATTATTCTGAATAATGTATAAGAAAAAAAATTGAGGTTATGAGAAGAAAATAAACGATATTATTTCTTATTTCACTTACCTTGATCAAGGAACAAACTAGACACGCTCTCAGTCCGCGTAAATCTTTGGGAACTGTTTCCATCGACATTTTCGCCAAAATAAAGTAAATCACGACGATTAAAGTGAAAAAATACAATTCTTTACGTAAACAATTGACAGATCGCTAGCGATGGACTACTCGACCACTGATATGTGTATCGGAACACACAAACGCTTGTCCAGAGCGATTTGTCCAGCGTTGGCCAATCGGTGTGGACTCACTGGTCTGTGTTGGAACGTGGGAACGACTAGTTACACAGAGCCACGGTCGTATACACAGGTCCGGCAACTCCCAATTCCCATGGTGGGGGTGGGGCCCTTAGCGAAGCTTCAAAGTTTCCTGAATTGGCCGCTGAATTTTTGGCGCCCGAGTAGGTTAGTTTAGGGTTGGAGCATAAACAATGTTTCTAACCTCAAAACTTGTGAACGAATAAATTTATATTCCGTCCAAATTGCGTTATTCTGTCAATTACATTCATTTATATTATTATTGCAATTTTTTATGATCGATACAGCACTCTACAATTGGCATATCACTAATTTTATTATTGACTGTTTGGTAATACGGATGAAACTTCTTCACATTTTTCTAGCTAAATGGTTATACAACTAAATAACCTTCATTACACAGAACTTGGATGAATAGACTAACAAATAATTTTTATTCAGCCTTGCAATTTTCCAAAATATCCCACAACACAGCGATTTGTATCGGAAATTCCCCCAAAAAATAACAAAAAACTAACAAAATCTGCTTCAATAGTTTACTTGACATCATTTAATCACGGTTAGATGTACATCATATCATTGATATATCAAAGTTACGCAATTGAATTTGTTAATAACAAACTATCGGAAAACTGTTACGTTCGTTATGTACAGAAAATAGGTTATGAACATTGTTTACACTCCAACTCTGTACTAGGCTTCTAGCTAGTCTTCTAGCGCGCCTCAGCACCCGTGGCAGCTGGCGAAAACACACTTGGATTCGCTAAGAACCTTACCAGAACCTTACAAGTCCCCACCATGGGAGTTTCCGGACCTGTGTATATGACCGTGCGCCGGCCTGAGCGTAACACGTCCGCCATTGGTAGAGGTCGGTGTTGACTATACATTATCATAACGGTATTTGTGGGTAATTTTGGGGTGGTTACGCGTCTAGAGTCGCTGAATGAACCTGGGCGATCTGATATCTCCGGCATTTCGTACGAAATTGTTTCGCGTCGTGAACAATTTTCGTTCTGATAATTAATAGATCGAATATATTGCGAGTGAGTCTCTCGAGATGTCGACTGATTTTTATATACGCTATTACGTTGGACACAAGGGAAAATTCGGTCACGAGTTTCTCGAGTTTGAATTCAGACCGGACGGTAAATTGCGGTACGCAAATAATTCCAACTACAAAAATGACACGATGATTCGGAAGGAGGCGTACGTTCACAACTGTGTCATGGAGGAATTGAAGAGGATTATTCAAGACTCCGAGATAATGCAGGAGGACGATTCCCTGTGGCCCCAACCAGACAGAGTCGGGAGACAGGAATTGGAGATCGTCATCGGCGACGAGCACATTTCGTTCACAACCTCAAAGACTGGATCCCTCCTCGACGTCAATCAGTCAAGAGACCCGGAGGGACTACGATGCTTCTATTACCTCGTACAAGATCTCAAGTGTCTCGTATTCTCACTCATCGGGCTTCACTTCAAGATAAAGCCCATATAAAATAATCCTTTATTCCAATACGCTGTTAAATACAATATAATCCATGTAATTTTCTATTTTTCATCGATATCAAACATTATGTGACATTCATTCTCCGATTCTCGATCGACAACGTGGTCATGAAACAATACAACAAATAAATAAAAATATGAAATAAATCTTTGGTTATGTTTCATTCTCCCTGTATTTATACATATTAGTTTCTTCTATGGATATTGTTTCAAATAATTGCTATATCGTCAAAGAACCCAATTGCATATACAGGGTGAATTCATGGCGATGATACAGTCTGAAGTTGGCTATAATCGACAAATTAGCTTTCGGACAGTCGGATTGGTTGTCCGAAAGTTTGTGTTTTTCGATTTTAGATAACTTCAGACTGTATCATGGTTAGGAATTCACCCTGTATGTAAATAAACTCAAAGCGCTGCCTAGTGGTGAAAAACGGCACCAACAAGACAAGATATGCTGCCAGTATCGAAATTCGAAAGGTTATGCTTCTGTCTTCTGTAGTGCGAAAGATGAGATGCGCACGACAATCGCGATTAGGCTGGATTTTCATGGTACACAAATTACTGCGACAGTAAAAATTCTGCATCAATGCAGCGGCGGCGAACCACGTGATAAGAATGAAACCACGAATGAAGCGGCATGAGACAGTGTTGCAAAGGGCGCGGAGGCGCGGATCCTCGACAGCTGCGTCTTGTCAGTTCGGTCTCTAGTAGCTACGAGCCAGTGCCAGTCCCATACTTGATGGTGCGAACCTTAGATCCATGAGGTGTTTGGTCCTCCGATTTCAACGCAAACGGTGATCATTATATACCCGTAAAATAATATTTTCGAATATTTGTTTATGTCATCATCGATTCTCATTTTGGCGGCTAGAACCAAATACCAAAGTAAGCGATACGTATACGTAGGTCACCTCGATCGTTTTTTGTTATCGTAAAAATTATTGTAGTGTTTAAAATGTTGTTATTAGTACTCCTATTTTTTTATTTCAATTTTCGTATATCAATCGGGTATCGAGAAAAGCCTGAAACTTTTTTATTCTGTTTTCAGAAGAATTGATAATGGACGATCGCACCACGACCGATGCGGTCCATGAGAGGCTGCGCGCGGTTTACTACAATTGCACCACCTGTGGGATGAAATTTAGAGCGAGAGATATTAGGCTTCATTATCGCGAAGTTAAAAATCCGTCGCACAAAACTGAGGAGAAATGTAGCTACTGTCAAGAATCGGTTTATCGCTATCAGACGGAAACAGGAGAAGATAAAGTTTGGCACAAATGTCCGGAGCGTTAATTATCTATGTTCGAAGAGATCGAGGCCCATTCGACGCTCGCAGCACCTTGCTTTTCCTTCAAATGTAGAATAAATATCTTTGAGACTGCAGGGCACAGCATGACTTAGGAACGAGGGGCTATTCAGTTCGAAGATCCTTTGGAATTCTTAGATTTCCAATTCCAATCCCTCAAAATACTCGAATGGTAGTCTCAGGAAGTCTTTGGAAGTCGGAAGTCACCTGTGAACCAAAAATCGGAGCGAACAGCCCCTCGCTTAGGAATTTATAATACGTAAATCGTATCATCATTCTGGGAATGATTTGATAAATTAAAGTTAGATAGAAGACAAATTAAGTATTATATAGAATTGAATTCGTCTCGATCTTGAACATAAGTCGAATCTCACAAGTACCTGGACTGAATCAATAAGGATGAAGATTCTCATATTTCTATGTTTTTTTGTTTGTTTTTTGTTATTGAAGAACTCAGACCCAGCGATTGACTGAAATTGTTCAATCAAATTCAATCACGAATTCAATTTAAATGAGTTTCTAATATATATAAAGTATATTATATAATATATGCACATTATATTTATGAGTACATGTATCAAAGACTGTTTTCTTTTTAACGAAATTTCGTAATCCTCTTTTGAATTAAAAAAAAAAAAAAGAAAATCCCATTTTGGAGAAACGAATTATAAGTATCAGGTGAAAAAAATTCACAGAATTGGATGTGCAATTTTATACAAAGAAGAATTAATAAATATTTTTCAATAAATAAATATTTTTCTGTTTATTCTTGTGGTCTGGGAATAAATAACAAATTAGGTATAACAAGAGCGAGTGTTTTGTGAGGGGTAGATAAAACTGTGTGAAATTCTTTTTCATGAATTGTTTTCTTATCTTGTTTTATTCAATAATCATTTCTTCCATAATTACGATAGGTACTTTAAGTATCGTTGATTTTTTTTTTTTCAAACAATATAACTGCATACATTCGTTATACATATTAAGCTGATTATTTTTATATCCTTGCAATTTTTAATCTAGTTACATTCCTCGAACCTGGACATTTGGTTCGGCTCCGTCTAACGTCTAATGTGCAATTTGGTCCCAAAATCTGTTCACGATAACAGGTTCCCCTACCCCATCATCGATATTCATATCATCAATCCATATTTTATCATATCGTATTATATCGGATAAATCAGCTTTTTTTATAATTCAAGGATTTCTGGTTTGTTTTGAAAAAATGTTCAACAGTTTAGATTAGATTAGGGATAGACAACGTTGAGGAACAACTAGAGACTTTTGATGCAATTAAAAACTTGATTAGTTCAATATAATAGCAAACTGGGTAATCTAGAAAAATTTAATTACATTATTATTTACTTTTGGCAAAAGCTGTTGCAGTGTTCGTTATCATTTTCACCGTCTAATTACTTGTTTCTTTTCTTACGTGAAAATAGAAATTAGGAATATAATTGACTAATGTAAATCTAATTTCAAATATAATTATTATTCATTTCACAGACGTTTGACAAGAAAAAGAAAATTAAGCAATAATATATATACGTACACAATAAATACTAATAATTATTAAATACATATTTTTGTTCTCAAATACACCCACAATTTTAAGTGGAAATGATTTTTGCCTCTGTAGTTGTATAATACTTTTAGTCAATGTAAGACGATTAAGTAATCTACATAAATTCAATCGCAGTTTTAGGTTTCGATGTTCGAATTAATAAAACTTCAAAGAACAGAATATAAGTAATATTATAATACTAGTTTAGTTTCCAAATATTGACTACAGGACAATTCTTACCTCGTCCAAAACAATTTCAATACTCATTTCAGTCACCCTCCAGAAATTCGGAAGCCTGTATTTTATTCTATTTTCAAAGGTGACTATTTCTTTCCCTCTTTTCAACGATTATAAATATACAAATGTATATAAGTATGTGAGCTTATTATTTAGATATTTAATTAAGTCGAGTGAATGCATTGGGGGCAAATCCTTCCGCGGCAATAATATTTTACAATTACGTAAAATTTCTTGAGAACGTACGACGGAGACTGAGTGCATACTTTACAAAACTTGTGAACAATAATTGAGAATTTAAAATAGTCGATATAGCATTCATATACTAACAATGAGCAACAATTAAATTTTCAATTAAAAGATGACAAAAATATCACCTAATTTCGCAGTTACGTACATATTTACAAGATTTTCATCTTCGGATCAATCAATTATATGATACAATCTGCACCCGGACTAAGTTTCGGCAAATAATTAGCGAAATTATTGCATTTCGAAGGAAATTACTTGTTTCGAATATAAATTTCAAACTTTTGGGTAGCTAATAAAAGTTTGATCTAATTGTTCAAGAGCAGTCTCCATCAGTGATTCTTTGAATATAATAAAAACACTGTTTCGACGCGGACTAGTATAAATGCGTACAATTTTATCACCGATACGCAGAAAAAATTGCATTTAGTACGGTTTTGTATAAATAAGAAATACAATGCAGTATAAATTATTGTAGCTAAAAGTAATAGGTACTTATTTACATCGTTAGCTTTATGTATTAAATAATGTTAAAAATGCCTGCCATGAAATTGAAAACAAATTAATTTTTGTTCTCTTTCAACAAAGTCTTAATGTTCATTACTTTCAAATATTCCAACTGGCATCTTATTTATCATAGTTAACAGAATAGAAATGTTTATTCATGAAATTCCTTCGAAGATAGAAACTTCAGAGAAAATATTTCAACGACTAGCAACGTATTTTTTATTAATCAATGCTGAGATTAGAGCTGGACAAAATATTCATAATTTTACGTGCTATATGAGATCTACGATTATTTAGATCTTTAAAAAAAAAAATGTTTTCAGTCAACTTTGAGAGATTCGTTAATTTTTTGCCCAGCTCTGTTAGATGACTCTAAAGAAAATATTTTTTGATTTCGAGATGAATAATTTTCTAGCTATTCATCTATCATCGTAAATATCGAAAGAAATTAACTCAGTTATAGTAAAAAATAAAAATGTTATTCGAACGCTAAAACGTTTCTCTTTCATTCGGTTCTATTAGATAAGTTTTATCAAATATATCATTAAAAAGCACCATTTTGCAAAAACAATTTTAGTCTCGTCGGATAATCCGTCATCACTCCTGTCGCTCCGAGGTCAAACGCTTCTTTGAATTCGTCCTCTTTGTTCAATACCCAAAAATATACCTGATGGAAAATCAAACAAGGATTATCAAAGTGATAAGACACGAATGTTGAGATAGGGATGAATCATCACTAAGACAATGATTCAATCATTTCAGAAACCTACGTGTATCCCACGCGCCTGTAGATGGTTGAACAAACACGGCCTCATCAACAGCAAGTTCACCGAACGAACAACGAACTTTTCCAACGGAAGAAAAGTCGGAGTCGGTCCACCCTTGCGTCTGAAATTTTAGAATATAATTAAAGAATTTGTTCTCTTGCTAATTTAAACATTTTCAAGTGCCAACGATATTATTGTGAGATAATATTCACCTCAAATAAATAGAAGGTAAAAATATTTCCAGATGAGTTTCTTTCAAAGGCACAAAAGGCAGGAGTCCGGTATACATCAAGAATATAAGAAGAGTAACACGTTGCATGGAGAAGAGCAAATTCACGTTCGGATTCTGTAAAGAAAACTATCATAAAATCATTATCTCGCCCTATTTACTCAAGAAATTGCATCCTACGCACCGCCTTGTAGCATTTCTTCGTTATTTCGTCGCTGAAGTTTCCCCAGACCGTGTACTCCTCTCTGTTATACTGTTTAATCAGGTCTGACACCTTGGCGATGAGTCTATCGTCGTTGACTTTGATATCGATATTTATCGGGAGTCTGGGAAAGGTGTCGAAGACTTCCTTGAGCAGGGCGAACCTGCGTTCCTCCTCCTTCTCAGACCCGACAAACTCCATATCTGTTAAACTTGACCCTTTCAATGAATTTTACCAACGAATGATAGCGACCAGGGTTGAAAAAATCCGGCGTGTGTACCTGGGTCGAAATCTATCGGCAGATTTCTCTTCAGCAGTGGCAAGTCTCTGTAGTCTACGTCCGATATGTTCCTGTTGGTTCCCGTACTCCGTAAAAGATTCTGATCGTGCGAAACGACCACTTCTCCGTCCCTCGTCAAGTGGCAGTCCAGCTCTAGCATTTCCGTACCGATTTCGACCGCGCTAAGACAAAGCTGGGGTTGAGGTCGTGCTCATGACAAAGAAAAACAAAGAAACTCACCGTTTGAACGCGCACATTGTATTTTCATAGCTCTCACCGGCGCCTGAAATTCGGGGGAATATTTAGTACTCGGCGTGTGTCGGGTGTCGATATCACAGTTTTGAGGAAAGTTGGAATATCTTACCGCCCCTGTGACTGATGTGATGACACATGAATTTAACTTTTTTTTTCTTGTGTATCAGAGTCGGATATTTGAATAGAAGCACTGATGTGATTACGTAGCCGCCTATCAGAGCGTAGAACAGCATTTTGTCTAAAAGTTTTTAGAGAATTACGACGACTCCTAGAATTTACGAGTTATGTATACCGAAAGTCGATTTGATTGAAACCCTGCGGTCGGAACTGTGACAAGTCAGATGTGTTGTAGCGTGTATATACATATACCAGTGGTTGTAGCAGACGATAAATTAATTATTATTATTATCGTGTTTAAATCACTGAAGATAGAGGCGGAGCTGTCAGACAGAATATGGACTGTGAATCTCGATTTACGCGATTGAGGCGCTGGTAGCGGCTAACTGTTGAGAATTTCTGTGATTCCCCTTTCTCAGAGTATTTGCTCGACAGATTGGAGGGAAGAACGACTATCCGTTACGATTCACGTCTCGCAATCTTTGAACGTGATAAGATACGATAGAATAAGATATAGAGTGATTCTATGAGTCCTCGAGCAATATTTTCAGGGTAAATTCTCGTCAAAATTGGAATCAAAAGTGAAAAAAAAAATTGTTTACGGGGCATTCCACGCCAACGCGACCAGTGTTAAACCCCGACCATCTCAAAATCATTCCATGTTTTTTTATAACATTCTACTCAATAAAAAACGCGTTCCAAATTTTTTTCAGATTTTTTTATCAAACCGTCAATTTGTTATGAATTTTTGAAGTTGATTGAGAATGCCCGTTTTTAACAATCTGAAAAAATTCTCAAAAATCCAGTGGATGACACAAGACAGCCCCCGTTTAGGAAAACGTGGGCCGAATTTTTTTTTATATTTTTTTTCCACTCAATTCGGAATTTGCTAATTTCAAAAACTGAAATTAATACAGGATCAAATTTCAAGCGTCAAATAAGGTTCAATTTACTCGGAAACGTTCGGTTTCACCATTTATGACCCTTATTTGACGCTTACAATTTGATCCTGTATTAATTTCAGTTTTTGAAATTAAAAAATTGCGAATTGAGTGAAAAAAAAAAATAGAAAAAAAATTCGGCCCACGTTTTCCTAAACGGGGGCTGTTTTGTGTCATCCACTGGATTTTTGAGAATTTTTTCAGATTTTAAAAAAAGGGCATTCTCATTCAACTTAAAAAATGTATAACAAATTTCTGAAAAAAATTTGGGACGCGTTTTTTATTGAGTAGAATGTTATAAACAAACATGGAATGATTTTGAGATGGTCGGGGTTTAACACTGGTCGAGTTGGCGTGGAATGCCCCTTATGCATTATTGCCAATTAAAAAATTCAATTCCCTTCGTTAGATTGACGAGATAATCCGTTATCTGTTTTATTAATAATTATATATACTAACATTCACAATCTTTTTTTTCACGGTTCCTATAATTATCTCTGACAATAGTATATTTCGATACAAGTGCGAAAGCTTTGTACAAAACAACTTTCGCACATGTATGGAACAAAATTTTTCATTACAAACGCACGTCAAGTCCGATTACACGCACGCTTGCGTGCGTAAAATCGAACTTTACGCACGGCGTGCGGAAAATGCACTTTTTAGTGGACAATAACTTCAAACAATACAACAGAAATCTCGTTTGGCGATAATGCCATTTTACACTTAATTAATAAATATATACAATTAATATTATCGATCCGTAATTCGTTTCAGTTTAGTTTACGTTCAGACACGTCTGTCTGCTTGTATCGCCGCGTACGTACTACTTATTGTTGTCATCCATGCTAATCCGGTCACTCACTATCTCTCATTCTATCTCATTCTAGGTACCTGTATCTCATTCACACACATTTATTCCGCATTCGTCTACATTCATACATCATTCGAATTTCGCCGTTATCACAATGTAGATTTCCCCCACTGTTTATATACTGACGCTCAGGTCACGGCTGAAGATGATGAAGAAGCAGTGAATATTGATGCAGTTAGGCGTAGCTCTATAGGTATAACGTATACATATGTAGTCTGCAATTATAATAAAATGTGGGATCCCTGAATGACTTAAATCAGGAACTTTCGCCACAAATCTCAACTGAATTATTCAAGAATCTTGATATTAGTTCTACAGATAAAAGAGTTTATATATAATTCATAACGGTTAATGGATAATTTTTTTTTATTATCATCAATACATAGTACTTATAGACATAGGTTTTATAGAAAAATATAATTCAATATTTTGATATTTTTTTCTCAAACAAATTACATTTATACTGTAACGAGATCAAACAGTTTCGTATATCAATAAGGCACAAATTGAATAAAGTAGGTATTTGTGAGGTAGCGTATAATAGTAAGATAATGCGATAAAGCGATATGCGTCGGCAGCATATGTTATTAACTGGTTAATGAATGTTGTGTGGACATAACAGAATGTCACCGAATCTTAGCCACCTTGTTAATAACGAAGCGGCACTTCATATGTCTCAGAAGGAAGTGGCTCATAGAAAAAATGTAATAACAACGATAAGCTAATTACTAATAATTATTTATATAATTATACACATGATAATTTAGGCATCTCACAATGTAATAATGATGACGTTAGTACCACAAAAAAGATATTTTAATGTTGACAGACAAACTTCCACACAACACAGGATATTTTGGGACGTACGGGGGATGTCCTCAGGATCTCCCGACATGCTACGGACATCCCGGGGACATCCTGTGTTGTGTGGGCAAATATGGAAAACTTGAAAAACTTTATCTCCTCATCTTTTAGGAACTCATAATAGCCGATTTATGAAGTTAGTACGTAGAAATCTTCAAACAGCCTAATGTAATCACAAGTAGTACTATTCAGTCGCAAAACTTTAGGGGTTCAGTTGCTCATGAATCTTTGTCGGCAGGATGAGTTAGTGACGATTGTTTCTACAGAGTCCTAATGCGTTTTTGAACATTGTGATTGTGGCATGGTCGTAGTTTGCAGAACGATCACATAAAGCGGATTGAACTCTTCTCTCCAAGGTTTGATACACGTTCACTCGATCAGGATGATTGAATAAAGTGAACGGGGACTGGAAATGAGGAAAACATTAGAGTTTTTTCAGTCAACTCGATTTCGCACATATTTAATATAAGAAATGGATGAGTAGTATACGTACTTTCAGTTGATAGCTCTTCGGATCGATTTCAATAGCCTTGGTCAAATAGGGACAAGCGGGCAGAACGTCCTTCACGTCGAAGAGATAATACAACCCTATTTGGATGTTTATTTCCTGTGCAACACGCTTTGAGTCTTTCTCGTATTTGTTCAACAATTCCAACATGTACGGCAGTGGATCCCAGTCCCGATCAACTCGCTTCTTGCACTGGATGTACTGCCATTCCGCGCCATAGTTGGTTCTCTGTGTTGCCCTCTTGTAGTAAGGCAGCGCTGCCTGAAAATAAAATCGTGAATAGTTTATTTCTCTCTCTCGTTTATACGGAATGCATCCTTGTCCAGGAAATTATACAGGGTGTCTACTCAAATCAGGATCTAAGATATCCTGAGAATTCCAGGATATTTCAGGAGAAAAAAAATTCCCTGAGATTTCCAGGACTTCCAGGTTTTTCAAGTAGGCATAGACACCCTTTTATAGAGAATTCAGTCCTTAGGTGAATGTTCTTTGGTGTAAACCATAGATTCCAGAAATAATTAACATCAGTTTATCATCATCTCTGATACATCATAGTATATTAGTTACCTTCGGATTTCTTGAACATTTTTCATGGTAGATTCCCATGTAATGATTATACACGAGAGAATCTGGCATCTTTCCATGAACATAGTCCAGACAGCTTTTTGCCCGTGTCCACTCTTTCAAACGAATGAATCCAATAGCTAATTGGAGTCTAACTGATGCAGAAGTTGACTGAAGATCATCAATTTCCTTATAAATCTCGATCGCCTCCTGATTCTTTCTAGATTCGCGATATACTTGGGCCAACGCTACACCAAATAACGGATTCTTGGAAAGTCTGTGCGCTTGTTCAAACGCTGAGATTTCGTCTTCGTTCGGACGCTGGAACAGTGACCCATGCAGCCTCCTCAATCTTCTGTAATTTTTTCCCAGCAAGAAATACCACTTGCCGTTGTAACGATCAAGTTGAATAGCTGTTTTAGCATGGTTTATTGCGACCAAATTATCAGTCTCGTAGTACAGCGACCACGCCAAACATTTACAACCGCTCAACATTGCTGATTGGATTTCACGAAACTCCTCAGCCTGGCAGATGTCTCGCAAGAGACGCTTTACTTCTGATTTCTCGCCACGTTCCTTCAGAACATAGCATTTTGTGGCTATGAAGATGTGGTCTAGAACCCTTTCGACACTCTTCAGTGTCGACCTAGTACAGAAGAGTGAATGAATATCAAGTCATTGAAATAGCTCAAGATCAGATTCTGAAACAAACTTTTGTTTGATGTCCGATAGGGTCTTTTCCGCTTCCATTATGGACCGCAATGCACCTAAATTGTCTTTTTTCATTGTTGTTTCGTAGGCGATCAAGAGATGATAGATCAATACGTATTCCGGAAAATAATCTTCAATATCAACGACCATTTCGTATCTGTCGTCTATTGTTCCCAATAGCTTATTCCGATTTTCCACCACATTTTCCAGATTCCATGTGAATGGGCAACTGATTGTCTCTGGAATTTTTAGTACTACTATTTTGTCATCATTGCCAACTCATATGCAGTCGAAGCTAATATGTTATCTAGTTATCTTAATATAAAAATTAAACGATACTGTATCTATGTCTTATCTCTCAAAATATCTAATTACATGAATGTTTAGCCGCGGAAAAGGAAGATGGAGAACAATCTGTGGTTTTGAGCTGAGCAAATCATATTAACCCTTTGAGGTATGCTACGTCCCATAAGAAAAACATTGTAACGTGGGGTCATTTTGACCCCGGGTGACCTCGACGGGTTAACACGTGGATGGTGGAAAATACGCTGAATAAAATCTGAAGGATTTTTCAGAATAATCCATGTTGCAGTATATAACCGCGTGCATTATTAGTGCTCAGTATATGACAGATCAAATTGAACTCTAACGTATACGATGTTACGAATGTTGTATGCAGCTGAAGCTAGGCAGCCAAAAGTGCTGAATTCAGTTGAAATGAGACAAAGAGGCCACCGAATTTGAAGTTTGTGGAATATTATGGAAAGGAATACTTCCATGAAATTATAGATTTGAATCTGTACGGCGTGATGATTTCATTCAGAACTTTGAAATGTTTGGCTGCTAACTATGGCTGCTAGCTTCAGCTTCACGAATGTTGTACCGTAACGTAATGAAATCCGTCCCAAAGGTCAAAGATATTAATTCACGCGTTGAATTATATGTTAAGCTTGACATATGTATACCTGGCTCGTCACTGCCTGCAGCTTTCGAACCCATGATTATCAAGTAATTAAGCGATTAATTACTCCCTCACGTTCCCACGAAAGCACGCTAGACTCAAGTTTGTTTCAGCAACGCAAATGACGCCGTATCAAAACTTTCGGAACCTCCGATAAGCGGATTTCCGGTCTTGAAATAATTGTCGAATAAATGTCGATCGAAAATACTGGCTGAAAGTACGAAAATATAAAACTCAAAATCGAAGGAGAAGATTCCGATTAATTTATAAAAATAGTTGTTATTCAAAGAAAGTTGAATAACAATAATTTTACTTCATGTTTGAAGTTGACAAATTATTAGTTAGTCTAATTGTCGTAAGACAGCGCCGTCTCTCTATTCTCAGCCTTTCGAATATTCCGCGGGAAACGGAGATCGGAATAAAAGAGGGGCGTGGTCGATCGTCTACTGTTAAGGTGCCGTTTCTGTCGCTCGTCGCTCATTTTAGCGACAAATAGATGACGTCATCTAATATATCGCCGCGGAAAATTTAGTCCATGAAAAGGAATCCATCGCTCATTTTCAGCGACGAATAGACTTGTGACCGAATTACAAGATTGAAAATTAGAAATTAAAAACTATACAATACATAGCCGATAACATTACTCTTAAATCCACAATAAATATATTAGAAAAACACCGTATAGCCTGATATTCATTATAACAGAGGTTTCCGCTATTGAAATGTTACAATACATAGTCGATAACATTACTCTCTTCAATGGACAATAGATATATTTGAAGGACACCCTGTATGAACTAAAATTTTGATCACTCATTTTGAATTGGCATCCTCTTCAGCGACCACACAAAAAACTGAACAATTTCAGCTTTTATTATTTATGTAGCTAGCCACAACCGTATAGTCACGTGTTCCAACAAACGACGATCGTATAGTCACGTGATCACGGCTATCGCACCAGAAAGAACGGCTTAAGGTGAAATGAAAGTCACGTGACCTCGATATGATTTACACTTGGAATTTTCAAACGGTATTTTCTCAGCCAAAACACATTCGATTGATGTGAAACTAGTATCAGTGACGTAGAGAAATTTAATGAAGGGCCTGCCAATCGTGGATTTTCGAATATCGAAAGACGTAATCAGAATTTTGTGTAACAATATTGTTCTGTAACCCAAGGAGGTGCTGCCCCTCGTGGAGAGAGGCAGCACTTCCTTGGATTACAGAACAATATTGTTAAAAAACTGTTATTACGTCTCGATTTTCAGAAATCCACGATTGGCAGGCCCTTCATTAAGTTTTTCTACGTCACTGATATCAATTTCACATCAATCGAATGTGTTTTGGCTGAGAAAATAGCGTTTGAAAATTCCAAGTGTAAATCATATCGAGGTCACGTGATTTTCATTTCACCTTAAAGGTGCATTTTCATTTTAAAAATTTTAGTTCATATAGGATGTCCTTAAAATATATCTATTGTCGATTGAAGAGAGTAATGTTATCGGCTATGTATTGTAACATTTCAATAGCGGAAACTCTGTTATAATGAATATCAGGCTATACGGTGTTTTTCTAATGTATTTATTGTGGATTAAAGAGTAATGTTATCGGCTATGCATTGTATAGTTTTTAATTTCTAATTTTCAATCTTGTAATTCGGTCACAAGTCTATTCGTCGCTGAAAATGAGCGACGGATCCCTTTTCATGGACCAAATTTGCCGCGGCGATACATTAGATGACGTCATCCATTTGTCGCTAAAATTGATTGACGAGCGACACCATGAAAAGGCACCTTTATGCGTATCCATGCCCGTACCCCCACCCTTGGTCCCCTGCTTCGCTGCGGTTCGTCAGAATACGTGGTGTGATGTTGAAAACAGTTAAATGGTAGCGAGAGCCGAGTACGGTTATGTCAAGTCACAAGAGACGGAAGGTTTATTTTCGTTATAAAGCCCCGATCAGTGTATAACCTGTGATAAATCGGTGCAAAAGGCGATAATTCAGTCGAAAAAACCATGGAGACTACGAGGTTACCGCCGAACCTGTCTCACCAGCATCTAATGGCTCCAGACGATAACGAAAGACCCTTACAAGGGATTGTCAAACAACCTACGCCGGCTGAAAGGGTTATAACACTCCGAGAGTGGTTAACAGTCCTAGTTTTATGTTACGTTAATCTTATCAATTACATGGACAGGTTCACGATCGCAGGTCTGTAACAAAAATGACGTTTCATTTTTTAAATATCTATATGTATAGTTATAGTTTATCGATGACAACATGTGCCTAAAAAAAAGAATTAGTCATAAATTTCCCCTCTTATCTATGCAATCATGATGCATTAATTGTCTACACCGCGCATACTTTATCCAATTGATCCAAAGTGAGGTTAATTTCTTTTCTACCGACCTCTGATAATTTCTCACAACCTCTATAAGAGGTTTTATCAATCATAACTCTTACCTAGATATCTTATCTCTTATCTCTTCTCCCCATCCGGTTTATGTGGTTTGGAAGTTTATCATTTTTTTCCCGTACTTAACGGACTTTAGCCGCTCCGTTTATCATACGTGTTTACAGCAAAAATTACTAACAAAAAAGGATCATTATTGAATCTATTTACAGATTGCTAACGAGACGATTATAAATACTCTAATCTCAACCCTCAATAACAAGATGGAATTCAATTTCTCATTTTTCTTACAGGAATTTTGACCGATATCGAGGATGAGTTTCATATCACAGATTTCCAGAGCGGTCTACTGTCCACAGCTTTTATTGTGAGCTACATGATGTTCGCCCCATTGTTCGGTTACCTCGGGGACCGATATAGCAGAAAAATAATCATGAGTTTTGGGGTGTTTCTATGGTGCTTTACGACGCTCATAGGATCCTACATGCAGGTGAATATGATTAATCCGATCCACTTCTTCCATTTACTAAATCGAATCTATTTTCTTTCAGAGTTACGCATGGTTCCTTGTATTCAGAATGTGCGTCGGAGTCGGAGAGGCCAGTTATTCGACCATTGCTCCGACCATCATCAGCGATCTGTTCGTCAAAGACGTTCGGTCCAAGATGCTCGCCTTATTTTATTTCGCCATACCTGTCGGAGGGTATGTCCTTTATCGGAGTGTCTAGCTGTCGAGGAAAACCGAAAATTGTCAGAGGATTCGGTCTCATATCCTGGAATTTATTAATTTTTCACCCACAGCTTTTACTATTTTCGGAAATATCACTAAAATCACCTCAGTTTCTATGACTTAAACTAACATTTGGTAATTGAGTCTATGCAGAAAAAAGATTAACAATTTTATTTCGTAAAAATAATTTTTGTTGTCAAAGTTACAAATAATCCGCATTCAAAAATTGTATTTTTCGACTGGTAAACCGGGAAACTTGAGGGAACTCGATATCCCATTGACACTAGATACCATGTTCATGTATTCTGACCTGCGAACAATATCAATGAACTAATCCAGTCTTCATTTTCATTAATTTCAGCGGTTTAGGGTACATAATTGGCAGCGAAGCTGCAAGATTGGGTGGTTCGTGGCACTGGGGTCTCAGAGTGACCCCGGCGTTGGGATTGTTGGCGGTTTTCCTCCTTCTCTTCGTCGTGCAGGACCCTGTGAGGGGTGAAAGGGAGGGAGGAAGTCACATACACAGTACGTCGTGGTTGGACGACATCAAATCTCTCTGCAAAAAGTGAGAATACCATCATCGAAGACTTTTTTGCACCAAATGTAACGCTTTAATCATTGAGAATCTATTTTCAGTCCAAGCTTCATGCTATCCACCGCGGGATTCACCTGCATCTCGTTCGTCACGGGCGCTTTGGCCTGGTGGGGACCCAAATTCGTTCTTTCAGGACTCAGAATACAGTTGCCTGACGAAAAAGTCGAACTAAACGAGTGAGTTCCACCTCGTTTTCTCACTCTGATCCGCAATTACAATGAATTATTCATCGTTACAGCGTTTCTTACAAATTCGGTCTCCTGACGATGGTGGCTGGGGTGCTCGGAGTTCCCCTCGGCTCTTTCATGGCGCAGAGATTAAGGATACGATACGCGGCCGCTGATCCTTTAATTTGCGCCGTTGGCCTGATCATCAGTGCCCCTCTGCTATTTTTTGCAGCTGTTACAGCCAGACAAAACTCCACAGTTTGTTACACGCTCATATTCTTCGGTCAGCTCGCGTTGAATCTCAATTGGTCAATCGTAGCTGACATGTTGTTGGTCAGTTAATTTTTCTTACTTGATTCGTCGACATTCGTTACGGGATATGATGCTAATACGATTAATAATTTACAGTACGTCGTCATACCGACGAGGAGATCGACCGCGGAGGCCTTTCAAATCACAGCAGCCCACGCTTTGGGAGATGCGGGAAGCCCGTTCATCATTGGTCTCGTGAGTATTGATGCGTATTCGTGCCGAAGTGACTCGGCTGGATTGGAACGTCTCTCTTATTCACATTTAACTTTGAGAATTTCTAGTCTCTACGTCAGTTTATTACAATTTATTCCTTCCAGATATCTGACACGTTGAAAAAAGTGTTGGAGCCTGACACCACGGATCCTGATAGCGTGAGCACTCTCACGGAGTTTCTGAGTCTGCAATACGCGCTGTTTCTAACAACTTTTGTCGAAGTTATCGGCGGCCTCTTCTTCTTCCTCACGGCTCTCTATATCCAAAGAGACAAGGCTATCGTCGATCTTTCGATCGCAGGTGAGTAAAAAGAAACAAACAAAAAAAAACGATAATTAGGTAGAAATGAACATGAGAATTGACTATAATCGTCGCTTATATCTTATATATCTATGATGCTGATACCTGACTGAAGATTCACGCTTGCCTTTACTATGAATGGCGAAGCTATTGTGTAATTAAACAAAAAGAAAAAAAAATACTCACTATTTGCTGCCTCTGAAGATGGAGATAGAACGCATTCATAGCATCTTTGATTAATTCAAATTAGGCACATTTGTAGCGAATGAGACAGAGGTCAAAGTCAGTGCTCTTCATTAGCTTTGTGAGCTGTGAAGAATGTTAATTTACCTATGTATTTAATCCAGGCCAGCGTAAAGGTGGAAGGATGAAGACTGACGATTGTTGTGTCTAACGAATGAACTGTTTGAGTATAGAATAGATTTAATGTAGAAAATGAGAAACTGGCTAGTTCAAGATTTGATGAAACTAGTCCTTACCATCGTTCTACTCAACGATGTAAAAAAAAAAAGGAACTTCTTTTGTGCTTTCTGAATCTGAGTGTGTGCGTGTGGTGGAAGAATCTTCAAAGATCTGATTCTCACTGTACTTCCGGATCTATGTAATCATCTGAAACAAGTTGGAATATGAAATAATTATTTGCAACTGATGAATTATCAACTACGTAAGAGAGAGAGAAAAAAAAAAAAACGCTGCAAGAGATACAAAACTGCTTGCATAACGTCGGTGTTATTGAATTAGTGATGAACAGTTTTTTTAAGAAAAATATTTTCATTTATTTTTGCACAGTACACAAGCTGGTTGCAAGTGTGCAGTTGTCACAATCTCACACAGCTGTATAATCAAGGTAGAGTTACAGTATCATGTTGATCGTATACACCTAGTATAATTTGCATTTAACATGTTTAGCGCTACGACCTCGACAATTTTATTAATTGGACTTCAACCGACGATGCAGTTTATAAAATATCGCATTACCGTATTGGCACTTCTATTACGTAATTTCTTGAATTAAAACCCACTTATTATATAGCTGAATGGTCACGTCATCTCACGTACACGTAGGACTTACGAATTCCAGTCATGCAATATTGAATGTAGTCGAATCACTTATAATCAATCATAAAAAGCTAAGACGAAATCAGGCGATGTTCGTAGTTTTAAATTATTATTTTATGTTCCAGCATTTTAGTAAATCCCGTTTCTTGTGCAAAAACAAAAAAAAAAAAAATGAACTCGATTGACGCCTGACAAAATTAGTCTTGTTGATACGTTTATAGTTGATAACGTAGTGCTTAACATGTTGAAAACTATTCCGTCGAAGCAAAAGACTTTAATATTGGAATCGTTGAATTTAGATATTTGCTTGGAAAAAAAATAAAAAATTTAAGACAGAATTCAGTCTTCAGTTTCACAAAATTTCTTCTATCGCTTCTAATCGTTGCTTTATTTTTTCATTTGTGTTTCACGTCGTTTACTTATTTTTGGATATTGAAGCTTTTTTTGCGCATGTTTTTTTTTTTTAACTTTTAGTCGTTGTTACTGACAAATAAGACGAGGAACAGAGCATGGTTCTATTTTTGTTTTCTTTACCGTGGTCGATGCAACAGCTCCGATCCGAACTTGACCATTAAGTAAACTGTACCGCTGCTGGTCAAGTTTGAATGAGCACAGAAACGGTCTAAAATTAAACTAGACTGTTTTATCTCCTATATTTCAACACTCAATCCTCGTTATGCAGAATTTCAGCATTACGGTCACCGGAGCTCCACGAATATTCTCGGTTCAAATATCCACGAACCCAGATCAATATCATATATGAAATGTATTTGATTCACGAGCTCCGTTGATCGTATAGAAGCTTGTTCCGCTACGCTTATGCCTCCGGGGAGCAATGATATTCGCTAATCGTAGGCGCCTCTTTGTGTACGTACTTTACTGCTTAAGGATGATGTCTAAAAATCACAGCAATTGTACAGAGCATTTGGGTTTCAATTTAGTCACGGCTTTGAGGTATCGCATCTTTATTCTCGTTTGTTTTCGTTCAAAGTTGCTACTTCGTTATCAAATATGTTTCTTTTCTGAATTCTACGTGCAAAATACCCTGCCTTTTTATTCTTCTATCGATATAAATGATTGGAGTTTATTTTGGTTTTATAATACTGCTTTTCTTTCTTCTATTCTAATTCTAAGATATATATATTTTGAATTTTTTTAATGCATTTATAACGATATATATTTATTATTTTATTTATTATTTCCTAATTTCTAATCCTGGTACATGCATGTAACATTTTATGTAACATTCAAACATCTTTATTACAGAAAAATGTCTAGACACTAAGAATAACGGGCAGTCAGAATCAACGCGTTTATAGATCATCAGAGGGCCCCCCGACCTGATAGTATGCTGTATTTCTGGTATATAATTTATTTTCACGATTTCATAACGCCTTGAGTGTCAATGTGGCAATCAATTTAATATTTTCAATTTTTTTTTTTTATCCGTCTTTGTATCAGTTCCGTTAATGAAATACAATAAGTGAAATTAATTTTACCTTTGTAATTCTAAATATCTGTTTTTACGATTAATTCTTCGTTAAATTGATTACCCATTGCACATCTATTCGATATCATTCAAACAAGAAAAAAAATATATAAAAAATAGTTGTTGTTTTTTTTTCAGATTTTTATTGGTATTTCATTTTTTCGTTTTTTCAATTGTTTGTTGTATTTGTCATGAATCATTAATTGTCACGTACAGTCCCATTAATTGAATTAGTTTTTGTCAACATTTACAATTCACATTTATCATTCAAGATCAATCATCAAACACAAATGAATGAGGAACAAGCATGATGGAATAGAAATATTCTTATTCTAATGAGACTGTATGCTTCATCAAATAAACAAAATTTCATAACTTGGGTCCTACAGAATATAAATAGCATGTTTTGACGAATGCAATTTACGTTGGATTTCATTTATCAGAAATTTTAGTTCTATGTTACATGATCTGCGATGTCAATCGATGTGTATGTATTTGTTGCTTCATAAATTTAGATAATGTCATTAGTTGTCAGTCCCAAAATTTTTATGTGTTATCAAAACTCAATATTATCAAAGAAAAAAAATCCAATACCTGTGATTTGTGACTGTTGCAACAATAACAAAAAATTACTTGGTTCCTAAAGCATTGTTATTGTCTTTCGTTTATGTAACAACAAAACTTGTTTCACGTCGTTGTAAAAAAAAAAAAAAGAAAAAAAGAAACTAATTCAGTTATTATAGCTAGAGTTCATCTTCTTCACGATAAAAAGCATCTGTTGTGTTTTGTCTTATTTAAATACTAGTATTTGTATCAGATGATAATTTGTGCTTTATAAATTTGTGCTTTACGCACGCCGCACCACCCCGACTAATGATTAACAACACAATCTGAATCTTACAAGTATTTCTTATGATTTATTATTACGTAGCGTTGCATTAATTTAATTAACGGGTATCTTCTTACTCTATGATGGCTGTAGATCGTGATCACCTTTTTGGTAGTAATTTTTTCTTTTCATAATTCTCCGTTATCACTTACACGCATATTTAATGCACCCAATATTCGTTTAAATGTTGACCAGTTAGTGACATTAAAAGAAGAAAAACTAGGAATAAAATTAAAAAAAAAATGATATTCATTTCCAATTTTCTTCAGATGATTGAATGAAGGGATAAATATATTCTTGTGGTACCAGAGAAATGGTAATGTACACCCCATTATTTTAGAGTAATTTTACACTACACGTATAGTTAACGAATTTTCACGGAACTAGTAAAGAAGTTTAGGTGAATGAGTGTATTTAGGTTTGTATTATCTCCTGCAACAACAAACAAACAAACAAACAAACAAACTGTTAATATACTCTTGTATTAATTTTCAAACGCTTGTTTACATATTTTCATTCATGAATTTTCTCTACATCATTATCTACGTTTTGTTACAGCGCCCGAAACAGATTCAGACACATCGGACATCTGTGACGACGAGGTTCCGAACAGCTGAATAAACCGTACTATTCTATAAATCCTCGAATTTAATGCGCGTCAATAATAGATTGTTGGAAGTATTATTTGTCGCGGTGACGAATATCGGTATACTTCTTCCCTCACGCAGGGCCCGATATACAATCCATAGTACGATCGATGGATGAATGAAAATATATCCTCAGGGATAGAATATCTTGTTTTTAAATAGTATTTTTAAAAATTTTTTCATCTGAGTTTACAATATTCGAAAGAAACAAAGAAAAAAAGAAAAAAAAACTACGGAAATGTGAACGAGTGTTTATGAAGAGACTTAAAAATAATAGAATTACTTAAATATATAATTCAGTAATTTTCTCAGGTAGAAGAGATACAAAAATTCAAAGAAAAAGTCAAGTATATTACTTACAAGTTCAGCTTCATAGGCAATAAATACTCTAGATCACGTGTGTATATAAAAACATATACAGTCATAAATAAGAGAAAAAAGAAACGAATACCACGTTTTGCTTATAAGTCAGCGATTTTTTAGACAGATAAAAAGCATTTCATCTTTTTCATACTTGCGCTCAAGCTAACTTTACATTGAATGAATGCTGTAAGAAAATTTGATCAACCTTACGAGAATGTAATTCGACTGATTGTAAATTTAAACCAGTATCTGTCCGTTAAACGTGGATCGAATATGAGACACGTGATAATTTACTGGATGTAAATACAAAAATCGATAAATTATTCGGATACTACGTCCACCAGTATTGTAAGTTTCGATCGATGCATATCGTACGATGTGTGCCAATGTAGCCAGAAGAATGGCAAAGTGATATAATGTCGACATTATAAAACTAAAACTGAATAATAAATTCAGTTGCGTTACTTAGATGTAAAAAATTGTTGTGCAGATACCTACGTATAATTTAGTATACATTTAAGATGTATGGAGATGGCAAAAGACTGGTTATTGACATTTTTTTTCTCGTTTCTTAGTATTAGGCAATAAGATGCAACTTTAAAACGTCCTTCCAATCTTGAGATCTCTAGATTTGTAATGATCTATCGGTTCAATGGCAGATGCCGTAAGAGAAATCACCCGATATTCTCCTGTCTACGTGCCTTTGCCATAATTAGACTATTTGGAGTACCATAATTTTTTGTATCTTGTTGTTGTTCTTCTTATCTAGCTAAAAGTTTGAGATTTTTCGGCAGATTTACAGTCATTTGACTGTCCATCGATTCTATTTATTCTCATAGATCAATATTACATCAGTTTATTTTTACCAGAAACATTTGCGTAAATCGTTTCCTCCATTTGTAGGATAAAATTTGCTCTCTAAATCTCGATTGTTCCATTTTCGTTTTTTCTTCTCCACTAATAGAAATTAAAAAAAAAAAAAAAATTTGCTAGATTTAAGTTTGAAGTTGCATCTGATGATTATTCAACTATTGTTGAAAACAAATTGGCATGTTATTTATCTTGTCAATCTAAATGCTATAAGTTTTCATACCTATGGTACAATTGTATAACTGGCAATGATTAAATATTTATTTGAGTATTATTTAACGAAAGTGCACACAGAGTGCTGAGCAGCATCACAACTCACGCGAATCATATATCATAGCCCACACATAATTATCAAACGTGGAGTGTCTTATATAATGAAAAAGAATATTAATATTATTACCACAAATTGTTATAATTTATTTAAATATCGACCATCAAACCTCCACGAGATAATAAAAATGAACATTTTGGTAATCAGCAATAAAACATTTGTTCATTTTTTTTATTCAACATTACAATTGATTTATTCATCTTCCTCGCTGTCGCTGTACACATAAATGTACGGATGTCTTTCTATGATATCAATATCTTTCTCTAGCTGTTTCAGGGCGTCTTCCATTTGAGTTTTTCTAGTCACTCTGGGAAGGGTATCGATAACAAATGGTAGACACTGAAACTCCTTTTCCAATTCATCCCATTTCTTCTTCATACCCTGCAAACACGGATTATTCATTATTCACCCTAATTCCAACAAGTTCATACAATACAAACAAATGTTGCCAAGAGTCACCCACTTGAAGAAGAGCAGCTCGTTCAGGCGCCGTGATGTAACGACACAAAGGCTGAACTCTTGACTCAGCTTCCTCCTCTTCGACCTTTTTCAAACTCTTAGTGACAAAGTTTGGTATCTTTCCATAACTCTGGAACAAAATATTCGTTCACTTTATTAAAATTGTATTTCTTTCAATTAATTTCAGATACCCAACGCACTTCTCTGCGGATGTGAACGGGAAGCAGACCGCTGGTTTCCAGATTATGTGCGGAGCCGAATCTCGTATCTACGTATCGTTTATTGGGCTCTTTAGGTTTCGATTTTTTCACATCGATGATGTTTTGTATTCTGAAGTTCTTGCGACCGATAAGAACAGGGTCTTTAGGTAGTTCCGGCGGACAGCCTGTCACGCTCCGTTTTATCGGAACCCAAGCCGGCAAGCACTTCGGATATCCGGGACGTTTGTAATGCACGTGTTTAACGTCTGGTCTCGGTGGTTCGATGCGACTTTTTTTCTTCAAAAATTGTGTCGGTGGGGTTCGTGGTACGCAGGCCACTCCGAACGTCCGATGATCGAATCTCTGTGGCTGTTTCAGCTCTGGTTTATCGTAGTCGATATTTGTCACAGTCTTTTTACAAGTTTCGGATCTTTTATGGTATTTCGAACGATATCTAGTGCAAAAAGGTGAGGAGAAATCATCAGTTGCTGATTGACTAATCTTGTGTTCCAATAAAAACTTACCTGGGACTCTTGACGGGCTCTTCAACAATTTTTGGTATCAAATTTGTGATATTCTCTGTGTATTCTCTGAGCAGTACAGTCGACATTATGTACAGGGTCTTTTTATTGAGAAATTTAATCTACAATTTGAGGGACTTGATATGTCTTCTGATGATCATGAAAATGCGATTCCAACTCCTGTTGGCTCTCAGGTGCAAGATTCAACTGCGCGACTGATGCAGGTTCAAGTTACAGCGATATGAAGCGAAGCAAATGTTTGTATCGCTTCCATAGCAACGTTTCTACTACAGTTGTAAAGTTTGTTCAATACAGAATATTCTCATTGATATCCCTGCTAAAAAAAATCGATTCAAACTGATTGCAAACGATTGAATTGTAATCGTTTTCAATAGTTTTTAATGGGTCCAATTGTACAGAAAATTTCCGTCCGATTGAAATTGAATCGGATTGTATCGTTTTCAATGTATAATGTTTCCAACAGTAAATTGCGAATTGATATTGAACTGTTTTTAATTGTTTGGAATCGTACGACTATTAGACGAGGCCATGTATCAGATCTTATTGATAAAATACAATACGATGGGAATAAGTTTTAATCGTTCACATATATCCGGGAACATCAAAGAATTTGAATCGGAAAAAACAATTTGAATTCTAATAGTTTTCAATACGTACTGAGCACATTCAGTCATGAAGTGGTGCGAACTGTAAAATGTCAATTGAACACCAATTGGAACGAATGGATGTCTTCTGAAAACCGAGCCCAATCGGATTCAATGTGAAAATGACTATCGGCGTTACGAATACAAAATTTGAGAGTTATCGGAATGAATATGAACATGACTATTCGCGTACCAATGCAATTACTGGTCAATAATTTCCAATCGTTCACGAATATCCGCGAACATTAAAGTAATTGAATCGGAAAAAACAATTTGGATTCTAATAGTTTTCAATACGTACTGAGCACATTCAGTCATGAAGTGGTGCGAATTGTAAAATATCAATTGAACACCAATTGGAACGAATGGATGTCTTCTGAAAACCAAGCCCAATCGGATTCAATGTGAAAATGACTATCGGCGTTACGAATACAAAATTTGAGAGTTATCGGAATGAATATGAACATGACTATTCGCGTACCAATGCAACTACTGGTCAATAAGTTCCAATCGTTCACGAATATCCGCGAACATTAAAGAAATTGAATCGGAAAAAACAATTTGGATCCGAATCAAAATGCATTCCTAAACTCAATCGAAATCGATGAAGAATATTATTTCCATTTCAGATTTACATAAAAGTCCAATTACTCACTTTTAATGTCAAGCGAGTTGTAAGAAGTTTGAAAACAGGTTCGAACCGAAGAAATACGGTTATTCTCGAATAAAATTGAATCAGCTTTGTAAGAACGGGAATAGGATATGATGATTGAGATTTGACGAAGTAATTCGGTAAATTTGATTTTCAAAGTGGTGTTAATCTAATTTAATCTTGAGCTGTCCATATACCTATGTATGCAGACATATGTACACATATGTGTATATGTATACTATATACTACACATGTATTGGGGAATAAATAAAAACCACTGGTTTCTCTATCCAGAATCTTGATTTTGTTATATTACTTTCTAAATGGAGCCCTATTGAAAAACAGTTGACTACGATTGAGTCTGAATCAGGAATTCCAAATAAAAAACATTTGAAAAAGTCCAATTTCAAAAGTACGTATACATTACGATTGGTTCCAAATACGGAATTTGCAATTAAGCTTAGGTTGGAAGTTCAATCTTTGGTAAGCGTATTGAAAACAATTGACGTTGAATACTTAATTTCGTATAAGAAACATTTCAGAAACCTAATTTTTTGTTCACCAATTCGTTACAATTAACGTCCAATAGTAAAGTTACAATTGATTTCAATTCAAAAGCCCTTTCTATACTTTTAGCATTCAAAACAATTGAGTTTCAATGAGATATTGACGATTAATAACGATTAACCCCTTTTCTGAACGAATAAAACCGCCTGAATACACATTCGGAACAATTACCTTGTAATACAGAACTTACAGTAGATTACAATTGGACAACAGTATGAATCGTTTTGTATTCGAAAATTACGAACAAAAAACGCGATTGGTTACAATTGACGTTTGCTCAATCGTTTTCAATCGATTTTTTTTAGCAGGGATACGTTAAGACACTAAGAAAACTTGGTATTGTTGTCGCATTTTATGATTGACAGAACTAAAAAATAGTCAATCAAACTGAAATTATGGGTAGGAATACTGTATTTTAGTTTGCTTTACCATGAAAAATAGTTGATGCCGTATTTGACCCACAAGAATGGTAATTGTGACTAGAAATTTTTCTGAGTGTGGGGTGAAAAATCGGATTTTCAAAGGATCCCAGTACCTATTACTAATGACCGGCCTCCCAATGTCCATTCGATGTTTATAAATGGTCTAAATAAGCCTCAAATTAAGACAAGGCATCAAGATCCTTTGAAAATTCAATTTTTCACCCTATCAACGTATATTAATTTTTGTTTATATCAATTTTTTATGGGGAGTTTTGACGGGTTCGTAAAAAGAAGCCGATCACAGGAGTGTTCAGACTATTTACGACACTGAATATCGAAAACTGGAAGCGTCAAATTATATTCAGTCATCATAATATATTAACTTTTTTTATATCAATTGTTTTATGGGGAGTTTTGACGGGTTCGTAAAAAGAAGCCAATCACAGGAGTGTTCAGACTACCCTAGCGGACTCGATCACGCCAAAAATACACCGAAAATACACAGTTAAAAGGGGTGTAAATTTGGTGATATTTCGGTAAAACACCATCTTGTGTCCGATATTACACCAAAATTACACGGTGTAATTTTGAATTATTAACATCGTTTTTACACCGATTTTACACTCAACTAATTTTACACCGATTTTACATTTAAACTCTTTTTCGTCACACATGAATGGAAAGGCCTACTTTCGCTCTCTGTCGGTAAGGAGGAAGACGACGCTTTGCCTCTCTAGGTAGGGAAGGCACTGTGGAAAGACTTTCCTCCCTAGGGACGAAAGTCTTCGACTTTCGTCCCTAGGGAGAAAGACTTTCCACGCGCCTCCCCGACCTAGCGACGCATATCGTCTCTTCCCCCCTTACCGACACAGAGCTAAATAGGCCTTCCATTCATGTGTGACGAAAAATATCGCGTGTATCGCGGGAGGAAGGTCTTGCTTCCTCGGCGGTGCATGCTGCCCTCGCCGACTTGCGGTCCCTCGGTGTATCTTGCTGCCCTCGCCGCTCGGGCAGCAATGTGATACACCTCGTGAGCGCACGTCGGCTTGGGCAGCATGCTCCGCGCTCGCAAGCAAAGACCGTCTTTCCTCCCTTGATGCACAATATACTATTTACCGTGTGTCAAAACTGAGTCTGAAGTGAGCCGAGAACTGTCAGAGCTTCTGTCAGAATGGTATTGTTCTGAAGTTAGCTGAGAACTATCAGCACTTGGGCGATGCAACTTCAAAGGATAAACATTAACCATACAGCACAGATAAATAACACATTAATTGCTGTCAGAGCTAGAACCGTCCACAGTGGTCCTGAAGAGTCATTAAATGCCTTGAAAATGTATCCAAAATCGGGATGTGGGATATGTTTCCAGGTCATTCATAGCTTCCAAATTCGAAAAAATCAAAATCCTAGCTGCTCCTTTTCTCGAGAAATCGACATTTTCATGTTTTTAACGTGAATTCACGATTTACGTTCTATGTATTTGTTTGGTATCGGTCAAATAATTGGAACGCATCCATGAATGAGTTTTATAAATACACATCCAGTCTAACCCAGGACCAACGTCGAGGACGTAGTGGTAAATATGGCTTTGTTTTAATTTTTTTCAATTTTTTCATGCAAATTTTCTGTAATATTTGGAATGTATTGCGAAGTTTCATTCTTATTAACTGCATAGAGTAAAAGGGTTAATGGAGTACAAAATGGAATAATTAAATATGTAGAGAGGAAAATTCAAGAACGGCCTTCAGTAATTTTGAACCATATAACTCGTCGTCAATATTGTTTATTTTGTAACGAACCCAGAACTTCAAAAATCCACGATGGACTGATTGTCCACTTTGCTCAGACCAAAAGCCTAAGCCATTATTATGCTCTATAAATTGCAAACTTTCTTCAACATGTGTAAGAATGATGCGAATTTTCAGTGTTTGTGAGAGATTATCGATGCTCTTCAGAGCTTTATGTAATTCACATATGTGCTTATCTAATGACAACCTGACTTTACCCGAGGTGAAACAACAATTCACAATATTTTTCATTGCTTTGAAAGCTGCTGTGTACGGCAAGCTTGCCTGAATTTTTGGTCTGAGCAAAGTGGAGAATCAGTCCATCGTGAATTTTGAAGTTCTGGGTTCGTTACAAAATAAACAATATTGACGACGAGTTATATGGTTCAAAATTACTGAAGGCCGTTCTTGAATTTTCCTCTCTACATATTTAATTATTCCATTTTGTACTCCATTAACCCTTTTACTCTATGCAGTTAATAAGAATGAAACTTCGCAACACATTCCAAATATTACAGAAAATTTGCATGAAAAAATTGAAAAAAATTGAAACAAAGCCATATTTACCACTACGTCCTCGACGTTGGTCCTGGGTTAGACTGGATGTGTATTTATAAAACTCATTCATGGATGCGTTCCAATTATTTGACCGATACCAAACAAATACATAGAACGTAAATCGTGAATTCACGTTAAAAACATGAAAATGTCGATTTCTCGAGAAAAGGAGCAGCTCGGATTTTGATTCTTTCGAATTTGGAAGCTATGACTGACCTGGAAACATATCCCACATCCCGATTTTGGGTACATTTTCAAGGCATTTAATGACTCTTCAGGACCACTGTGCGTCAAGATATCTGAGACTGACGGTTCTCATAGTGTGAACTAGAATATTGTATTGGGATAAATATATGAAAATTCGGATAATTAATCAAGAAAATTGACTTCCAATGAATGTAATCTGACCCAACCTGACCTAACCGATGGCAAAAATACTGCAAGTTGTCGTAATTGAGTCTGAAGTGCGCCCAAGATAGAATTAAGGGTTTGAATTTCAATGATCAATTTGTTAATATTCTTGCATTACAATTTTCAAGGAAAATTAAAAAACAACGTAAAGGCAAAATTTCGTATTATTTTTTTTCATGATTTTGAATGATTTATTCAAATAGCTGTAGAAAACTCGTGAAACGCAAAGATAAATTGAAAGAACGACCACCATTTAAAAAAGATCGATAAAAAATATTGGTAGTTAAAAGCAGAAGGTCGTAAGCGCCATTTTTTTCATTTTTCATGATTTTTTCAAATAGATGTAAAAACTCGTGAAACGGCAAAGATAAATTGAAAGAACGACCATTAAAAAAAAATTCGATAAAATATATTGGTAGTTAAAAGCAGAAGGTCGTAAGCGCCACATGGATCAATAAAATAACACTGAGGTTACACACAATGATTAGGCAGGTTTATTGTAGAAGAAACGGTGGTCCGTTACCGGCACCATACATAATGCGGATATCTTAGCCGACGTTTGGGGAAGAACTGAATTCGCAGCTTGCTCGTTGCTCTTGAGCTCACCTCTCTATACATAATGCACGTCGTCAGCTAAGAGATGTATATCATGAATACTGTATTGGGTATAATATATAATCATACTGTATTAGGTATAATCACGACTGTAAGGTTTACATATTACAACAATTCGAAATATTAATCTGTTTCGTCATTGGTCACTGTTTTGAATGCAGTGATACATGTGTGTGGACATATTATGTTCATCATGTTACTTGTGGGTTTTATTTGACAACAGAGAAAGGATATAATAAAAATAAACAAAAATAACTAATTTCATCTTACTATCAAACCGAAAAGAAAAATGAATAATATATATAAGAAAACAACAAAAATAATAGTGATATTTGATTCCCTCAACGGAACTAGAAATAAAAAAAAAGGAAGAAAAGCCTAATAATAGGAATTTCATTTAATACTAAACTATATTGTCAGTCTGTCAGTCTGTCAATCCGTTACAACTTATAATGGAAGGAATAATAAATTTTCACAGGCTCAATCCTCAGGATTTCCCATTTCACCTCTTGTGGTGGCATGGTGTCACCAGGAACACGTTATTTGCCTGACGATGCCGACACGGCTGTATCCGCGTTTTGGTGATCGAGGCAGCACAAGGCAGTTCTTGACTGTTGACGTATAGTTATTTTCGTAGAATCGAAGTTTTGTCCAGTAGTAAATTCTGTCATATGTGTACAGGTTAGCCGTGAGGTTCCGGTAAATCCATGTACCGTTTTCTGGGTGTTTTATCAATACGTCCGTATCCCCGGTATCGTTAACTGGGTCAGAGACATTTCGTTAGTTCAAAATTTCGTCGGAAAGTGACGAGTGCAATGGCCAGTTAAATCATTTGTATGTCTTACGTGTAATGTTCTTGTTTATGTTCACATGAACCGCGAAACCCTGAATCAGAGAATTCGAGCCGAATGATATTTGGTATCCACCAGCACGAAGCATTGTGATAGTAGATGTTGGAAAGAAACCCTCAACACCTACGAAAATATTCGCAGCGGATACCGCAGAAAGGAAAATAACTATTTTCATCGTTGAAGTTTGTCGAGTATACCAAGTAGACTGTTGAAGAAAATACAGAGTTGAGAGGCAAGTTTGCTTTGATTCAGTCGACTGATGAAGGCACTAAAATGGAACAGCTTTGATACAAAAAGTGTGTGGGTGCGTGGGGGAGTTTGGAATCCACGAGAAACGGACGTCGACAGGTATTGGTCAGCGATACCGTTCGTAGAGCCAGTAGGATGTGCGGCTGTTCGAAATCTATCATGGTCAATGATAACTGCTCGTAGACCAAGTAGGAGGTTCGAAATTGCACGAGAAACAGCCGTTAACACGTAGTAGATAACAATAGCTGCTCGCAGAATCGAGTGATAGGTTACGTGTGGTGAGCATCCGGTTGTTGGGCAATTTGCACGACCCGATGCGTTTATGATCACGAAATAAACTCTGCGGTTTCCCTGTAGTAAAAAGTTCGTGTCACACCCGAACGCGGCCGATGGTCGATTTGCGAGCGCAGACGAAGAAATTGCGATGAGGAAGAAATCGCGATGCAAAAATGAATCTGCGATGGTAAAATGTGCGACGCTGACGATGAAATTGCGATGCGGAAAAGAATCTGCGATGGTAAAATCTGCGACGCTGGCGATGGTGATATCCGCGACGCTGACGATTAACCTCTCATATGAATCTGGAAGAAATTGCGATGCGGAAAAGAATCTGCGACGCTGCCGATTAACCTCTCATATGAATCTGGAAGAAATTGCAATGCGGAAAAGAATCTGCGATGGTGAAATCTGCGACGCTGGCGATGGTGATATCCGCGACGCTGACGATTAACCTCTCATATGAATCTGGAAGAAATTGCGATGCGAAAAAGAATCTGCGATAGTAAAATCTGCGACGCTGACGAGTAACCTCTAATCGCGATGCGGAAAAGATTCTGCGATGGTAAAATTTTGCGACGCTGACGATTAACTTCTCATGATATAAATATCCAAAATCAAAATTGTAAATTGTTCAAAAAATTAATAATGCGAAAAGCTAATTTGCTCATTTCAAGAAAGTGAGCAATTAGTGAAGGTTGAACATTTTTTTTTTAAATTCGTGGTCAACTGCATCGAAAAAAGTCATGTTCGTAAGATTATTTGAAAAATAATTCCTCGACGAAGTTGTACTGTATTTGACTTTCCGGTTTGTGCATTCTATGGTATCATTAAATTTTATGAAACTGCTAATCATTCTTCGGAATGATGATGCATGAAATACAGTGTACTGAGATACGGGTGTAAGTGCATAAAATTCTTCAACAGTGTTACATGACTGACTACTTTCTTAATTTTAATTATTATTATTATTATTATTATTATTATTATTATTATTATTTTATCCGTCATTATTTGTCAATTTTTTTCGAAAATTAGCATTTTCTTTTGGGCCAATTGCTCATTTGTTCGAAAATTAACATTTCATTTAAAACTAATTACCCATTTGCAAAAAATTATAAATTTATTCCGGAGGATTTTTGAATGGTTTCAATACTTGCCATTCTATTTTAGAAATAAAAGTAATTTGTTCAGATTAAAAGAATAATCGGATAGAAATAGTGATTTCGTACAAAACTCTATGCTCAAAGCACTATCCGAAGCAATTTCAAGAAGCGACGACAATGCGGATAATTATCCATGTTACCGTCGAACAGATACTGGTACGTCATACGTGAGACCTGGCGATTATGTAGTGGATAATCGGCACGTCGTTCCTTATTCTCTCCTGTCTTATCACAGATATTCAACAGTCATATTAATGTTGAAGTCGTTTCAAGCAATAAATCGGTCAAATATTTATATAAATACGTATACAAGGGTCACGATGCGGCTTCCATTGCAATAGGAGAAAATGTGAACGAAAATTCCACTATCAATCATGACGAAATACAAGATTTTGTAGAAGCTCGTTACGTAGGACCAGTAGAAGCTGCTTGGCGAATTCTTGGAAAAAGTTTGCAAGATAAGAGTCACGCGGTAATACGTTTACCGGTACACTTACCAAATGAACAAAATATTACTTTTTCAAACGGTGATAATGCCACTATTAATCGCGAAGAACTGGTTAAGGTCAGCTATAGAAAAAACCGACATGTTATCCGATTACTTCGCACTAAACCTGAGAGATGAAACAGCTAGACAATATTACTACACTGAAATTCCATGCCATTATACATTCAGAAAATATAAGATTAATAATAAAATCGTACATCGATGGGAACCACGAAAATCGCATTTCAATTGTATTGGACGAATTTATTCCATCAGTCCAACTCAAGTTGAATTATTTCACTTAAGATTATTATTATTATCCGTTAAAGGCGCTACAAGTTTTAATTGCTTGAAGACAGTAAATGGAGAGCTCAAACAAACATACAAGAAACTTGCTTGGCATTAGGTTTGATAGAGGATGACGAAGAGTGGAGACGAACGATGAACGAGGCTACTACGTGAATGATGCCAGGGCGACTTCGAAGACTGTTCGTTCGTCTATTAATTCATTGTCATCCGGCTCATCCGCAAGATTTATGGAATGAATTTAAGGATGATATGTCCGAAGGCTATACGCGTCACTTAGGTCAAACACGAGGACAAAATCGAGCATATACTGCTATCGGTGGCATGCTTTGTGCTGAAGGCCAAAGTCTTTCTGATTTCCCTGGTATGGAACAGATTACTGAAATAATTGAAACTGACGACGACGAAAATAATGAAGATTATTCAATAATTGGTCAGCAAAAATATGAATAGCTGAATGAACAACAAAAACGAATTGTAGATACGATTTTGAATGAATCACAGAATAACAATACAGATGACAGAGCTAGATGCTTTTATATCGATGGTCCAGGTGGATCAGGCAAAACTTTTGTATATACGACGCACAGTGGTTCAGAACTACTCAAAACGCGCGCATAATAAGGAAAAAAAAAGTTTACCAATTTGTTTTTTCTTGTTGCCCTAGCTGTTATAGATATTCTAATGAGTCAGAAACTACAAGGGAATTATGGAAAAGAATTGCATCATCATGTTACAGTCATCTACCTTTGCCCTTTCGTGACGTCAAATTTCTGGATACTTTTACACGCAATTTGTACTTGGTTTCTAAAGCGAATAACTTCGCCATTTCTTCGCATATCAATTTAGTTTTTTTATATGTTATTCTATGAATCTTGACCTCCATTTTCGTTTTTTATACGGTCCGATTTGATAATTCTGGGCTGAGTTCTGCACAGTTGAAGATAGGGGTTTAATGTACAAAAAGAAAAAAAAAGAAAAAAAATAAATCGAGTAGAACTCTTGATTCTCACCCGTTCTCACTCTGAATCTTTTTGGATACTAAAGTACTATTCTTAGTCAATATAGGGACACAAAATTCATCTGCTTAAACTTGCACATTTTGACGAGACGATTATTGCAATTGGCGCGTACGCATTTTACAAAAACTGATTGAATAATATATTTACCTATTTTAGCTGCCGTATCGAACTTAATTGAGGTTTTGAAGTCCCAATTGATGAAAAGTTGATCGCAGTAGTGAAAATAGTTCAACTTTGTTCATCATTGATTATCAATAGAACACTACCTGATCATTGCGATCCACGACAGAAGAGGAAGAAGAAAATGAAGATGATGATGAACTGAGCGATGAAAAAGGAGAAGAGTAAGACGAAATCGACAAAAGTTAATATATATATACATATGCATATATGTATATAAATTTTGAAAAAAAGTTAATAAATAAAATGAAATATATAAAAACCTATTTACAAATGTCATGTTAAAACCAAAAAATATATTTACTATCGCGTTTCATTTTTGTCTGTGTTTAACTTTTGTCGATTTCGTCTTACTCTTCTCCTTCTTCTTCGCTCAGTTCATCATCAATCTTTATCTTCTTCTTCCTCTTCTGTCGTGGAACGCAATGATCAGGTAGTGTTCTAATTGATAATCAACGATGAACAGAGTTGAACTATTTCACTACTGCGATCAACTTTTCATCAATTGGGACTCTATTAAACACACTAAATACATCTATTTTTTTTAATAGAGTTGATAATAATTGGGCGGAATCATAATTACAATGATAATAATTTCCGAATCAATCATTTTCAACAATCAGATATTGTAGTGTTATTCATCCTCATATGCATTCAACATATTCATAAGACATACACATGAATGTATGTGATTATTCATTGATTGAATTCAAAATGAAAGTTAAATTTATTGTCGGACTTTCATTACACATTCGGAAGGTTATAACGAAGTCTGATATTAACTGACTCAAAGTTCCAAATTCAAGCTTGGACTCATAGCTTTAATTACCACTTTTTTATATTCCTGTAGCACGTCTAGTTCCGGAGATATCACCGTTTCAACCTTATGCGCGCGTTTTGAGTAGTTCTGAACCACTGTGCGACGCTTTGGCACTTGCTTAAAGCTAAAAAGAGAATAGTGGCCACAATGGCGTTTACAGGAATCGCTGCAATTCTAATGCCTCAAGGAAAAACAGTTCATAAAACACTAGGATTACCTGTACCTCTGTATGCAGATTCAACTTCTAACATCAAAGTGCAGTCTAAAGACGGCGAATTCCTAAAAAAAGTAGATATTTTTATCTGGGACGAAGTTCCAATGGCACCGCGATATGCTTTAGAGATCATGGACAGATTATTACGCGACATCACGGAAAAAGACGTGCCTTTTGGGGGAAAAATTATCCTTTTAGGTGGAGATTTCAGACAACTGCTTCCGGTTAAAATACGCGGTACGCGCAGTGAAACTGTCAACTTGTCTGTGAAATTTAGTGCACTGTGGACACACTTCCAAATAATTTCCTTGACAAAAAATATGCGTGTTTTACCGCAAGAAATAGAATTTTCAAAATTTCTGTTAAACCTAGGGAATGGAACATTAAACGATGCGAATGATTATGTGCAATTTCCAACAGATTGTATAATCAATGACGACGTAAACATAGTTAAAAAAATTTATGGTGACCATATGAAAAACAAACGTTATGAGCAAGCAGCAGAGTGCGCTATACTTTCTGCAAGAAATGCGGATGTTGAAGAAATAAACAAAGAAGTAATCAAATTATTAGACGAATCGACCGAAAAAATATACTATACGAGTGTAAACAGTATCGAAAACTGTGGTGATGACAACATTGCCGAGATCAGTTTACCGGAATACTTGAACAGTTTGTCTCCGCGGCCGTCATTGCCTCCACATGAATTGCGTTTACGGGTAAATAGCATAGTTATGCTCATTAGGAACTTGAGTCTGAATGAAGGCCTTTGCAACGGCACGAGGTTATTGGTATTGCAACTTGGAAATCACTTACTGCAATGCAAAATCTTAACCGGTGACCAAGCCGGCGAGATAGTATTTTTAAATCGAATTACATTATACTGCGAAGACGTATATCCCTTTACTTTTAAACGGAGACAATTTCCAATAAAACTGGCATTCGCAATGACTATCAACAAAGCTCATGGGACAAACTTTCGAAAAAATTGGGATTGATCTTCGAAGAGATGTTTTCAAACATGGGCAACTATACGTCGCATGTTCTAGGGTACGTTCGTGGGAATCGTTGCAAATTTTCTTAAATAATGATCATCGAGGTGAGAATCAGAATAAAATAAAAAACCATGTTTACAAGGAATTGCACAAGAATTAGATGGGGCAACTCCTAATTTACAATGCCCTCAATTGTTAGTTCCTTATTATTCGTAATTAGCAATTCCTATTTAATGAAGTTATTCATTGAATTTCAAAAACAGGAATAGAATTCAGCACCCGGTGTTTATTCCCGGTTTTCTCAAGACTGCGCGAAAGCGCAAACAAATTATGTTGGGGAGACCGGGGGAATGTGAACATGCGGGGTAAAGTGACCATCTCGAATAATTTCTTGTTGAGCGATTCTAAGAAGGCAGTATTTACACCGAGGGTTTGTGCTGACGTACTTTACAAAATGAAATAGTTGAACCCTATGAAATTTTCAATATTTCGGGAAAAATCAATCAATTTTGTTTCGTGCCGTCTAGATTGATAATTTCCGTCAACTCAGATTTCGGATTATCGTGCCGTGAATGGCATGTTTTGACAAGGTTTATTTTTTTATCGATTCCTTGTAACGTCTACTTAATGGTACTGTCAATTCTTTTTTTGTTAAACATAGTTTGCATCAAGTTTTCAATTAAATTGTTGTCGGGTTACCTGCGGGGTAATATGGTCGGGGAAAAGTGGCCACGTACGCCACGAGCGCTGTTAGCCGCCGAGCGTCAACCTAACCTCACTTCGGGTGACATTTGAATCGCGACAGCGGTGTCGTGTTTCGAACATTTTCGATTCGAGTAAGTATCACAATTTTCACAGTCACATGCTTCTATCAGACTCTGGGCAATATGTACAGATTTTGCAAATTTTTGACGTTATTTTCATCCTAATACGAATAAGGAATCCGTCATAATACGATTTTTTCCACTTTAACCCATAAGCTTGATCACTTTACGGCCCAGCATGGGGGCAAAGTGATCATTTTGCAGGTTAGGTTTATATCGATTATGACGCAAGCACATCGCAATAATATCGGGTTTGACCGTCATAATCGCTTACCTAAAGGTACAAACTACAAAATATATACGACATGATGAAGCTTTAGTCGATATTTTATGTTTTATGTCCGAATTAGTCTTTGGGTATCCACTTTGCCCCGGTCTCCCCTACTTGCGACCCATGTGAGTGAATATCTGCCCCACGATCCTACATCGTACTTGTAGGACCCTCTGATGCCGCGCAGTATCGTCGAGGGGTGGATATTTCACAATTTCGGTACGAAAAAATAGTTACTTGCGACCCATGTGAGTGAATATCTGCCCCACGATCCTACATCGTACTTGTAGGACCCTCTGATGCCGCGCAGTATCGTCGAGGGGTGGATATTTCAAAATTTCGGTACGAAAAAATAGTTGCTCGCGACCCATATGAGTGAATATCTGCCCCACGATCCTACATCGTACTTGTAGGAGCCTCTGATGCCGCGCAGTATCGTCGAGGGGTGGATATTTCAAAATTTCGGTACGAAAAAATGGTGAATCGCGACCCATGTGAGGGAATATCTGCCCCACGATCCTACATCGTACTTGTAGGACCCTCTGATGTCGCACAATATCGTTGAGGGGTGGATATTCCAAAATTTCGGTACGAAAAAATGGTGAACCGCGACCCATGTGAGGGAATATCTGCCCCACGATCCTACATCGTACTTGTAGGACCCTCTGATGCCGCACAGTATCGTCGAGGGGTGGATATTTCAAAATTTCGGTACGAAAAAATAGTTACTTGCGACCCATGTGAGTGAATATCTGCCCCACGATCCTACATCGTACTTGTAGGACCCTCTGATGCCGCGCAGTATCCTCGAGGGGTAGATATTTCAAAATTTCGGTACGAAAAAATGGTGAATCGCGACCCATGTGAGTGAATATCTGCCCCACGATCCTACATCGTACTTGTAGGACCCTATGCTGTCTCGCTATATCGTCGAGGGGCGGATATTTCCAAATTTCGGTACGAAAAAATAGTCACTCGCGACCCATGTGAGTGAATATCTGCCCCACGATCCTACATCGTACTTGTAGGACCCTCTGCTATCGCGAAATATGGTCAAGGTGTGGATATTTCAAAATTTCGGTACGAAAAATAGTTACTCGCGACCCATGTGAGTGAATATCTGCCCCACGATCCTACATCGTACTTGTAGGACCCTCTGATGCCGCGCAGTATCGTCGAGGGGTGGATATTTCAAAATTTCGGTACGAAAAAATGGTGAATCGCGACCCATGTGAGCGAATAACTGCCCCACGATCCTACATCGTACTTGTAGGACCCTAGCTCTGATGCCGCGCAGTATCCTCGAGGGGTGGATATTTCAAAATTTCGGTACGAAAAATAGTTACTATGAATCAGCGTGCGAATATTCGCCCCACGATCCTACATCCTACTTGTAGGACCCTCTGATGCCGCGCAGTATCGTCGAGGGGTGGATATTTCAAAATTTCGGTACGAAAAAATAGTTACTTGCGACCCATGTGAGGGAATATCTGCCCCACGATCCTACATCGTACTGTAGGACCCTCGGATGCCGCGCAGTATCGTCGAGGGGTGGATATTTAAAAATTTCGGTACGAAAAAATAGTTATTCGCGACCCATGTGAGGGAATATCTGCCCCACGATCCTACATCGTACTTGGTAGGACCCTGATGCCAGCGAAGGGCATCGTCGAGGGGTGGATATTTCAAAATTTCGGCCAGAAAAAATAGTTATTCGCGACCCATGTGAGGGAATATCTGCCCCACGATCCTACATCGTACTTGTAGGACCCTCTGATGCCGCCAGTATCGTCGAGGGGTGGATATTTCAAAAATTTCGGTACGAAAAAATAGTTATTCGCGACCCATGTGAGGGAATATCTGCCCCACGATCCTACATCGTACTGTAGGACCCTCGGATGCCGCGCAGTATCGTCGAGGGGTGGATATTTCAAAATTTCGGTACGAAAAAATAGTTATTCGCGACCCATGTGAGGGAATATTTGCCCCACGATCCTACATCGTACTTGGTGGACCCTCTGATGCCGCGCAGTATCGTCGAGGGGTGGATATTTCAAAATTTCGCGACGAAAAAATGGTGAATCGCGACCCATGTGAGGGAATATCTGCCCCACGATCCTACATCGTACTTGTAGGGCCCTCTGATG